>JAECXG010000672.1:0-600000 GCA_018152135.1 Drosophila paulistorum | reverse complement strand
AATGTTGGACGGTTTCGATTGCCCCGTCTCATTTCTGGTAGCAGTATAGCATAGTGATCATCAGCTCCCAACAGCATATCAATTTTTCCGGGTTTATCAAATGTTGGGTCCGCTAATTGAATGTTGTCTGGTACTGTGACTTTCTGCGTTATTTGTTCTGTGGGTTGGTCACCTATTATGTGTGGCAGTACAAATGCCTCAACTAGCATTGCGAATTTGTTGTATCTTGACCTTACAACCAAGCTTACTCGCGCCTTGCTTATCTGTGGTTGACCACCCACTCCATTTATATGCACATGAGTCTCGCTAATTTTTAACGATAACTTCTTTACCAGTCTCTCTGAGACGAGATTTACTTGAGAGCCGCTATCCAGGAGTGCTCGAATTTCTCCTTTCCTTTCATTGATCCCTTTTACCACTACCTTGGCCGTTGCCAACAGGGTGTATTTTCTGCCAATTCCATACGCAGAAGCTGCAGAAGCAGATATAGCAATTTGGTTGCCTGTTTCTAAATGCAACATTGTGTTATGTTTTTTATCGCATTTAAAGTATCCCCTCCAAGAGCAATTTTTTGCCATATGGTCTGGCTTGAAGCAATTGACACACAATTTGTGTCTCTGCACCCAATTAAGCCGCTCTGCTGCGGATTTGATTTTGAACTTTTCACATTGGAAGAGTTTGTGCTTTGCTCTTTCGCAGAAAGCACACAGGATACTGTTTGTCCAAAATGCTGTTGCGCATGTCTTCCTTGGACTTGGTTTTTCAATGCTGCGATTTTCGTTTCTTGGTTTCCCAATCGCCTCTAATGTTAGGAAGCGCTGTTCTAAGAAGGATAGGAAGTCCTTTACTTCCTGCAGATCCCTTGTGTTGGAAAGAGATTGCTCATATAGTGCGTGGTTGAATCTATCCAATTTTCTTGTCATATGAAACATTATGACAGCATCTGACGATTCCATATTGACGCCTACATTTTTTAAGGCTTGCAATGATTCAAAAATGTTATCATGCAAATTCTTTATAGAAGCTGCGTCATTTCCCACATTTGGGTGATCAAACAGCTTTGCCAGTATGGCTGTTACTAGAACTCGTTTGTTATTAAAACGTTCCTGCAACACTGACCAAGCAGTGTTGTAATTGGCTTCTGTTAATTCCAGGTGCTGTATCAATCTCTCTGCTTCTCCAGAAAGGTTTGATTTTAAGTACCACATTTTCTCTATCGTGGATACATTTGACTCATGAACCACCTTTTTATAGATGTCATGAAATTGTTGCCATTTCAGATAATCCCCATCAAATTTTGGAATGGGAATTTTGGGTAGTTGCAATGATTGTATCGATTGCAATACAGGTGGTGTAACGATCCTTTTTCGTCCTTCGGGATATATACAATATCTCTTGGGCTAGGTTCGGCACAACAAATTTATTTTGTGCCCCGGTGAAATTAAGAACACGTTTGATCTCAATTGCTAATGCTTATACGTATGTTTATTCAAAATCATTAGTGGGCTAGGTTGTATATGACGGTTTCTCTACGGTAGTTCTGGACTTGGACAGCGTTGGTGAGTCGCTTCGAATCCCTCGTCGTCCTTGCTTGTCTTCCCTTTGCTGCGTACGGTACTTGTTATCCTTATTTAAGGACTTGTTGCTATCGGATAAACTGTACAGGTTACTCGTAAGGCCTGTATAGTTCCTAGTTTCTCTGCTGCTCCTTGTGTTTCCCTGGTAAGTTCTTAAGGTTACTCGTAAGGCCTTAATTACTTGTTACTTGATCATGCCTTGATGACTTGATGATCACTCTGATTTGTGCCGCCTTTATATGGGCAACTCCTTTGGCCTCCGGCACTGGCTGGTGTAATACCGCTATACAGCTGGTAATTTTCCATCGGCCGTCCACTTTCACCCACGCATCCATTTGTTGCCATGCGTAGTGAAACTCCCGTATTCTTGACGCATATGTGTCCACTTTCTTTGTGGCTGCGCGCCCATTTATTTCCATGTCCTTGTCTAGCTCCCTTGCATCTATGTGCTTCCATTGGCGTCGCCTTTCTATTGGCCACCCATCGCATCCCGTTGACTTTCTTTGCTTTCTTTCTCTGTCAGCGCTGCCGTCGCCCGTCGCTCCCTTTGATCCACTCGTCATACCCAATTTCGCCCATACTCTCTTCATATTATATTTATATACATATATACTAATTGTATTGACTTAAACTATTGTTTAATAATAATTAGCCTGACTAATTTAATATACAACATCGTTTAATTTCCCATGCAATGCACTTTCATACGCATATCGTATCTATTAGATAGAGGGCTTCCCCATTGTTCATCCCCCTTCGGTTCGCATATTCCCCTATCCAATCCACAAACCATTATCGTTTCATACAATGCATGCATGCCCCGCACCCGTCTCACGGGCTTGCTTGGCCCTCACTTTTATTCTCTTTCGCTCACAAGATTTTTGGCTGCTCACAATCTAACTGCTTTCGTTCTCATGAGCGGAGAGTACCCTATTGGTCACCGGTATTCTCCCTCACGCATAGTGTACGTGTGTCGTGCGTGTATGCTTATTCAGCGTATGCTAACGCATGCATCCATATTTGCCTCTCTGTGCTCTCGATTTGCATAAGGAGGCCAATGCCCCCGTTTGTGTGCAATTATGCCCTTCGTGTGGTTCGATCGACCAGGTTTGATCTTAAGCCATTTTCTATGAATCGGTTCGATCGACCAGTAGCAGGCTTGGTCGTATATAGTACCTTTGGTTTGTTTCTCGGCTGTATCTTGTATCCGGTGCCTCATTTATATCGTTGGATTGTGTTGCTGCTTGCTTGTTGTGTGGGATATTATTATCCTTTATAATATTCCTCACACTTCCCCCCTTCTTCTGGAGCGAATAGCCCCCCCCTTTTTTTTTTGTGTTTCATGGTTTCTTTTTCTATTGGTTTTTTTTTTTGTTTAGTCGCATCTTTTTGTTGGCCTTTTGGCATCTTTTTCCATGTTGGCGATTACTGAGTATCTTTTCTATATTTTTTGCCGGATTAGGGCATCTTTTCCTCTGTGTTTTTTTTTCTTTGGCCCGTTCCGTTGGCCCCCAACGCATCTGCTCCTCCATCTCGCTGTGGAACCATGCCGCCCAGTTCTGCTGTTGTTGCTGCTGTTCCTGCAGCATTGCCATCGCCATCCGTTCTCTCGCCCGCTTCAGTTGCTCCTCCTCCTCTTGGGCCCTCTCCCACCTCAGCAGCTCTTGCTCCGCCTCTTCCTGCTGCCGTATCTGCTCCGACCACCAGTTCATCCACTGGTGGTTTGCCGCCCGTGCTTCCTCGCCTGCCCGGTCAAATGGAGGTGAGCTGGTTTCTCCTTCAGCCTCTCCTTCCTCAGCCACAACCACCTCCTCCGTTTCGCTGGCATCCTATATTAAATCCACCATACGAAACGGAGTTGGCGGCCGCGCTGGCTCCCATCTCCGTACCAGAGGCTCCACTTCTTCATCATCCCGCCACGGGGCATATTCCGGGCTCCGTGCCTCTGCCCTCTCTGACTAGCGCTCTCCAATTCCATTTCGCCTCCTCGATCCATCATCCGGATCACATCGTCGATTTCCCGCCAAATCGACTCCTCGTCAGAATCCACCTCGCGGTCCAATTCTACCGACTCCGCTACACTTTCCTCGTCCATAGTGAATCCACTATCTCTCTCACTGCTGGACACCTCCTCACGGAGCCGGTCTGCCATCTCTGAATTCCGATATTCGCATATACTCATATTGTTCTGGTATGCGGTTTGTGACTTTGATATTCTGCTTGTTCCTGTTTATATGTTTCCAATGCACTTTGTGATTTTTGTATGATTTCAATGCATTTCGACAAAATTTTTTTTTTTGTGTCATGTTTTGAGTTTTTTTTTTTTTTTATTTTCTCGCTGCCATGTCATCAGGGTCGTCCAGACTCACTGTTCATCTTGTTTCTTGCCATCTGTTTGTTTACATATTTGTTGTTTCATCTGGCTGATATGTGCTTGCCTGGTTTTTCCTGTTTCTTTGTGCCGTAATTTACATATAACTGGAGACAAAAAACCTGTCACTTCATAGGGTCCTCCAAATCTTGGTGCCAACTTTGCTGCAAAACCGTCGGCCGCATTCGAGAGATGGTGTTCTTTTGCCCACACTGTGTTTCCAATTGTTGGTCTCCACTCTCTCCTCCTTAGGTTATAGTGACGTGCCTGATCTTGTGCCGCCGTCTCCAGATTACGTCTTAGTAACTCGAACAGCACTTGCACTTGTTTTGCCTTCGCTTCTGGTGGTACGCTTTGTTTTCCTGTGCCTGTCGTAACACTATCGTATAACGCGCCAGGCATTCTAGGTTCACGTCCTTGTATCACATATGCTGGCGTAAATCCAGTCAAATCTGATTGACTAGTATTTACAGCCAGTGTTATTTCCGGCTAACTTTCATCCCAGTTGCGTTGATTTTCCCCCGTAAACTGAGCAATCATTGTTTTTACTGTTCTATTTGCTCTCTCGGTTGGATTTTCTTGTGGTGTGTACGGTGCTGTCAGTTGGTGTTGGCATCCCCATTCCTCTAGCATTTTTTTGAATATTCTGCTAGTGAATTGAACTCCATTGTCCGTTATCACCACTTTCGGAGCTCCGAATCTAGATAGTATCCTCTCTCGAAAAGCCTTAACTAGATTCTCTGCAGTTGCCTTCCGCATCGGTATCAGTTCTGTCCATTTCGAAAACCTGTCAATGATTACTAGTAGCATCAAGTTTCCGTGTTTCGATCTTGGCAATGGTCCCACAAAATCAGCGCATACTGTGGCCCATGGTTCTTCCGGTATTTGTGTTAGCATTTTCCCTGCTGCTTGTTGGTTGTTGGGTTTGTATTGCTGACACGTTGACACTTTCCCACGAATTTCCTGATATCTCGCTGCATTCCTGGCCAATAATATCTTGACGCCGTTCTAGTAATCGTTCGCCTGTTTCCTGTATGCCCTGCCGTTATGGAAGTGTGATTTTCTTCCATCACTTGGTTCCGTAGCGTCTTGGGTACACACAACTTCCATGATATTACTTCTTCTTGGCCTGCTCTATGCGGAATATTCCTGTACACCTGGCTGTTTTCTAATGCGTAATCTGGATATTTCTGTGGTTGTTGTTGTATTTTCTTTATTATACCTTGGATCCACTCACATTCCTTGTTTGCTTGTCGTAATCGGGCGCCATTGTCTTTTATTCTTTTGCACCCTTCTATCGGTTGTCTTGATAGTGCATCGGCGACAATGTTTAGTTTGCCCTTTCGATACGCTATTTCGATACGCTATGCGACCCGTGGGGCTCTCTATACTATTCAACCACTTCAATGCCATGTGGTCTGTCACCACCTTAAACCGGTATCCCTCGAGATATGGTCTCAGCTTGCGTACTGCCCACACTATTGCTAGGCATTCCTTTTCTGTTGCCGAATAGTTCTTCTCCGCTTGATTCAATTCTCTCGACAGATAAGAAACCACTCTTTCCCCATCATCGGTGTTTTGTACTAGTATGGCCCCTAATCCTATGTTGCTTGCATCTGTCTGGAGTAAGAACATTTTTGTGAAGTCTGGACATGCCAATACTGGGTCACTCGTGAGTTTTCCTTTTACCGATTCGAATGCTGCCTGATGCTCTTCCCTCCAATGCCATTTGGTTTTTTTCTTGAGCAGAGCATTTAACGGGTGTGTTATCATGGCAAAATTTGGTACGAATCGTCTGTACCACGAAGCCACTCCTAGATATTGCCGTAATTCTTTCGTGCACGTGGGCGGTTTCAATTGGGCTATTGCTGCCACCTTGTCTGGGTCTGTTGCAATACCGTTTTCTGTTACCAAGTGGCCTAAAAATTTTAGCTCCTTTCTGAAGAATTGGCACTTTTCAGCGTTTATTCTTAAGTTTGCCTCTTTCAATCTCCTGAACACTTCTTGCAGGTGGTCCATGTGTTCCTTGATTGTTTTGCTTACTTTGCTTACCACTATGTCATCTTGGTAGGCGAACGCGTTTGGTATCATGTCTGGGCCACTGACTTGGTCCAGTGCCCGTTGGAACGTTGCTGATGCGGAGTGTAACCCAAACGGCATCACTTTCCATTGGAATAAACCTTTCCCAGGGACTGCGAATGTGTCATGTGTCATTGGCCTGCTGTTTTCCTCCAGCGGAATTTGCCAATAGCCGTCCTTCAGGTCTAGGCTGCTTATAAATTTCGCTTCACGTAGTTGGTTTAGGATGTAGTCGATGCGTGGCATTGGGTATGCATCTTTTATAGATTTTGCGTTAATCTGTCTAAAATCTACGCATAATCTTCATTTGCCCGTCTGCTTCTTTCTCACCATCACTATGGGTGAGCTATATGGGCTTTGTGATGGTTCGATGCATCCCATTGTCAACAGTTCATCGACCTTTGTGTTGATTTCTCCCTGTATTTTTGGATTTTTTGGGTAATACCTTTGTTTTATTGGTATATCATCCTTCATTGTGATCCTGTGTATCCCTACTTTTGATGATCCCTTGATTTTTCCCAATTCCTTCAGTTCGTGTTCTAGAAACCTTTGTATTTCTGTTTGCTCTTCCTTCTGTGTCACCACGATCGATATGCGTTCGGTTATCCTGCCCTGCATCCTCTTCACCGTTGGAATTTGTATCCTGTGGCCTCCGCATGCTATTTCGGTATTCATCAGCCTTAAGAAATTCCATCCTAAGATTATAGCATCTATTCCTTCTGGCATGATGAGAAATGTTATGTTCATTTCTTTGTTTCCGAATCGAACGTATCCTGTCCACTGCTCGTTGATGTCTCTCACCTTCCCGTCCGCCATGAATACTTGCTTGTTTGTGGTCTCTCGGTCTCCTTTGTTTTCCACCGTTTCCAACATTTGTTTGCTGATAAAACTGCTCGTGGCTCCGGAGTCAATTGTCGCTTTCATCTGGACTCCTGCTACTTCAATGATTGCTGACAATTGATCCTCTTCCTCTATTAGTTTGCCTATTAGTGTTGAGGAGCTTGTTGGCTGGGTCCCTGCTCGCCCCTGATAGGCTGGAACCGCCTTTCGTTTCCCGAACTCCAACAACATTCTCTTGTTCTTTTCCCGATCCTTCCACACTGCCAACAGAAATTGAGTCATTGATTGTTGCACTCCCTTGCCCAGTGTCCGGCTCCCCCGCATCTGCGGCATGCTTGGTTTGGGTTCAAGACTCTTCCCTCTTGGATGCTTTTATTTTCTTGGCTTGGTCTTGAATTGTTCTCCCTGCTATTGTCTTGGCATCTTCGGCACTGTGTGACTGGTGGCCCGTAATTATTTCCTCCTCTGTGGCTTGATTGGTTGTTGTGTGTTCTTTGATCATTGTTTGGGCGATGGAAATCTGATCGTTCTTGTTCAAGCATCTCATGTTCTTCCGCCAACTGCATCAGCTCATCTAGGTTTCTGACTCTGTGCGGCCGAACGAATATCCTCAAATCTTAAGGGGTCTCATCATTGTTTGCATGTCGGTCATGTAGTCCTTGAAATACTCATTTCTGTTTTCTTTGCGATTTTTCACTTGATCAGCCAATTTGTTGAAGAATCCTCTTGGCAGGAAGTATTTCTTGAAACCCTCAACGAACTCCTTCCACGATCGCCACTGCTTATTGTTATAAACTCTAGCGGTCTGGAATTGCCATCGAATCTGAAAGTCCACTCCCTCACTTGTTTTGCCACCTTGGCGTATTCGGTGGTCCTGTTTGTTGTGTGTGGTGCCGCTTTCTTGGGGTCTATCTATCGTGGGGTCCCTCTTTGTGTCGGTGCTGTCTAATGCTCCTTCGCTTCCCCATCTTGGTGGTGCAAATGGAGGAATCGCTAGCGTATCGATATTTATTTTTTTGAACTCCTCGGCCTCCTTGTTCTCACCATTCTCGCCTGACTGTGCTGCGCTTGTTTCTGGTTTTTGCTTGGACATTTTTGTGAACTTTAGTTCTAATCTTTGTATCTCCTCTCTCCACTCTGGATCAGACTCGTTTTTGTCTATCCATTCGCCGAGTTGTTTTCTCAACTCCTCTACCGTGCCGTTCATGTGGACTCCGATCCTTTGGCCTGTTTGTACCAAATCCTCCTTCTTCATGTGGTAAATCCATCCTTTTCCCATTTTGATCTTTTCTTTACAATTTTCAAACTTTTGTTTTGTTTCAAATTTCACCAGTATAGCACGTTGGGCGCCAGTTGTAACGATCCTTTTTCTTCCTTCGGAATATTTACAATATCTCTTGGGCTAGGTTCGGCACAACAAATTTATTTTGTGTCCCGGTGAAATTAAAAACACGTTTGATCTCAATTGCTAATGCTTATACGTATGTTTATTCAAAATCATTAGTGGGCTCGGTTGTATATGACGGTTTCTCTACGGTAGTTCTGGACTTGGACAGCGTTGGTGAGTCGCTTCGAATCCCTCGTCGTCCTTGCTTGTCTTCCCTTTGCTGCGTACGGTACTTGTTATCCTTATTTAAGGATTTGTTGCTCTCGGATGAACTGTATAGGTTACTCGTAAGGCCTGTATAGTTCCTAGTTTCTCTGCTGCTCCTTGTGTTTCCCTGGTAAGTTCTTAAGGTTACTCGTAAGGCCTTAATTACTTGTTACTTGATCATGCCTTGATGAATTGATGATCACTCTGATTTGTGCCGCCTTTGTCCTCAGGCACTGGCTGGTGTAATACCGCTATACAGCTGGTAATTTTCCATCGGCCGTCCACTTTCACCCAAGCATCCAATTGTTGCCATGCGTGGTAAAAGTCCCGTATTCTTGACGCATATATGTCCACTTTCTTTGTGGCTGCGCGCCCATTTATTTCCATGTCCTTGTCTAGCTCCCTTGCATCTATGTGCTTCCATCACTTTCACCCATTGGCGTCGCCTTTCTATTGGCCACCCATCGCATCCCGTTGACTTTCTCTGCTTTCTTTCTCTGTCAGCGCTGCCGTCGGCCGTCGCTCCCTTTGATCCACTCGTCATACCCAATTTCGCCCATACTCTCTTCATATTATATTTATATACATATATACTAATTGTATTGACTTAAACTATTGTTTAATAATAATTAGCCTGACTAATTTAATATACAACATCGTTTAATTTCCCATGCAATGCACTTTCATACGCATATCGTATCTATTAGATGGAGGGCTTCCCCATTGTTCATCCCCCTTCGGTTCGCATATTCCCCTATCCAATCCACAAACCATTATCGTTTCATACAATGCATGCATGCCCCGCACCCGTCTCACGGGCTTGCTTGGCCCTCACTTTTATTCTCTTTCGCTCACAAGATTTTTGGCTGCTCACAATCTAACTGCTTTCGTTCTCATGAGCGGAGAGTACCCTATTGGTCACCGGTATTCTCCCTCACGCATAGTGTACGTGTGACGTGCGTGTATGCTTATTCAGCGTATGCTAATGCATGCATCCATATTTGCCTCTCTGTGCTCTCGATTTGCATAAGGAGGCCAATGCCCCCGTTTGTGTGCAATTATGCCCTCAAGCCTGGTTCCATTTACTCTTATCCGCTCTTCCCGCTTGTACGAAATTGCCAGCGGACGCCTGTGCTTCGATCGAGCCATGCTTGATCGTACGTCATAGGTTCAATTTGGTTCGATCGTACGTCATAGGTTCGAGTTGGTTCGATCGGGCCATGTTGGACTTGGTTGCCCATCGCATGTGTGTGCATATTGGTTTTTTTGCATTATGCTCCCCACGCATCTTCCCGCTTGTACGAAATCGCCAGCGGTTGCGTGTGGTTCGATCGACCAGGTTTGATCGTAAGCCATTTTCTATGAATCGGTTCGATCGACCAGTAGCAGGCTTGGTCGTATATCGTACCTTTGGTTTGTGTCTCGGCTGTATCTTGTATCCGGTGCCTCATTTATATCGTTGGATTGTGTTGCTGCTTGCTTGTTGTGTGGGATATTATTATCCTTTATAATATTCCTCACAGTGGTGATTGTATCACTACATTTTCTGCTGGTGCCACACAGAATTTCAGCATTGTATTTTCTGCGGCCACAAACGTAGCTATATTATATCCGGCTTCGGCTGGATTTTCAGCTAGCCGATGAATCTCATAATGGATTTTTTCAATTTGCATCCATAATTTGTCGACTACCGATTTGTAAGTCATTTTATCTTCAGGCACAATTTGTCTTAATGCCCTGGACAATGACTCCAGCAGAGCACTTTGCTTGCGAACCAATGGTTTGATCATGGCTCGCTCTTCCTCTCGTTGGCGAGCTTGTCTCTCTAGCTTTATTTTTGCCAAATGGTCCTTCCAATCTTCCACTATATTAGATACAACCGTCTTCATTTTGCTGAAGTAGTCCGTTACAAAATAGTCATCTTCACTTGGCACGTTATTTAATTTGTCCATCAACTCCTGATGACATTTCTCGAAGTTCTCCCACATGTATTCCAGGAGCTCAAGTTTTTCCTCGAAATAAGATGGCTTCGTTTTCCTGGCGAAAGAATCTTTTTTGGTATTCCGAATGAAGGCCTGGATTGCCTCTCCTCGTTCTGTCTGCTGTTTATAAAACTTCTCCATGTTCTTTTATATTCTTATGTAATTGCTTATCTGTACTAGTACTTGACCCGATGGGAGTTTATTTATTTTGCCAAAGACAGGGAACGCTCCGACTCGTTCCTAAAATTGGTCAAGTGTAGCACAAATAAGAATAAGAAAAAAATTCGAAGTCGCCTTTTGATTAGTTTTTTAACAATAGTTTATTTTTATTTCCAATATACCTATTCTTTTACACTGATAACTGCCACGACAGTGAAACCAATTTTTTGAGTTTCTTTTCTTTGTTTCAAAAATTGCTGATCAATGCCAATCTATACTCGTGCGTACTACCTGGGTTACTGACCGAGTTAACTAGGTCAGATATTGCTGACACCAGGGAATGCAACAGAGTTGAGTTGATCAAACTTTACTTTATATAAAAATAACTTTTTATGATTTGGTCGCCTCGTTGAAACAAATCGTTGTTAAATGTTTTTTATAAAGCGATCGCCTAGTTGATCAATTTTTATTTAATGGTTATGCACTGTTACCCCGTTGCGCAAAACCAACTCCTAGTTTTCCAATAAATCTTTTTTATTCGCCAAGGTGGCTACGCAATGATTGCCAAGTTAATCAATTGCGATGTTTTTAGTCGGGACCCCAGATTGATGTGAGATGTTCATCAATTTGTGCCCTCGCTTAGGATTGTCGTGTCCAAAGCGTGCAAAGAAAGTAGTCGCCTAGTTGACCAGTTTCCTTTTTGTTGACAGATTGGTCGCTTGAGTTGACCAAATGCTCTCGCTTGATGACGGTTTCACCAAGTCTGTTATTCTTTTAACTTGGAGCCGCCAATGTCGGGGTCACCAAAATGTTCAATGAAAGACGTTAGTGTTTCTTGAAGTTATTAAATGTTTATTTATTTATATATATATATAGGCACTAGCACATAAACCAGTGACTAAAGGTTGTCGCAACCAACACATAAATTGGGTGGACCTCGGAGTGAGACTACAAAGGTAGAGATGGGGGCCAAAGACACAGCGATGCACACCCGATGTAGCTACAATTCGTATCTGATCTTACTAAGAATAATGCATTTCTTTTATGGTACAAAATAGCGAGCTCACCAGTGCATAGTTCGACATAGTGTTAGGTCAGCAAAGTACGTTTTTATTGATTAACTAGGTCTTTATTGTTTACTGCTGACCAAATCAGATCTACTTATGACTGATGAACCATCGATCTCTATAATCGGGTTACATACTTAACATTGACATACATTTCTATTTGTTCTATATTATAATTGGCTTAATGTTCTCTTATTTTATATAATCTAAACACCAACAGATGTTGAGAACAGCGTGTCACAGTATTCTGGTTCAGATATTCCTAACATTGCTCAATGGATTGAAGAACTAGAAGAATGTGCATCTACGGTACAGTGGAATGAATTACAGTTATTTGTGTATGGAAAACAGTTATTGTGTGGGGCGGCAAAATCTTTCATAAGGAGTCAGAGAAATATTAAAAACTGGAGCTCCTTGAAAACAGCTCTTCGTGCTGAGTTTAGTGTAAGAATATCTTATAGCTGCAGTCCATAAGAAGTTAAATCAGCGCCAACAGAAGAAAGGCGAAACTCTAAATGAATATTTATATGCACTGATAGAAATTGCGAAGCCGGTAGACGTAGGTGAGGAGAGTCTGATAGAGTACTTCGTTAAAGGTATTCCGGATACAAAAACTATCAAAATGATGTTATTCCAAGCTCGCAATATTTCAGAGTTAAAGTTTCAAATCGATGTTTATAAGAAGGGACGTGATTCATACAAGGCAGTAAACAGATTTGAATGTAAGGCATATGGTTCAAGTGAAGCTCAGGCAGTACAGGCTCGAGAGAGAAAATGGTTTGGTTGCGGAGAGGCGACTCATTTAAGAAAAGATTGTCCTAAGTTCGATCGAAAGTGTTTCAAATGCGGTCAGCCACGTCATCGTGCAGCTCAGTGCAGCATCGAAACACAGATTAAACGAGAGAAGCAAGCAAATGTTATTCAACATGACAAAGTTGAAGTTAGCTCGACTACGTTCACCCCGCCTGGGTTAGAACTAAAGAAGGTTAGCTACGAGAATATTGAATTTAAAGGGCTCATAAATACAGGAGCAGATATGTGCTTGATTCGTCGAAGTGTTTTTTGGAAGCTAGGAGTTAAACAAGTAACAGGTTCTGGAAAGTGTTTGCTAGGAATAGGAGATGCGAAAATTTTAACGTTTTGTAGTTTCTCTTTAACGGTGACCATCGACAAAATTAAAACAGTAGTTGAGTTTCATGTAGTTCCCGATGAGGACATGGGGTTTGACGCTATTTTGGGAAGAACGATTTTTGATAGTGTTGACATGAAGGTAACAAAAAATGGCACTCAGTTTTTAATTAGCAATGAGCAAAAGGTAGTAGAAGAAAAGACTGAATCTGTTGAGGATTGGATGAAGCAATTTGAAGATGTCTGCACAGTTTTTGAAGGGAAGGACGAAATCGGTTTAGAGTTGTCTCATTTAAATCAATAACAGGCTAAAGAGGTGATAGTTCAGCGATACAAGCCAAAACGCAATCCTGATGCGAAGACTGAAATGAGAATTATTTTGAAAGATGATATTTCCGTATACCAACACCTAAGACGGTTGGACTACTGCGATCAGCAGATTGTAGACAATCAGATACAAGAATAGCTTGAGGAAGGAATTATTCAAGATAGTACATCGATGTATGCATCCCCTATAGTAAAGTTAAGCGCAGCTAAAAGGTTGTGCTGCGATTATAGAAAATTGAATGAAAAGATAATTCGCGATAATTTTCCGATAGTTTTGATGGACAGTGTAATTGATCAATTGCAAGGAGGAAAAGTTTTTACTACACTGGACTTGAAAAATTGATAGTTTCATGTACCATTAGAAGCAAGTTCGCAAAAGTTCACTGCATTGGTTACTCAGAAAGGACAGTACGAATTCTTATAAGGACCGTTTGGTATCTCAAACACTCTAGCGGTCTTTACGAGATTCATGATGGCAGCAATGCAGGAGTTGATTCAGAAAGGTATAGCGATCGTATATATGGATGACATAATCATTCCAATCAAGGACAATGAAGAGGGAATGTCAAGAATTAAATTAGTTTTGGGGGTATCCGAGAAGAATGGATTACAGCTAAACTGGAAAAAGTGTCAGATTCTTCAAAATCAAGTCAATTTTCTAGGATACGTGATTAGTGAAGGGATAATAAAACCGAGTGAAGAGAAAATTTCGTCAGTACACGATTTCCCAAGACCGCAGGATAAGAAAGCAGTGCAAAGGTTTCTCGGTTTAACATCGTATTTCCGAAAATTCATTGAGGGATATGCTTTAATGGCGAAGCCACTTTCCGATTTGCTAAGGAAGGATAGTAAATTTGTGTTCAGCGAGATCGAGGAGATATCATTTGAACGATTGAAGGCATCATTAACGAGTGAGTCGGTATTGAGGTTATATAATCCGAAAGCGCAAACAGAGGTCCATGCTGTCGCGTCAAAATATGGTTATGGGGCAATTTTAATGCAGAAAGATACTGAGGATAATTTGTTCCATCCAGTTCAGTACATGAGTCGAAAAACGAAGGCATGTGAGCAGAATTATCATTCATACGAACTAGAAGTTCTAGCCATAATTGAGGCTCTGAAGAAGTGGCGAGTTTACATTCTTGGCTTGTAGATCACTATAGTTACAGACTGTAATGCATTTACTATGACCATGAAAAAACAGGAAGTTCCCTTGGGAGTAGCCCGGTGGGCCATGTTCTTGCAGGATTTTAGTTACAGTCTAGAGCATCGGTCAGGATCAAAGATGAGGCATGTAGATGCTTTGAGACGAGTCGCCTGTTATTCAATATCGGATACTATTATTTATCGTCTGAAAGAAGCTCAATTGGTTGATGATTGGACAAATGCTGTAAGGAGTCTAGTTGAAAAGGGCGTGTATGAGGATTTCTATATTTTGAATGAGGTCTTGTTCAAAGATGCCAATAAGCACTCGATCGTAGTACTAAAGCAGATGGAGAATGAAATTATCTTACTTGTGTAGTATATCCATACCAAAAAATCATTTAACACAAAGAGCTCAACTTGTAACTCTTTGTTGCAAGTATAAACAATCAAATATGTACGCAATAAAACTTAAGACTCCACTTGATTATGTTTATGTGTATACATTAATATATTCACATAAACATACTCACATCAATATGCAGCTAAACATGTTCATATATGTATGTACATACATATATGCACATACATATATTCATATGAGCAACAATGCACAGGCGTAACATGAGCTAGGGCCAAGCCAGCGTGTGATCGCTGACCATGCACTTTGATGCAAGTGCCCCAAATAATATGTATGTATGTACTGACACTTTCTCTCTCTTTTGTAGCTGTCGCTTAAGTGGCAGCATAAGAATATCTATGTAACAATAGGTTAAGTAAAAGAATATTGTTGGAATAAAAATCAATCTAAATATTACCACCAAACTAAGCTGACGCGTTTGTTCTTCCAAAATTACAAACCAAGTGGAACCCGGTCATTACATGGCGACCGTGACAATAGGTCAAAAATAGACCTAAGGACAAAGGACGAAGGACAAATTTTTTGTGTATGTATGTGTGTGTGTGTAAAAAAAATAAATTTAAAAAAAAGGGCACGAAAATGAGAAATGGCTACACTGGATAACTACTTTCAAAGAGTTACCAGACGAAGCCCGAGCATAAGAAACGATATAATTGAGGTGTTCCGTAGTGAGCAAAGCCACTCCCTTAAAGCTCGCTAAATCTAGTGCAAATAAGAGCCGCATACTCCGATCTAGCTGGAGAAGAATTCCCAGTAAGGGGAGGCTCAAGAGTACAGATGTGCTTCCTGATAGAGGATAAATAAATAACCAAAACCACGGATGAACAACACTGAAGTTATTCCCTTTGCGGAATCTGCTCCTGTCGAGCAAAGGGATGCTCCGACGCTAGAAGAAGCGTTAGAGCTGCATCCCAATGATGGACCACGCCCACTCACAATAGCTGAGTACCGGGCCCGCAACACAAAGACTACAAAGGCAAAGAAGACCAAAAGAGGAGGACAAGTTCGCAAGCTACTCCAGCAGAAGAGGCTGGAAGTAGAACTACTGGCCACTCTGAAGGCGGATGAAGACCGCCAACGCTGCAAAGAGCGTATCGAAAACTTGAAGGCAGAACTTCGCCAAAGAGAAACGCAAGGGGGCCGCAGAAATGCGCAAGCCTTAACTTGCCTTATGTAATAATTTAAATATAAGTGTCTATAAGCAAGTTGAAGCACGAAAGTGTAACTTGCGAATTACTAACTCCTTGATAGGCTTTTACTAACAATGTGGTTGGAGAATTTAAAAAAAAAAAAATATATATATATATATAATTTCTAAATATCACATACCCACATACCCTATAATTTTTCCACGTCTCTGGCGCACTGTGCGAAACACAGTTGAGATAATTTTTCTTTCTTTTAAAGTTTTTAAAATCACATTAAAGAAGAAAATTTTTATGTAACAATCGAGTCCAAAAAGAATTATTTTTTTTTCTCTCACTGTCGAACAAATAGAAAACAGGTCTAAACGACCAAGAAAACAAAATATTTTTGCTAGAAAGATGGGTTCTCAAGAATCCAAAATAGATCACACAACGGCTAATATCGTTAACAGCGTTAAAATAGTAAATCACAAGGAAAATTTAGACGATGAATAGGGATATTCCGAAGCGAAAGAAAATAACCCAGTCTTCATTCGTTGAATTCAAAATATGAACTGATTTTATTGGCAAAATTGTTGTATACATAAATGAACTCTTAGAATCTAGGCTCGATACTCGAGGCGACAAATGTTCTTAAAAATGCTTATTCTAATGCCCCACGTCTTCGGGGTTTAAAATTTGTTTATATTTCATGCTCAGCGCTTGGCGACATGATAATGCGTCGTTTTGGTCTTAAGTGTTAAGTGTCGACAGAGTGCGGATGCATGTTTGTTTGGTTTTGAGCAATACTTGCCATATGAATCTTTATGACACATTTTTATTTATGTTTCGTTTGTGTATATTTCTTTGGTCAATCTGATTTGGTGAAGCCATTTCAGCTGACCACGATGTTTAATTTTAAACATTCTGCGAGGCGCCGCCAAGTGCGACTGTTTGGAATGTGTGTTTAACTTTAGGTTGTCTTATATAAATTATTATTAATATTAAAATTAGTAAGATAACTAACATTAAGGAAGCATGACCGGTTGCATGATGAACGTTTAAACCTAGTAAATCAAATTGATTCCTTTAGTGATTGTAACTGACCTCCTATCTTCTCTAACTCTGCCGTGTGGTTTACCAACTTGGCTTCAACTGGACTCCATTCTATATTTGGTATATTACTAATATCGCCTATTGCGACGTAGTAATAGCTATGTGCGACTCTGACTGTACGCTATGATGAGCCACTAAAATCTTATCTTCTGCCCTAGCTGTGCAGCCTGATCTGAGGCTCAAAATTCCTTGTTCCGGTAAATCCACCAACTCCTGCTGTTCGTTACCACATTGGACTCTGGCCTTAGTTTTAGGTGGAACCTTAAATAACCAACTATTGCTACTATCTAGCTCTACCCAGTAAGATCTTGGCTCAATAATCGTTGTATATAAACAGGTAGACTTCCTATTCCGTTTAAAAGGTGTCAGCTCACAGGCATTATCATTGGCGTTACTCCATGTTCAATTTCCTTCACAAATTCTCCTGTTTGATTGCCAGGTCCGACATTTCTGCATTGCTGAATCTGACATTAAGTGATACGAGTCTATTTCAAAATTATATATTAAATACTGATTCTTTATATAAACTGTTACCAATTGATAACTGGCCAATCGAACGGGAATTGGAATAACTGTAGAGAAAGGATGGGATTTATTTTCTGTCAAAAAAGATCCCTTTGGCCGTCAACAGAGCATATATGTCTTTTAACTCCTTTCCGCTCCTTTTACCTGGCAGAACTAAAGTTTCAGATAATTTTTCTTTTATTTTAGTTATTTCTAATTTCATTTGGTTTGGCTTTAAAATATTAGTATTTAATCTACCATGGTTAATGTCTATCAATAAACTTATAATTCCTGTCTGAATTTTTTCACATTCATCAACCACGGAGCTTAATTCATTTACAATCATGAAAAACCGAATGGATTCTCTATACACGTAATAACTTTCTTTGAACAATTCTGTCATATTTTCAATCCGTTTGTTCATGTTGCCAAAGTTTTCATTTATCTCATATATGGTAGCCTTAAGAATGTTTGCCGTGGAGTCTACCACCGATGTCTGCTTTTCTTGTAGATGCTTTAAATTCTGCTGATTTTTGAGCAAGTTTCTCATGTTTTCTTCTATTTGTATCCTATCGTCTGCATCCATGACACCGAATAATATATGAAACAGTGACCCCATGAATTCAAACGGTGCTCGCTTGCGTCTTGCCTTTTCTTGCATCATGAATAGCACATTATTTTCCTCGATATCTTTAATTCGCTTAACCGTGTTGTTCAATACAAACTGACACTGGTCTTCGAAATTATACAGTTTTTGGCATAAGCCCCTCAATTTGGGAATCATTCTGTCACCTTGACTGAGCATTTCAAAATATGCCGACATGTCGTAGTATACTACCAGATCCCATGAGAAAGCTACTACTTCCACTTCACCCATTGGATCTAAGTACAATGCAGCTGTTGCGTTTAGTTCCTCTACCGTTATTTTTGGTCTATTATCTTTAATGCTCGCTGCATTCGAAAGTTGACAAAGCATCATAAGCATTGCTAACATCAATACGGTTCCTATTTTGGACAGATGATCGAACCTGGTACCTTTCCGATATCGATTCTCCTCAACGTCTTCGGATGATTTGACCCCAACAAGTGGACAGATTTTATTTATAGGTCTTGACCCTTCCTGCAATTTGACTTTTACCACTCTTACTTTATCGTCCCTGCCTTTGTGAATTTATTCAATATTGCCCAGAGGCCACCTGGCTGGGTGACAATTTTCATCTTTGATCAGTACGACCTGACCATTCTCTAAATTTTCTGTGGTTCGTCGCCACTTATTCCTTTGCTGGAGAGTATATATGTAGATACCCATCTTTCCATTTCAACCAAAAATCTTTTTTCATTTTTTGAATTAGTTTCCATCTGTCTAAATTTCCAATTTTTTCCTCTGATATGGACCCGGCTGCTTCCAATGTTGGTCTTCCAATTAGGAAATGACCGGGAGTTAACACTTCGTTGTTGTCCATATCTTCACCCGTCGTATACAATGGACGTGAATTTAGCACGGCTTCTATTTGGCACAACAATGTTGCAAGTTCCTCATATGTGTGGTTACTGTCTTCTATGACTCTTTTTAGATGATACTTAACCGACTTTACCCCAGCTTCCCATATAACTCCAAAGTGAGGTCCTGCCGGGGGGCTAAAATGCCAGCTAATCTGTTCTCGCTCTAGAACAGGGGCAACCTTAACGTTATCTTCAATTGCTTTTTTGAATTCTTCATCGGGCCTCCTAGCCGCGCACACAAAATTTGTACCATTATCAGAATATATGTTAGCGCGTTTACCCTGTCTTGCAACAAATCTTCGAAATGCTGCTAGAAAAGCATCAGTTGTCAAGCCACTAACAACTTCTAAATGAATTGCTATAGTTGACAAGCATACGAATACTGCTATGTACCCTTTGAATGGTTTTTCTCCCCGAGTTTTTGAGCATCTTATATGATATGGACCGGCAAAATCAATCCCCGTGTTATGAAATGGAGATGACACCGTTACCCTATTTTTGGGCAGGTTACCCATAATTTGCTCCGCAGTTACTTGGCGGTATCTGGCACAAGTGATGCATTCCCTTGGGTATTTTTTAAGGGCGTTTCTCAATCCGAAAATCCAAAATCTCCTTTGAATTTGGCTTCTCATAAGATTAATTCCTCCATGTAGAGTTTCCTTATGATCATCCTTAATCAACAGCATTGTTAGATGTGATTTATCCAAAATCACAGGATGTTTGGTGTCAAAGCATATGTTAGCCTTTTGCAATCTTCCCCCCACGCGCAATATTCCATCGTCATCCAAAAATGGATTTAAGCTTAAAATTTTGCTTTTCATATCAATTTGCTTTGATATGCCTGTTGGTGTTTAATTATAAAATTTTTAGCATTCTTAATCTCATTGACGGTGACATATGATGGGTACACTCTATTCCGTTTTTTAATGTTAATAAATCTTAATACTTTTGCCGTAATTCTGGCCAGCTTATTAATACAGGAATACTTTTCAATTAGCTCCTGCATAATACTACTCTCTGTATTTAATAGTACGGAATTTACCATACTCTTGTCCTCATCTGTTTTTGGTTTAGGCCATTTATCATTTGCCTCGCCGAGCCACTTTGGCCCGTACCACCACAATTCGCAACTTTTTAACTTATTTGGGCAAATACCCCTTGAAGCTAAATCTGCAGGATTATCTTCTGATTTTACATGGTTCCATGCTATTTCTTTGATTTGTTGGATATCCTCTAATTTTACGAATTTTTCCTTACTAGCCCCGTTTTTTATCCAGCACAGTGTGATAGTAGAGTCACTCCAAGCATATATTTCAGCTGGAACAGCAATAGATTGCTGGACTCTTTTTAGCAATTGCGATAGCAAGTGTGCTGCACATAATTCCAATTTAGGAAAGCTTCTGCTCTCTGACGTGACGGTCGTGTTTTTGCTTAGCTCCTGAGTTTTATTAATATATATTGTTTTTTCCCAATTTTTAATTGTGCCTAGTTTGTTTTCGTTTTCGCTGGTGTCATTTGCTTGAAACCCTTGTGTTTTATTTTCATAATTCGCCAAATTAAAGTTTTGTTTTTTTCTTTTTTGTGATTAGTGTTTGGTGCATCTAAATTGTTTTTATTTTTTTTCTTAATGTTCTCTCCCGTCATTGCTTCTGCAGTTGCTCCCCTCATCGCCCCCATCATACCATCAGTGCTAGTGGTTTTGTTGTTCTCTCTGCTTTGTGCTTGTGCTCAGCTTCCCTCCCGCGTAATTACTTTTCTAAGGCCGCCTCTCAAAGCTCGTCTTATAACTGTTCTTGCACTCTCTCTTGTGCTGTGTACTCTAGCTGTCTCTTTGTTTTATTTGTAATTATTGATTTTTTATCGATAATTATCTTTGTGCTGTTTATTTAAATTTTTATATAAATTTTTTTTTTGTTGTTTTTTTTTGCCTTGTGTTTATTTTGGCTTTTCAATGGCTTGTTGTCTACCCAATTGCAAGCATTCTGATCGTTTTGACGATCAGTATAGGACAATATCGTGTTGGCTTTGCGACAATCTTATTCACTTAAAATGTGCTGGCCTCAACGGCCGTGATTACGACAAATTTTCTGGTTTGTCTGTGTCTAAGCCTGAGCTTGGCTTAATGCGCTGGACTTGCCCATCTTGTGCCAGCCAGCAGCTTGGTTTTAGCCGAATGTACAGGGATCTTCGTTTAAAGTTTCTTTCTCTAAATAAAATGGCCAAACAGCTGTCTAATGAGTGTGACTCTAGCATAAATTTATTGTCGCAATTCAAGTTTGATCCACCTTCTAAGGAATTGCCCAAGAAATGTACCCTTGAGTTGCCTCCTAAGCAGTCGCCCGCACTTTCTATTACATCTTCTCCCATTTTACTTTCGCCTACACCATCTTCTTGTCCCTCTTTATGCTCTTCTTTTCAGATTGATGTACCCACTACAAGCCCTGGTGTACCTCAATCTATCCCTCACGGGAACTCTGATCAATTACTGGATCATGCTGGCTTTCAATCACTTGCGGATCCCAATGCTCCTCCGCCTCCACTAACTGTAGTGCCTCATCGTAAACAATTATTTATCTCTAGGCTTGCTCCAGATACTTCTGAATCGTCTGTGGCAGCTTACATTGGTAATATATGCCCTGCTAAGGTTTTAATTCAAAAGTTTAAGTTTTCTAGGCCTCGCGAAATCTCCTCTTTTAAAATTACTGTACCAAATGAGTATTTCTCAGCTATGGTTGACCCTAACTTTTGGCCAGAGGGCCTAGTTGTACACGAATTTGCGCCCAATAAGCGCTCCCGCCCTTTGCCTGTCCACCTTCCTAATGTATCTTCTGCTTCAAAAAACTAATAACGTCTAGTCTTTGCATTCACTATCAAAATGTAAGAGGACTTCTTACCAAGCTCTCGAAACTATTCTGCGATAGCCAAACCTTTTCGGCTGACATATTAGCTTTCTCTGAAACTTGGCTTAACTCCTCTGTTTTGGATAATGAAATTCTTTCTAATAACTTTATTTCTTATAGGCTTGATCGTGTTGGTCGTCGTGGCGGCGGAGTACTCATTGCAGTCAACTCGAATCTGTGCTCAAGTGTTGTGCCGATTGATCTCCCCTTAGGTGTTGAGTTTATTTGCGTCGAAGTTACATGTTCTACCTTTAGCTTATATATCTCTTGTTCATACATTCCTCCAGCTTCTGATATGATGATCTACATGCACCATGCTGATGCTTTGCGAACTATCTTTAGTCGTCTTAAAGATCGTGATTTTTTTATAGCTTTAGGTGATTTTAACTTGCCTAATGTTTCTTGGCTTGCTGATGATAATCTATCTTTCTTAATTCCTTCATCTCAACATGTTTTTCTTGATAGCCTACTTGAATGTCCGCTATATCAGTTGAATTCTTTTCTTAACTCTTCTGAAAGAATCCTCGATCTTGTTTTTGTCTCTGATCCCACTGTTAGTGCTGTATCACAAACACAGCCCCTAGTGAAGCCTGAAGATACTTATCACCCTACCATTGAAATTACTATTTCTTACAATTCCGTTAATAATTCATTCAATAACATCTCAAATTCTCGTCGTAGATGTTTTCGTAAAACAAATTTCAATCTTCTTAACAGCCTTATTTTCTCTTTTGATTGGTCATTTCTATTTGAGTGCTGTGATATAGATTGTGCAGTAAATTTTTTCTACTCTGCTCTTAATTCTCTAATTGATAAATGCGTTCCTTATGTGAATGTCTCTACCGTCTCCAGTGCGCCAGTCTGGTTCACACGTAGGCTCTCTAATCTCCGTAACATTAAATCGAGATATTTTAAAAGATTTAAAAAAACTGGTTCGCGACTTGACTATGCAAATTATTGTGTAGCCAAATCTCAATTTTGCCTTTTAAATACTCAATGCTACAATAATTATATCGTTCGCTGTAAGGTTGAATTTTATAAGAGCCCCAAAAGATTTTATAACTTTGTTAATTCCAAAAGACGCTCTAATTTACTACCTTCCACCTTCAGACTTAATGACCAGACTGCTAATTGTGATTCAGATATTGCAGATCTGTTTGCTAAATTCTTTCAGTCGACTTATTCTTCTACTGCTTCGGATCCCACACCTTATCCCTTCACAATTCCACATTTAAATTGTATGTTTTTTCCTAATATTACTGAAGACTGTATTATCTCTAGCTTGTCATCTATGACGTCTTCCTTCGTACCCGGGCCTGATAATATACCTAGTTGCATCCTTAAAATGTGTTCGATTTCCCTATCTAAGCCTTTATCTCGGTTATTCTTTTCGAGTGAGACTTGTCGCTTCCCTGATATTTGGAAGGAGTCTTTTATTTTTCCGCTTTTTAAAAAGGGTAACAAATCGGATATTTCTAACTACCGTGGCATTGCCAAACTTTCGGCAATACCTAAGCTGTTTGAGAAAAATATTACGTCTTCCCTTCAACACCTATCCAGATCCACTATTTCTGCTTGTCAGCATGGCTTCATGAAAGGTCGTTCGTCGCTTACCAACCTTTTAGAATTGACTACCCTTGTACACCATGGCTTCCGTAAAAAGTGTCAAACTGATGTTATTTATACTGACTTTAGTAAGGCTTTCGATACGGTTGATCATTCCTTGCTTCTCATGAAACTTAACATCATGGGTTTTTCCCCGAAACTATTGGCTTGGTTAAAGTCGTATCTTATTGGCAGAACCCAAAAGGTGTCTTTTCGTTCCTCGATATCTAAAACTGTTCGAGTTACGTCAGGTGTCCCCCAAGGCAGTCATCTGGGCCCACTGTTATTTACCTTGTTTATAAACGATTTGCCTTTGGCCTTGGCTCATTCACGCGTGCTCATGTTTGCGGATGACGTGAAGATTTGCTATTCATATAATGATCCTTCTTTCCAACAGTACTTGCAATCAGATCTCGATGCGTTCTGTGTTTGGTGTCACGTTAATAAATTACACCTCAATGCCTCTAAATGCTCTTTTATGACTTTCAGTCGTTTGTCGCCGTTCCTAGCTCAATACTCTATTAAGTCTGTTCTGTTAGATTGTGTACCATCATTTAAAGACTTAGGCGTTATGTTTGACCCAAAACTTTCTTTTAATATTCATATATCTTCAATTGTTAATAGAGCATGCAGTCTTCTTGGCTTCATTAAACGTTGGGCCAAAGAATTTGATGATCCATATGTGACAAAGGTTTTATACACTTCGTTAGTTCGCCCTACTCTAGAATATTGCTCACCAGTGTGGAACCCTCAATATGATGTTCACCAGCGTAGTATTGAATCGGTACAGAAGCAATTCCTTAAGTTTGCGTTACGCGGTCTTAATTGGGACCCGAATCTTCGCCTACCTTCTTATTCTGACAGACTTCTTCTTATTAATCTTCCTTCACTTTACAACCGTAGGCTCATATTTGGCATTCTCTTTCTCCATAAACTAGTCAACGGCGAAGTCATTTCTACAAATTTACTAGATACGCTATATTTTTGTGTTCCCTCACGTCGGACCAGAAACTTTTTTCCTCTTCACCTTAGTAGATGTTTGACTAACTACTCTCTTCACGAACCTTTTCATGTTCTTTGCCAATCTTTTAACAACCTTTCTCACCTTATTTCTCCTCATCTATCTGTCACTTCTCTTCGCGCTATACTTTTTAATTATCTACAGCGTAACCACTGAAAGTATTCTGGACTGGATATTTGATTGGCTGCAACTCATCCCTGACCACATTGGCTGTGAATCGGGGCATAGCTGGCACCTTGTTGCAAATAAAACACCTCCATCGGGTCGGGGATGTTGTGCATATAGCTAAGCTACCTTAATGAATTAATTACTATTTGTATTTTAGCTTAAGCTTTTTCGTCGACTGCTGACTTAGTTGACGTAAATAAATAAATAAATAAATAAATAAAAAATAGTCTGCCTATTTTTGATTGGAATAACTTTGTTCTTGCTGGCTATTAAGGTAACTGCGTCACCTATTTTAGCATATACTACCGCTGCATATGCCCTTTCTGAAGCGTCAGCAAAACCATGAATCTGTAACAACTGTATTAGGTTGTGTTTTGATCCATCGGGGTAATCTGACTTCTTCCAGATACCCCAAATTGTCCCTGAAGAATTTCCATTCTGTTGTTTCGTTATCAGATAACTCTTGATCCTAATTTTGCTCCGCTAGCCACAACTTCTGCATGAATAACTTGCCTATTACTGTTACTGGTGCTAGCCAACCTAGTGGATCATAAATATTGGCTAGTGTGGATAGCACCCCTCTTTTATTCACCTTCCTGTTCTCGTCACAGTTTACCTTAAATTTAAATTTAAATGGCCCCCACTGCAACCCCAAGGTTTTAATTGCTTCATTTTTATCAATTTTTAGTAATTTATTATCGCCTGTATCAATAACCAGGGTTTGCAAAAACTGCTCTGTAGTAGCAAGAGCAATGAAAATTTTGCTATGCTCTCGCTACCGCTCCCGTTTTTGACGAGAGCAGGAGCAGAGTCAAAGGCAAACTACGAAAAATAAATGCTATGCTCTGCTATAGTTTTTGACGTTTTCAAAAGCTATAGCAATAGCAATAGCAAAAAATGAAATGAAATTTCATACGTAGCCGTAGCCGTAGTTCAAAACCTAGAGCGAGATGAGAGCAGATGAAATATTTGTTTTTGTTTGCTACCGCTCTCATTATAGTCATTTTTGATATTACTATTATGTTGAAATTAACATTTTTTTTTTATTTTAACATTGATTAAACTAATAAGAAAATAGGTAAAAGAACCTCTACAATTTATTTATATTTGTTCACGCCACCGGGTGAACAGCAGTGAGCGGCGAAGAGCAGTGAGGAGTGAGGAGGGTTTTTTGATCCTCGGCGCCTACGGTCATACCAGGAGGGGTGACTTGATTTTCTGATGGGCGCCGCCATTTCACTGACGTACGATTTTTCAACCCGAACACCCGTTCTATTCTTGATTGAAATTTTGCCTCTTTTTCGAATTGTATATTTTAACCCGAAACATATATCGTGTGTGTCGGGCAACCTGTAAATAAGAATCAATAAAGTCTAAGTTGTTTTAACCGAAGTTACCGCGCGTTATCAATTTAGCACTCACTCACCACCCGAAGAAATTGGCACCCGCCAACCCCTCTGAATTCGATCCGGATCATTCCGCCCCTCCACGAACATTGGTCCTTCGAGCCGGATATCCTTCCGCTCCTCCAGCTTGCATCGGCGGAATTCCTGATAAGTATAAAATTTCATTATTCATTTCATTTGCCCCTACATACTAATAAAAGTGTGAGGTTTCCCGCTCTTCCATAGCGACCTGCACACTTTTATATATATTGTATGTACATACCTGACCTATTCCAAGGTTACATGGTAGCTCCCAATCCATAACGTGTTTGTCCAACGTTCGGTTTCCATTCCACCACAGGGGTCTTTATGTTTTCCGTCTCAGCCGCACTTGTCCAATTTTTTCATACGTACATACATATGTAAAACTTGTGGCCTCACATGTACATGTATTTTCCACAGCTGTTCGCCAAGTCCGCGTAAAGCAAAAAAAAAAAGGGAAAGAAATTATTAAAGTGTTAAAAAAAAAAAAAAAAAAAAAAGGAAAGGAAATAGTAATCCAAGTGTTCACCGCGATTTCTTATGTGTTCGGATTATTTCCAGTGCCCAATTAATTTTCTCACGCGCGTCTTCGCCCACCGGCATTTCCACGTACATACATACATACATCGTCATCTGTTGATGTACGCGCATATGTATATATCCACGTACATAATTCATTCGCATTTCACCACCAAACGAAACAAATTTGAAATAGCATTTAACGTATGCACCGCGATTTCATGTGGGTTTGAATTGGTTTAATTGCAAATTTAATTTTCTCTCGCGCGTCTCCACAAACCGGTGCACTTGCTTACATACATACATCGTCATATTGATGCCGCACATATGTACATATCCACAACACATAATCCATTTCGGTGACGCACATTGATTTAACAAATCGGAATCACAAATTACTTACGCTTTTTTTTTGTGAACGACGCGCGTGCATACATCCATACATACTTACCTGTGTACTTACGCATGTGCGTACATCCATACATCAAAGCATCCGTCTATATGCACTGATCGGTTCTTTTGTAATTTCTTTCGCGCACAACACTCGCGGTGTGTAAACTCGTTTCGTGTGTTCTTTTTATAATTCTTTACCCCTCGCACAACCACAAAAAAAAAATAATTAACAACAATTAATACGCCAAAAAAAAACCAAAACAAAAACCAAATTTATAAACAGCGACCGACAGCTGTTTTCGGAGTAGTGGTGGCACGTGAGTCAAGTCGTGATATCGATAGGCGGCTCAAGCGCGCCAATTCAAACCACATTATTTCCGACGCCGGTTTTTTTTCGCCTATATATATCTATATACATATATATATAAATAATACACATATGTTTTTTCCAGCACTATCGTGCCCATATTTATATATCCACCCATATTTATAAATCATATATGACTTCTCCGGCCAGTATTTTGCGCACATATATATAACCGCCCATATTTATAAATAAATACAATATATATTTTTTCCAGCACTATCGTGCCCACATTTATATATCCACCCATATTTATAAACCATATACGATTTTTCCGGCCAGTATTTTGCGCGCATCTTTATAACCGCTCATATTTATAAATAAATACATATATATTTTTTCCAGCACTATCGTGCCCATATTTATATATCCACCCATATTTATAAATCATATAGGATTTTTCCGGCCAGTATTTGGCGCGCATATATATAACCGCCCATATTTATAAATAAATACATATCTATATATTTTTTCCAGCACTATCGGGCCCATATTTATAGCTCCGCCCATATTTATAAATTTTATATATAATTTTTCCGGCCAGCAATTTGCGCGCATATATATATCCGTCCATATTTATAAATAAATACATATATATTTCTTCCAGCACTATCGGGCCCATATTTATATTTCCGTCCATATTTATAAATTATATATATAATTTCTTTTTTTTGGCCTGTATTTGGCGCATATATATATATCCCGACCCAGATCGATATAAAAACACATATTCGTCTGTTGGCCTACACATCGTTCGCGTGTTTGTCGTATACCTACTCCCCCCGTTCCTTACGAATCCAGCTAAACTTGTGTTGTAATCACTCCTCTGTAGCTACGTGTAATATTCGATCTCCATTCGTGCGTTCGTACCTTGTTCCGCATATATCCCCAATAAAAAGGACTCCGTCTCCAAGCCACGCGTAAGAGAATTCTCCCGCGATCCTGCGGGGACAGTGAGAAAATTCTTGCGCCCTCATACAGTCCACTTCTCCTTTTTTTTTCGTTGTCTTTCCGAAATCAAAAAGCGCACCAGCGCGGTCTTCATCGGTAAGGACGCCCCCTTAGTATGTCCACGGAGCCGTCCAAGACTACGCCGAAGTCTAACAGTCTTTCGTCTCCCTCTGTAACTCCGGAGAAGGTTCGGCCTCCGAAGACTCCGGTGGTCACGAAGCGTACGGACATTTCCCGCAAGTCCACGTCTGCCCGCAGCCTTAGCGAATCCCCAAAGTCTCGTCCGTCTTCGTCCAACCTACCCAAAGGGCGCATAGTCTCGGCTAAAGACGCCAGCGAACTCAAAGGGCGTTCCAAGCTTTCAATCCAGGCCCCGATTCCGCACGTTATTGTGACGCACTGTTCTGACGTTCCCGTCACTCGATCCTTATCCCAACAGCGCAGAGAACGATCCAAAATGTCCCTCTCCGATTTCGTTCTGGCATGCGACGCTTTGACTGTGTTCGAAGCTCGTGAGAGTGAAGCCCTAACTTCTGAAGTGCCCTTATTTTCCATTAAAATGCACTTAGAGCAGCTCAAATCCCTTTGGTCAACTGTCGAGATGGAATACTCCGGATGTCACAAGGCCCTGTCGACCCAACCAGACGAGGACAGCCTAGCCAACATAAGCCACATCAAAGCGAACCACGAATCCGCTTACGCGGCGTATGTGCGATGCGGGACGTTGTTCGGAGAGCGCATCGAGCAGCTCTCGGCTGAGATGGCGAGTCATAGACGTCAGCCCAGTGTTCCGTCGGGACCTCCGGGTCATAGAGTTCCTCCGTGCGAGGTGGAGACCTTTGATGGCGACAGCCTAGCATGGCCCACATTCCGCGATTTGTTCGCTGCCATTTACATCGACAATCCGTATTTGTCTCAAGTGGAGAAGCTCTATCACTTGAACGCCAAGACTCGTGGGGAAGCGAGAACCATCGTGGCGAAGTCCCCCCTGACAAATGAAGGTTTCCAAGCCGCATGGGAGAACCTCACAGCGCGGTACGAAAATAGCCGTCTGCTTGTCATGACTCAAGCCAGACAACTCCTTCAGATTCCCGCGGTGGCGCTAGAATCGGGCAAGGCATTGCGAGAACTGCAGACTGCGTTCCAAGGGGGTCTTACCGCTCTTGAGCGTTCGGGTGTTAGCACTGAGAATTGGGATGTATTACTCATCGCCATATGCACTAGCAAATTGCCGAAGGCTACATTCCTCCTGTGGGAACAATCAGTGCCAAATAAGACTGCCGTCTCCACTTGGTACGATCTGAACCAATTTCTCACCGATCGGTATCGAGTCCTGGATGCCATCGAAGAACATAAGTCGGTCCCGAGTGTTCAAATCATCCCCAGTGGGCCCCGCAAATCCCCTGCGACGATGAAGGTTCAAGCGTTTCCCGCGAAAGCTCAGCTCAAACCAGCGTCTTGCAAGCTTTGCCATCGGGAGAATCACCCAATACGACTCTGCCCCAGTTTTCTTGACATGCCTGTTCAGAGGCGTGTGGAAACCAGTAGACAGCAGGGACTCTGCTTGAATTGTTTTGCCCGCGGTCATCAAGTGAAGGGCTGCTCCAGTGCGCATTATTGCCATACGTGCAAGGAGCGTCATCACACCCTGCTGCATCCTAGTGACGTGTCGTCGTCCGCCGCGCAACCCACACCATCCGGTACCACAGAACGTCCGACAACGACCAATCAGCTCACAAATGCTCAAAGCTATTTTGCGTCTACCCCAGGCAGAGGACTTTTAGGCACTGCGATTGTCACTCTGCACCATCGCGGAGTGGAACACCATATTCGGGCGCTGATCGACTCGGGAGCCGATTCGACCTTCCTATTAGAACGTGTCTTCAACATGGTCCGGCCCCCCTTTTATCCAGTAGACGCCGCAGTTACTGGCATGGGCCAGAGTGATGGAGGATGCGCCGACAAGGTGTGTCTGCTGATGCTGTCTCCTCCGTGTGACAGGCTGAACAAGATTGAGGTCTCTGCCCTGGTCGTATCCAAATTATCGGGAGCCATCCCGACGGCTCCATTCCTTAACACGGTCCCATCTCAGTCACTCGACCGCCCCCTGGCGGACCCGTATTACAACAAGCCCGCGCCTATTGACATGATTATTGGTGTAGATCTGTTTTCACACATCCTCGGAGAGCGGATCAAAAAGGATATGGGTGATTTCGTCAGACTGGAAACCATCTTTGGATGGGTGCTGTGTGGAGCGATCATGCCTGACACTCCGGTAACTCGATTAGGTTTCGCGGCACAGACGCGAGTCAATCCAGAAGCAAAACTTGATGTACTTCTCACCAAGTTTTGGGAGGTGGAAGACCATCCGGCAAAGCCGGAAAAGGAGGATGATGTATTCTGCGAGCGGAATTTTCAGGAGACCACCCGAAGAGGGAAGGACGGCCGATATGTTGTGTCCCTTCCGTTCAAATGTCCGAATAGCGTCGATTTAGGTCATTCAAGACCGATCGCGCTAGCTCAATTCTTGCGGAATGAAGCACGCCTTCTCAAGGATACCGTCCTAAAAACACAGTACGATGCCATCATTCATGAATACGAGGAATTGGGCCATATGAGTCGGGTGACGCCGCCGAAAAATGGGAAAAACTTCTATCTCCCCAATCACGCTGTGTTTAAGCCCGATAGCACCACCACCAAGGTACGCGTGGTATTTAACGTGGTATTTTCAACGCTGACATAACACAGATGTATCGACAAATCCGAGTCGACTCCAGGCATACCCCCTTTCAGCGGATCCTCTACCGGGATCGCTGCGGCAATTTTCAAGACTATGAGCTACAAACCGTCATATTTGGGGTTAACTGCGCGCCATTCTTGGCCATCCGAGTTCTTTTACAACTAGCCCAAGACGTGCAAGCGATGTACCCTCTGGCGAGCGAAATCCTTCGGAACTACATGTATGTTGATGATGTCCTTGCCGGCGCTCACACTGAAGACGACGCCCGTCTCGCCATACGAGAGCTTCAAGCTGCCCTCCAATCCGCGGGCCTCCCGCTTCCAATAAGAAGGAAGTACTTCAAGCTATCCCAAAAGAGCATCTGCTGCGAGAAGACTTTCTCGAGCTGGAAGATGCGAGCTCGGCAAAAACCTTGGGAATCCGCTGGCAAGCCGCCGAGGACGTCTTTTTCTTCACCGTAGCGGACCCACCTTTGCAGGAGTCGATCTCCAAGAGGCAGGTTCTGTCCCATATCGCCAAACTCATCGACCCCGCTGGCTGGCTAGCACCATTTGTCATCCGAGCGAAGATATTTATGCAGCAAATCTGGCTAACCGAACTGGGCTGGGATGACGCCCTGCCACCTCTCCTGCTGCAGCAATGGCATGAATTCCTGCAGGATTACCCAGGCCTTAGTCAACTCCGCATCCCCCGGTAGCTGAACACCAGCGATACGCTCTCGTGGGTGCTTCATGGCTTCTGTGACGCGTCCCAGAAAGCGTATGGAGCAGCCCTATACGTGCGGGTTCGGTGTCGCCATCAAGTAAGCGTCCATTTATTAACGGCGAAGACCCGCGTGGCCCCAGTCAAAACAGTCTCGCTGCCTCGGCTGGAGTTGTGCGGAGCGGTTCTGCTAGCCGATCTCTGGGCGTCGATCGTTCCTGAACTCCCGATCCCACCTGCAACCTCCCAGTTTTGGTCCGACTCCACCATTGTGTTGGCCTGGCTCAACAAACCCCCATGTAGTTGGTCCACTTTCGTGGCCAATCGGGTGTCCAGCATCTCCAAAAGCACCGGTGGCCAAAGCTGGTCACATGTACGTTCTGAGGACAACCCTGCTGATCTGGCAAGCCGCGGAACCCCCGCGGCCGAGTTGTCGGCCTGTAGCCATTGGTGGCATGGGCCGGACTGGCTCCAGAGGGACCGCGAGTACTGGCCAACTCTCCATAATGAACTTCCAGACACTCAGCTAGAGCAACGAGTCCAGTGCCACACCGCCGCGACCACCTTACTCGATGACATAAGCGAACGGTTCTCGGACTACGGTAAAGCATAGCGAGTCACCGCGTACATCCTACGCTTCTCCGCCAGAGGGACGTCGACGCCGTCCACGGCCCACCTCATCAATGAGGAATTGCTCTCCGCTGAGCGCGCCTTGATCCGGACCTCCCAGCGTCGAGAATACATCGCGGAGATACGGGCCCTGGGTGAAGGGCGACTCCTTCCGACATCCAGCACGCTTCTCAACCTAAACCCCTTCCTCGACCAGCATGGGATACTCCGTGCCTTCGGACGACTCCGGGCCGCTGAGTCCCTCCGGTACGATGAACGTCACCCGATACTCCTCCCCTACAATACGCATTTCACGCGCCTGCTTGTTGAATTCGCCCACCGCATCACGTTGCATGGCGGCAATCAACTGATGGTGCGGTATCTGCGCACCAAGTTCTGGATCCCACGGATAAAGAACCTAGTGAAGTCCCACATCAAGGGGTGTAAAGTCTGCATCGTGCATCGTCGGCGACTGCAGACTAAGATGATGGGTGATCTCCCTCGAGAGCGCATCACATACTCCCGGCCCTTCACCCACACGGGCAGTGACTTCGCAGGACCGTTCGAGATTAAGAACTACACCGGGCGCGCGTGTCTCATTACGAAAGGTTATGTCTGCGTCTTTGTGTGTTTCAGCACGAAGGCGATCCACCTCGAGGCGACCTCCGACCTCACCACGGAACGATTTCTCGGAGCCTTCTCCCGGTTTGTCGCCCGAAGACAATGCCCCCAGCGCATTTACTCCGACAATGGCAAAACATTCGTCGGGGCCTCAAAGGCGCTCGAAAGAGACTTCCTGAACACCACCAAGCTTGGGATCATGAAGGCCTTTCCCCAGCACATTCTATCCTGGCAGTTCATTCCGCCGAGCGCGCCCCATATGGGAGGACTATGGGAAGCCGGGGTCAAGAGTTTTAAGACCTTGTTTTACAAGTCCTCGTCGGCTGTCAAGTACACGTTCGAGGAACTATCCACTCTCCTGTGTCGGATCGAAGCGTGCCTAAATTCCAGGCCAATTTCTCCCATGAGCGAGGACCCAGAGGATCTGCTGGCACTAAGCCCTGGCCATTTCCTGATTGGAGGACCGCTCGTGTCCATCGCGGAACCGGAGATCCTGGTCGAGCCTATGTCGCTGATCAATCGCTGGCAGCGACTAAAGGCAATCCAGCAGACTTTCTGCCGCCGCTGGAAGAGTGAAAACCTCAAGGAGCTCCACAAGCGTAATAAGTGGAAGGCACCGGCTCGTAGTCTCCAAACCGGCGACCTCGTGATCGTCTCCGAAGACAATCTCCCCTCCAACGAGTGGCGCTTACGGCGAATTGAGCGCACTCTGCCCGGGGCAGACGGCCTCGTCCGAGTGGCTGATGTCAAAACAGCACGTGGGTCGATTCGAAGACCCGTCGCGAAGCTCATCTTGTTGCCAGACAACAGTAGTCATGAGTCTAAAGACCTCTCGTGATGTCCAATCCCTCTATGTTCCGTTCGAATGTCCTCGTCTCCGTGCATGTTGTCCGTTCCCGTGCATCGACTAATCCACTCCTCCCTACGTAATCTTTTTCGTTACAGTCCATTCAACCCGCACCGCCACAGCAACATGGCCCCCAAGCGTCTGACGCACCGCAGCAGCAAGCGTTCGGTTCCACACGGGACGAACGTGTACCGATGCCGGGTCTGCCGGGGGGTTCATGCACTCCGGCAGTGTCAGCGGTTCCTGAACCTCCGAGGGGAGAAGCGGCTCCGGGCGGTACTTATTAATAAGTATTGCCCCAATTGCCTGGCGCACGAGCACTCCGCTGACGCGTGTCGAACTCGCCACGGCTGCCGACGATGTGGGCAACGGCACCACACGCTGCTCCATATGGCCGACCAACCGCCGAGACAACGCTCTGGCGCCCAGCGTCGCAGCCAGTCTTCCTCCAGCCGTGCTGCCCCAGCATCACCATCCCGTTCCCGGTCCTCGTTCGACCACTCCGCTTCTCTGGAGGGCGCACCCGAGATCTCCCTTTCTTCTCTGCTCCAAGCCAGGACGATGACCATCCTGCCAACAGCGGTCCTCCGGTTGGGCAATGGCTCGAAATCGTTCGAGACCCGCGTCCTCCTCGACGCAAGCGCGGCTGGGAGCAGCATCAATGCGTCATTTGCCCGGTCCCTGGGGTTGGCTGTGACCAAAGTCGGGGTCGACCAAGCCTGCACGGCCGTCCTCGAGTCGAGGACCGACCCTACATTTCGGCGAAATGTTATCTTCCGGGTCGAAGAGGACCTGCACATTCGCACTCCCATCCGGGAAGTGTCGACCCCGGTCCAAGAGAGGTTCGCCACCCTGATCCTGGCCGACCCCAACTTCCATCGGCCGGCGTCGGTATCCGCAGTGCTCGGGGCAGACCTCTATCCTGAGGTCATCCAACCAGGCTGTGTGCCCGGTCATAGCGGAATTCCCGCAGCCCAGAGCACCATGTTAGGTTGGGTCATCTCCGGCTCCTGCGGCATCTAGGCGCTCCAGGACGTTGCCGTCCCCCATCCTACATATGCCCATGGTGGCAATTGCAACATGTTGCAAGGGGGGCGGTATGTTCACGCCACCGGGTGAACAGCAGTGAGCGGCGAAGAGCAGTGAGGAGTGAGGAGGGTTTTTTGATCCTCGGCGCCTACGGTCACACCAGGAGGGGTGACTTGATTTTCTGATGGGCGCCGCCATTTCACTGACGTACGATTTTTCAACCCGAACACCCGTTCTATTCTTGATTGAAATTTTGCCTCTTTTTCGAATTGTATATTTTAACCCGAAACATATATCGTGTGTGTCGGGCAACCTGTAAATAAGAATCAATAAAGTCTAAGTTGTTTTAACCGAAGTTACCGCGCGTTATCAATTTAGCACTCACTCACCACCCGAAGAAATTGGCACCCGCCAACCCCTCTGAATTCGATCCGGATCCTTCCGCCCCTCCACGAACAATATTATTTAGATTAATACACAGTAATTATTTATTAAGTTACTGAATACGTAAGTACCCTGCGACCAAAAAACAACACTAAGGCTCTTCATGATATTTGTTACAAGTTTTCAAAGATTTTATTTATACCAATTAGGGACAATGTATGTAAGTTTAAGTATTAGTATTTCCGAAATCTTTTTACTCATCCTCAAACAAAGTCAAATTATCGATGGCACTGTCCAAGTGTGTCGAATTTAGTTTAACGAGAAGTATATTTTCCAGCGTTTCGTGGCTCAATCTATTGCGGTTATCCGACAAAACCAACTTCATTGATGAAAACGCCCGCTCTATAGTAACCTGAAAAAAATGTATGTTTGTCTTTAATAAAATAATATTGTAAATTTTGTTCGCACTTAAGATGTTGTCCAATAGCTCATAATTATTGTCTTGGAAGCCGTGAATTGTCATTTGTTCCCATAATGTCTTCAAAAATTTTCCAGCTCTTTCTTTTTGCTTAAATTCAATCAAATTATTATATCTGGGGTCCAAATATAGGCAAGCGTCAAATCCAACGTTTGAGACCAAGGTTTTACTTCTTGCATCAATGCTTTCAATTACCTTCTTTCCAATAACATAAATAATTGAAACTTTATTCCCAGAATTAGTTGCTAAAATCTGGTTAGTAGCTAGTTTGCATGTTACCCACTGAATAGGGATTTAGAACCACAACTAAAAAACCCAATCTTCATTCGTTGAATTCAAAATATGAACTCATTTTATTTACAAAAGTACGGAGTTTATATAGGAATTATCTTAGGCTCTAGTAGGTAACAATTGTTCTTAGAAGATCTTATTTTAGACTCACACCCACGTATTCGGGGGTTGAAAAATTAATATTTTGGGCACATCGTCGGCCACTTGAAATCCTGTCGTTGTGATTTTTTGGGTTAGTTTAGAATTACAAGTGTTTTTCCCACACCGCGTGTGGCAGATTGTATTTCTAGTCATATGCTAGGTTAGTTGTTTGGTACAAAGGTACAGTTCTATTGTATTTTCTTTAGTGCATCTGATTTGGTGAAGCCAGTTCAGATGAACACGATGTTTATTCTTAAACATTCTGCAAAGGGCCACCAAATGTGGCGTTTTGGACTTTATTTTTATAGTTAGTTGTCTTTTACAAATTATTATTAAACTATCATTAGTAAGATAATTATTGTTAAAGAAGCATGACCAGTTACATGATGAACCTAGTTAGTTAGTTGTCTTATACAAATTATTATTAAAATATCATTAGTAAGATAACTATTGTTAATGAAGCATGACCAGTTAAATGACTGATGTTGAACCTAGTCAATCTGATGTTCCTTTACACATTGTAACTGACTTCATATTCTTACCAATTCTGCCGTATGTTTTACGGAGTTGGCTTCTACTGGTTTTTATAATATTTGGTATATTACCTAATGATTTCTGTTTCGGGATATCTACCCATTCCTGATGTGTATTACTGTGCTGACTTCTAGCCTTTTTATAAGCTGGAGAATTTAAAAAAGAACTATCTTTTCTTTTTGAATTGTACCAATGTGATCTTCGCTCCACCATTTTTAAATATCGCTGACTGCTAAAACTTGAGTGGTTATTCTGTTTATTATTAAATGTTGTTCTTTTATAATTATTTTGCCATATCTGCCTTATTGGTACGATAGCTTCGGACAATTTGTTACCGCAATCTATTTTGATATTATTTTTTAGATAATCATTATCTAATTGACCCATTGCCTTCTGAATATTCTCATTTTGTACTGGCTCTGGGATACATACTTTTTGTTCCCCAATTTTCACTTTACCTCCAATGTGAGGTCCTTCCGGGGGCCATAAATTTATTTTTTGAGTTTTGCTGTTGCATTTCTTTGGGATTGTGTCGTTTTTACTTTGAAATTTACCTTTCCTCTCCCAACGTTGTTCAAAACCTGTGACGTCTATTGTTGTTGCCACTACAGATTTATTCTGATTTGATTTGGTGCATCCCGAGACAATCCAACCAAATTGAGTATTTTGGCCCAGCAGGCCATCAATTTTTGTAATTCCCCTTTTTAAGATTTGGGCATATACGTTTACTCCCATTATTATATCAACCCTACCAGGTTTATTAAAGGATCAGGATCAGCTAGCACGTAAGTTTGCCATTTTGACATATCCACGTCTGCTATTTTTAATGGAAGAGCTTTCATTAACTTTGGCAACACAATTGCCTCAATCTTTAGATGTCCTTTCCAAGGATTTCTCGTCTTTACATCTATTTTTACCTTATATTTTGATTTATTAGATTTTATTGAGGACACGCCACTTATTTCTGTATATTGTATAATTTTAGGTAGTTTTAATATTTGAGCGGCCTCTTCAGATAAAATGGTGCTCTGTGAACCACAATCAATAAGGGCTCTTAGAGTCTTATATCCTCCATTTACATTTTTGACTTGTATTACAGCTGTGGCCAACAGTGTTGGTTGTGCGGTTACACAAGTATTTACTTTCTCCTGTTCCTCGTCAAAATGAAGTAAAGTATGGTGTTCCTTACTACACAATGAACAGACCATTTCATTAGTGCACACCTTATTGCTTGAATGGTTCAAGCATCTTTTGCAAAGCTGCACTTTTTTGGCTGTCTCATATCGTTCAATAGGTGCCAAACCTTTAAACTTATAGCATTTATATGCTTTGTGCCCGGCAATTTTGCAAATCGGACATTTATCTTCGACTTCCGCATAATTTAAAACAGTTTGTAGCCGTTTTTCTCCTCTTTGCTCATGGCACTTAGCGAGCAATATCTTTGCTCCAAGTATTCCATCAGATAGCAATTGTATCTGCTTTGTTTTTCTAATTTGACTCTCATATAACTGTAGAGTCTCCCTGTCAAATTTCCGAAGTATGAGTTGAGCGACTATTACGTCAACTTCATCGGACAAATTTGCTTTAATTTTAATTAAGTGTATTGACTCATTAATTATGTCAATCACTCCTTTGGACACTTTTTGCGGATTCATTGTTGATCATCGGTAAATCAACGATCCGACTTAATTGTTCGGAAAATACCCTCCGATTATTTTCATACCGCTTGGTTAACAGTTCCCAAGCGGCACTATAGTTATCAGCTGAACCTGACAATAGATGAGCTACCATGCTCTTCGCTTCCCCCTTTAAAGCGGATTTTAAATAATTAAACTTAATAGCAAGACTTAAATCCTCTCTTTTTTCAATAAGTTCCGCAAATAATTGCACAAACTGCAATTACTCACTGTTACATTCTCAATCTTACTTTCCTTATTGTTCGTTTTCATTTCTAGCATTGACAATGTATTTTGGACGTCGAATTCCAAATCCTCCATAGTATTCTTAAATTTTGCATCACTTGTTTTTTGGCATGCCCGTACCTTCTCCCATAAATAATTTATTTTATTAATATACATTATCCATGTCCCATTGCCTGTAGATTTCAACTCTACTACCTCCAAATATTCCTGAAGCTGTCGAACTCTATCCATTAATATCTCCTGATTACCATTACCGTTTTCATGACTGGAGGTCGCATTCCCGCGCGACTCTCCTTTGCTATCATCAACCATTTCTGACATATCTGCTTCTGCTTCGACTAACACTGACTTACTAGTGCCTGGTTTTTCTGACTCTCCTCTTAGGCATCCATCGGCTACTAATCACTTTTACTTCCTCAATCTCCTTGTTAGTAATGTTTCTGGGATTTAGTGCTTCCAACTGCCTTAACCTGGTATGCAACTCTACCTGCTTCTCTAACAATTTCGCAGTCTTATTAGTGAACATTTTAACTTGTGCGAATATTAGGATTTCGATATAAGTATATAATAATAAAAATAGATATATGTACTTATAACAATCTCAATATATGTGGGACTGTTAGTGCAATCCCACTTTTTCCTCCCGAATTTCTAGGCCGTTTTTACACACAATCAATCAGTTTTATTTAACATTATTTCTTTATGCATTTATCACTTAATTACCACATAACTACACTCTTCTTATTCGAGCAGCCACGAGGAACACAACCGGTCGACACAACTTGACGCCATAAAACTCTTTTCTCAATTGATATCGATGGTTTGTCATCGATATCGTTGATAAACTTTAAATTATGCACCTCTGAACTGGTTCAGTACAATCGACCGCTTCTCGTCTCTCGACCCATTCCCACATTCGGCCGGACTGACTTATCATTCGCCTCGAATGTTGAATCGCCTGATGAATTCACTTGACCATTCCACGACTTCATATACTCTGCGACAGTTGAGGTTTTCCCAGGACCTTCGTGATCTCCTACCTTTTCTACGTCATATCGTCCATGGGACTTAACTTTCACCACCCTATATGGTCCAAAATATTTAGCCTTAAGTTTTAATCCTGAACCATATTGCGTTCGCTTAATTGCTATCAAATCATCGATTTTATACTCAACTACCTTTTTTCGTTTTTTGTTATAACCTTTACGATTCTCCTCTTGGATTCTCTCAATATTATGCTGAGCTTCTTGACGAACGTTAGTGCGTTCAATTTCTAGCTCTTCTATGGCTTCCTCTTCCAAAAGTTCTTGTAACTCAGGGAAACTATTAGTCCTCATCTCAACCCCGGTTAATAATTTAAATGGTGACACTTTTGTGCTTCTAGGAGGGGTACTATTGATTGCTTGCTGCACTCTTTCAACGCACCTATACCACATTGTCGGTTTTTCATAACAAAGTTTTGTTAGCATAGGAATAATTATCTTATGGATACGTTCAACTTGACCATTTCCCCTAGGTACTCCGGTAGCTATCATTAAATGCTGAATGTTTTGCTCTTTACAATAATCTCCGAACTGGTGAGAAACAAATGCTGCACCTCTATCTGATATAATACGCCCTGGATTTCCAAAAACTGATGCTTGACGCCTGAGTCTATCTACTACCGCTTCTGATGCCGTATTTTTTGTTGGATAGAGCCACACAAATTTCAAAAACGCGTCGACAACTACAAATAGATAGTTATAACTCTTCGCTGTCGGATCCATAGGTCCTACATGATCAACATGATAAGTCCCTAAAGGTTTATCTTCTTTATTTATTGGAGCTAAGAAACCTTCTTTCTTGCCTGCTTTACCTTCAGAAACAATGCATTCGATACAATTTTTTACAATCTCAGAGGCCTTTTGTTCAACTTTCTCTTGAGTTCTTTTGGCCGAAAAATGACCCTTTCTATGTGCAATCTTAATTAATTCCTCTTCCATAAGTGATGGGACTACAATTAAATCCTTAATGGGATCCTTGTACAACTAGTGCGCTAATCAAGGCTGCCTTTAGCTGTTCAAATGCGATTTGATGATCGTCACCGAACACAAACGTTGCATCTTTTCTTAACAAGTCTGACAGTGGTTTCGCTATCAACGCGTAAGACTCTATGAAACGACGAAAATATGAAGTTAGCCCAAGAAACCTTTGTACACTCTTGTAATTCTGTGGTTTTGGGTAATTTTTCACCGCCTGTGTTTTTGCTTTAGAAGGCCCTTTAGAACCCTTTTCGACAATGTATCCCAAAAACTCTATACTTTCTTTTAAGAACTGACACTTCTGCCATTTAATGCGAAAACCAAACTCAGATGCCCTATTTAACACACATTTCAGCTTGTAAATTCCTTCTTTAATATCCTTTGAAGGAATAATTAGATCATCCATATATGTTACGACTGTGTCATCTCTAATCAAATCAATAAATGTTGCAAAGATGTAGCGGGAAAACACATGAGGGGAATTCGAAATTCCAAATGGGACACACAAAAATTCGAACTGACCGCTATGTGTCACAAAAGCAGTATACTTCCTTGAGTTGGGCTCCACAGGAACATGAAAATATCCATTTTCAAGATCCAAGGTAAACACTGTATTACCCTGCAATCTCTCAATTACATCATCTATAAGTGGCATTGGGAAATGTTCTCTTACAATCTTAGCATTCAAACGTCTATAATCACAGCAAAGTCTTTTTCCTCCATCCTTTTTTGGAACAAGAACTATAGCAGACGCATATTCTGATGTACTTGGTTGAATGATACCCTCGGCTAACCATTTTTCTACTGTTGAGTCCACGATACCCTTATCAACGAAAGATAAACGCCTCGGCCGTTCGTACACTGGGCATTCGTCACTTAATAATATTTTCATTTCGACTGGACTCTTCTTTGAAGACTGTGGTACATAACTGTGAATGAGCTGCTTGACTTCTTTGACGTCCGATTTAGTTAAATGGCACAAATCTATTTCACTCTTTTCTTCTTCAGCTAATAAACACAAACTCTCAAATTCCTGTAACATACCCTTCGGAGTTTTCACTTCTTCATTGTGTACAGTTTCTTTCGCTTCTGTGTTTGGCATCACTTCTTCCTCTTCTCTAGGCTTAAAAGTAGCATTTCCTTTTGTGATAACCAAATTAGCTAATTCTAAAATGTTGTTTCCAATCACAACTTCGTAGTCAATATCCTCTTTTCTTTAAACGTGGAACGTTAAGGGCCATTGAAGACCATCATATAGTATTTAACTCACTTTTACACACTCCCAATAAACGGTTTCGTTCATCGTTTAATTCTATACCATGAAGTTTTCTGATAATATCATCTCTTATTAAACATAGATCACATCCTGTATCTATGAGTGCAGACAGCTTAACGTTTCCACAAGATATTGTTTTGAAAATAGCTTTTCCTTTTACATTGATTTCTTTTGAAATTGTACTAGCCCTACTGTATTCCTTTTTAGTATCTAATTTACGTGTCGGGCATACTGATGCTTTATGCCCTATCTGGTCGCATTTAAAGCACTTAATCTTCGGACACTCACTCATCAAATGAGATACTTCGCCACACTTATAGCATTTTCTCGGTTGTTTAGATATTTCCTCTTTTTTATCATCCTTCTCATAATGATTTCTGTTTCTATTTACCACTTGAGGGTGACGAAAGTAAACCTTTTCGTAAATTGTAATCTGTTCCTTCAGCTTAATGACTGTCTTTGCCTGATACAAGTTACTTTTGTTAGCTTTTGAATCAGGTATTCCTTCTATGAAATATTCTATAAGACTAGCTTCATCTAAATTTATGGAACTGCCTATTTCCCTCAGACTATAAAGGTACTCACGAAAATCTTCATTTGGGCGTTTACGTCTATTTCGCAACAATTTATGTACTTCACTTGCTGATACTTCTGAGCCGAACTCGCTTAACAAAATTCTTTTTAATGATATCCAATCAGTCACTCCTCGCTCACTACGTACAAAAACTTTTGCTGCACCTTTTAATAATTGCTTCGCATAGATAAATTTCTGTAAAGAGTTCCATTGAACTGCTTCTGCATTATCTTTAAAATCCCGTAACCAATTTTCTATAGACGGTTGACCTGACCCATTGAACGAAGAAAGAGAATCCTCAATGTCGCGCAAAGTAAAATTATTTCTAACTACAGTTGGTGCCGTAGACTGAAATGATCCCGCATCATCACTTTCGGATTCAACCTCGACTTCGTCAGCCACCAAACCGAAATGTTCGAGAAGACGATCTTGCAACGATTGCTTTCTACCAGTTATTGCCAAATTCAAACTGGCCAACTTTGCTTTGAGCTCATTTACATTTAAACTTAATACTTCGTCTCTATTCATTTTGTATTCGTCGTAGCTTACTCGTTACAGCTGAAATTTCAATATATTTTACAAAAGTATAATATTACTCTATTGTTAGTAATTTAATTTTCTCTTCTTTTAGCAATTACAAAATATAATTATTTCTCTTTCAACATTTACTTTTCTTTTAATTCCCAATTTATTTACTTCACTTTTGAATTCCAAATTTATTTACTTTACTTTTGAATCAACATTAATTTACTTTACTTTTATTCAAGCCAATCTTTAAATGATTAGTTATAATTTTGACATAAATGTATATTGATTTAATTTAATGATTGCATCAACTCAATTTAAATTATAACATTTTTCGTTCTGTAAACATAATGTTAATTAACATAAACATCTGGCTCACCACTATGTTGCCCTCTCGCTCGCTCGTGTTGACTCACCAACGCCGTTTATTCGCGCCAATTCTGCTGATATGCCGATCTCTCACGAATGCTCTCACTAACGCTGTCTCGCTCGTGACGCCAATGCCGATGCCTCGCTCTTGTACAAACTTTTCCACTGACGCCGCCAAACTTGTGCGTCTAATGCTTTCTCGCTCTTGCCGCCAATGCCGATGTCTCCCTCTTGTACAAATTTTTCGCAGTGACGCCGCCAAACTTGTGCATCTAATGCTTTCTCGCTCTTGCCGCCAATTGTTGTAGCTTCTCTTGCCGCCAATTTTCGCAAGCTTCGCTTGGCGCCAATTTTCACAAACTTCGCTTGCCGCCAATTCTCAAGAATTTCCCACTCTAGGTACAGCTGCTCACCACATAGATTCTATGTTCCAGGCCATTTGCCACATAAATCTACCATCTCAGTGAATAGTTCCCACGACGATACTCCAACACATTTACCAAAATTACGCTATACCAGCCTCATTGCCACGTAAATTTGTGCAAAATTCCAACGATCGTCAAACTCTTTGCGTTTTCAGCCTCTTTGCCACGCAAACTTCAGGGTTCTATACTGTTCGCACCTCCACACTTTTCACTCTCACTTGAACTTGGACGTTTCTCTGTCTCTCTCTAACATACAAGCATTCATCAATTGGGGTGGTTTTTTTTTTCTTTTTACCGCTCTTTGTACATTAAGGTTAAATCAAACACATATTTTTTCCGAACTTTCTGTCTTTGGCGACTCAATTTTAATGAATTTTTCGCTTCGAACGATTTGTTTTAATTATTAGTGTTCGTTATTTAACAACATCTTTTAACTGCACGTAAGTTCGATGCACTATGTAAATGTACATATCTCACTTCTGACACCAATTTGTGGGACTGTTAGTGCAATCCCACTTTTTCCTCCCGAATTTCTAGGCCGTTTTTACTCACAATCAATCAGTTTTATTTAACATTATTTCTTTATGCATTTATCACTTAATTACCACATAACTACACTCTTCTTATTCGAGCAGCCACGAGGAACACAACCGGTCGACACAACTTGACGCCAAAAAACTCTTTTCTCAATTGATAAACTTTAAATTATGCACCTCTGAACTGGTTCAGTACAATCGACCGCTTCTCGTCTCTCGACCCATTCCCACATATATATCTTATCTGATGATACTGTTGTTGACACCGTTCGCCACTGTTGTCCGCCAAGTAGAGTTTGCCAAGTAGGTTTTGCCGATATTCTGCTGCTGCTTGTCTGCCAATGGGTCGGATTTGCCGTTTCTTTATATTTGCCTCGCCTCCAGTCGCCTCTTCTTTGCAACTATCTTGTTGCTCTGCTGCTATTTCTAGTTGCCGACTTGCAACTGTATATAATGTGTATGTACACTAGTAAATTCTTTTTTTTTTGTTTTTTTTTTTACTTTCGATATTAGGGCTTCGAATACGCCACACACAAAAACTCCCGCCGCCGAAATTACTACAGTTGCTTCACTAGCCAAACTGACTTTAAAATCGGACGCACGCACTTTTTATTTATTAAGCAAAATTTTGCCTTTTATATTATACTCTGTCTCTTACCACTGGTGGGGGAAAACAAGAGTTAATTTATTTTGCTACCTATAGCTGATCTTAGCATTTACACTTGCATAAGAATTCAGACTTTAAGGAGCTGATTCACACTCTGAGTCTCTTACCACTGGTGGGGGAAAACTGCAGAGTTCCTTTTTTCGAAGGACCAAAATGAATCCGGTTCAAAGGACCAAAATGAATAGGGATTCCCGGAGAGAAGGAAAATAACCCAGTCTTCATTCGTTGAATTCAAAATATGAACTCATTTTATTTACAAAAGTACGGAGTTTATATAGGAATTATCTTAGGCTCTAGTAGGTAACAATTGTTCTTAGAAGATCTTATTTTAGACTCACACCCACGTATTCGGGGGTTGAAAAATTAATATTTTGGGCACATCGTCGGCCACTTGAAATCCTGTCGTTGTGATCTTTTGGGTTAGTTTAGAATTACAAGTGTTTTTCCCACACCGCGTGTGGCAGATTGTATTTCTAGTCATATGCTAGGTTAGTTGTTTGGTACAAAGGTACAGTTGTATTGTATTTTCTTTAGTGCATCTGATTTGGTGAAGCCAGTTCAGATGAACACGATGTTTATTCTTAAACACCCACAAAGCATAAAAATTTCCATAATGTAACTGTTCTTCTTGGAACTGTACAATAACTTCTTGTATTGGAGCCATAATAGTTATGTATGACTCTATGAAGTCCCATAAAGCTTCATTTGCTTCTAAATTTTCCTCCTCTGTTTTGTCTTTTACCGTTTCAACAAGGCTCAATATACATTTCTCCCTAATTAGTTGGTCAATCATTTTAAATGTTGATCCCCATCTTGTAGGACAATCCAATTGCGGTATTGTATATTTTCGTAATTCGAACAAATCACGATAACCGCTTGAAGGTTTACGAACGTACTTGGCAAGATTGCGGCATGGTAATAGGTACATATACTCTTTCTTTCTCTTTGCATGTTGTGTGCTGCGCATCGGCATAATTGTATCACCCACATATGTACATATTTTCTATATTTTCAAAGTGGTCAATTTGATTAATGTACTCAATGTTCTTTTGTTCAATACCAGCTTCGACAAATCGTCATCGCATTTGTACATTTGTGATCAAATCTTTGATGCTTTTATCATATTTGCACCATTATCAGATGTTATTGATACAATTTGTCTTAGTGATATTTCATTGTTACCCAAAAAAGATATAATTTCTTTATCGATATTTTTAGATGTGCTGGACTCGGCACATTTCAGTTCCACAATTCCAAGAACTCGCGATATAATTTCATTTTTGCCTATAAATTGAGCACTGACGCCAAAAATACTTCGTCCGAGTCGGGTCGCACTATCAATTTTTAAAGATAGCAGCCGATTTTTGGTTTCATCTTTTATGTCTATTCTAATATTCGCCGCTACGAGTTTCAGCACTTCCTTGCATTTATTTCCGTTTAACGAAAAGCTTCTTCCGCATTTTTCTTCAACGCCTTTGCAAATAGGGTCAATTATACTGCGCATATTGGTCGAGTTTAGCACATGGAAAGGGACGCTATCCTCAGTTACCAGACCAATATAAGACCTAATCAAAATTTTTTTATTCATTTTAACTTTAATGCACTTTTGCCTCATACTTTTTGAAGCTGAATGGCAAAAAAAATCATTTCCCTTGTTATCTATTGGGATGTCATGCAAAGTTAAATGTTTCTTTAAGTAAAAAAGGCGATCACTTTTTAAGATTCTAAAACATTTTTTGCACATAACGTGGTTTTCATCATTTTCATCAAAATGTTTGAATATAGCTAATGATTTCTTTTGCGCTGCCATCATTTAAATACAAGTTACTAGACGGACTAACTTTTTCCAAATGTGCCGACTCGAATGACTCAACAATCCACCTGACCAATCGACACACTTGGACAGTGCCATCGATAATTTGACTTTGTTTGAGGATGAGTAAAAGGATTTCGGAAATACTAATACTTAAACATACATACATTGTCCCTAATTGGTATAAATAAAATCTTTGAAAACTTGTAACAAATATCATGAAGAGCCTTAGTGTTGTTTTTTGGTTGCAGGGTACTTACGTATTCAGTAACTTAATAAATAATTACTGTGTATTAATCTAAATAATATAAATAAATTGTAGAGGTTCTTTTACCTATTTTCTTATTAGTTTAATCAATGTTAAAATAAAAAAAAATATGTTAATTACAACATAATGGTAATATCAAAAATGACTATAATGAGAGCGGTAGCAAAGAAAAAAAAAATATTTCATCTGCTCTCATCTCGCTCTAGGTTTTGAATTACCGCTACGGCTACGTATGAAATTTCGTTTCATTTTTTGCTATTGCTATTGCTATAGCTTTTGAAAACGTCAAAAACTATAGCAGAGCATAGCATTTATTTTTCGTAGTTTGCCTTTGACTCTGCTCCTGCTCTCGTCAAAAACGGGAGCGGTAGCGAGAGCAAAAAAAAATACTACGGAGTTTCGTAGCAATATCAAACCCTGTCAATAACCTCTTCAATAATTTCGGATCTGTTCGAAATCCATTTTCTCAAATTCATTCCTGCTATTTACAGCTCTCTGGTAATCTGCTGAACTTTGTGTTTTGATTCTTGTACGGTATCACCCCCTGTCATTAAATCATCGATGTAGAATTCATCTCGGATAATTTCACTTATCACTTAATCCTGACATCTGTATGCGATCTCTGCCAGTACCCTTGTAGCTAAGTAAGGTGCCGATGCAGTACCGAACGTTACTGTTGTCAATTTATATTTTCTTAGCTTTTTCTGTGGGGAATTTCTCCATAAAATATGCAAATATTTTTGATCGTCTTGATCAATGTTTATCTGCCGATACATTTTTTTTCAATATCGGCAGATGCTACGTACTGCCATTTTCGCCATTTTACTATTATGTCGAAAATGTCTTTTTGAAGTCGCGACCCGATCCACATCACATCATTGAGACTTCTGTTATTCGTGGTTTTCGCAGAAGCGTCAAATACAACTCTTAATTTAGTTGTCAAACTTTCTTCTTTTACTACTGCTTGATGTGGCAGGTAATAAGAACCTTCATCTTTAGTTTCTACCATATGGCCCAACTCCAAATATTCTTTAATGAATCTCTCGTACTCCGCCTTAAGTTTTGGATTTTTCTGAAATTTTTTCTCCAAGTTAAGGAATCGCGCCATTGCTTGCGTCTTCAAGTCACCTAACTCCCTTTCTTGCTTAAATGGGATCGTTCCATATATCTTCCCGACTTATCAATTATTGTTGTCTTGTTAAAATTTTCTTCACATTCATTAGCTTCTATATCATATTTTTCGTCTTCCTCCAACTCCCAGAAAAGCTCCATATCTGTAACGTCTATTGTTGTAGCTACTATCGACTCATCTCCTTTTGACTTAGTACATACCGAAACGATCCAGCCAAATTGATTCTTTTGTCCCAGCAAGCCGTTAATCTTGGCAACTCCACTTTTTAAGATGTGGGTATATACGTCTACCCCTATTATCATATCAACCCTACAAGGTTTATCAAAGGTGGGGTCAGCTAGAACGTAAGTTTGCCATTTTGACATATCCACGTTTGCTATTTTTGATGGAAGAGCTTTCATTAATTGCGGCAATACAATTGCTTCAACCTTAAGCAGTTCCTTTTCCGAATCACGTGTCTTCATTTCAATATTCACCTTATACTTTGACGTTCTACTTTTTGTTGCAGATACGCCACTTATTTCTGTTTGTTTCTTGATCTTAGGTAATTTTAACATTTGAGCGGCTTCTTCAGACAAAATAGTGCTCTGAGAGCAATTATCAATTAAGGCTCTTAATGTTTCATACTCTCCATTTATTTTTTAACTTGTATTAGAGCTGTGGCCAACAGTTTTTGTTGTTCTGTAACACAAATATTTACCTTCGCCTGTTTTTCCCCAAAATGAAGCATGGTATGGTGCCCCTTGCTGCACAATGAGCATACTATTTCATTGGTGCATCTTTTGTTGCTTGAATGCTTCAAGCACCTTGTAGATAATTGTACTTTTTTTTGCTATTTCCGCTTTTTCTTTAGGTGTTAGCGCTTTAAATTTATAGCACATCGGTGCGCTATGCCAGGGACCTTTGCAGATCGGACAACTATCTTTAAACACCGCCACCGACGTTATTTGTAACGGTTTTTTCTCTTCCTTTCTCATGGCACTTAGCGAGCAATATCTTTGCTCTAAGTATTCCATCAGATAGCATCTGAACTTGCTTGGTTTTTCTAATCTGACTCTCATACAGTTGCAGAGCCTCTCTGTCAAATTTCCGAAGTATGAGTTTTGCACAAATCAACTATTATGTCAACTTCATCGGACAAATTTGTTTTAATATTCATTAAGTGTATTGATTCATTAAGTATGTCAATCACTCCTTTGGACACTTTTTGCGGATTCATTGTTGATCATCGGTAAATCAACGATCCGACTTAATTGCTCTTAAAAAACCCTCCATTCATATCGCTTGTTTAATAATTCCCAAGCGGCACTATAATTGTCAGCTGAACCTGACAAGAGATGGGCTACCATGCTATTTGCTTCGCCCTTTAACGCGGATTTTAAATAATTGAATTTAAGAGTAGGACTTAGATCCTCTCTTTTTTCAATCAGTTCCGCGAACAATTCTACAAACAGGTCCCATTCTCTAGGTTCCCTAGAAAATGTGGGTACCTGTATTTTCGGCAACACCGGTAGTTCGCCTCTTACGGTAACATTCTCAGCTTTCAAATTTTTCTGATCGTTTATTTTTTCTTCTAAGGCTGACAAGGTGTTCTGAACGTAGAACTCTATTTCTTCTATGACTTCTTTAAACGTTTCATTAAATATAAGTTCATCTGTATAAGCTTGCCACATCTGTATCTTCTTGAACAAGAATTCTAATTTTTTAATAAACATTTCGCTGTTCTATTGTCTATCATACGTAAATCTTTGCTCACCATGTCCAAATATTGCTGGAGCTGACGGACCTTTCCTTGAAATTTTTCCTGGCTAACATTAGCGTTTTCATTACTGGAGGTCGCATTCCCGCGCGACTCTCCTTTGCGATCGTCAAATATTTCTGACCTATCTGCTTCTGTTTCAACTAACACTGACTTACTAGTGCCTGGTTTTTCCGACTCTCCTGTAGCTATTATTTTGGCAACTATTTTTAACATTCCTTCATGTATTTTATCTGTAAAATACTGATGATCAAAATTCCCTTGCTGTAGCAATTTGTTATGATTAGGTAACCATCGATTCCTAATCTCTATTTCGCGTGTGGATTTACGGGCCACACTCTACACCGAGCGACGCAGTTATTGCTCAGTTTAACAGAGTAACATATGTATTTCTTTTTGGCAAACAATTTTAATTTATGATGTATTTGATTGTTGGGCGCTCTTTGTAGCGCTACCGGTCCTACTGCATTCCGGGTCTAGCTTGTCGCGCTAGACGGTGCTGGTCTTCGCACAGGCTGTTGGGGCAGTCCGCCGGGCACTTCTTCTCTGGTGTGGTCTGGATTTTCTTCTTGGGTTCTGCTTTTTGGGATTCGTATCTATTAATTACTTTTATATTTTTAGGCGTAATTTTTTTCTTTTTTCTTTAAGTTTTGCTGAATCAGCTCGATGTTGTCTAATTCAGCTTGTAATTTATTTGCCTTTACCCAACTAATTGTTGTGTTGGTGGCAAACAGTAGATTAAGGAGTTTGGCTTTCCTTTGTTTTAGCCGATTCTTAACTCCGCTAAGTCTTGGCATTGCTCATCACCTCTACTCACTCAGATTTCATTTTTTTTCCAGACCATGTGTCTCCATTCCGCCATGTGATGATTCTACTTCTTTTTTTTATCGTTGTTCAGCTGCTGTTGTCCAGGGCCTATGGTCTCAGGCGGTACCATTGCCGGTCATCGCACCAGATTTTCTCGGATTAGCTGCCTCTTCTGCTGCCTCAACTATCTTGTTGCTCTGCTGCTGTTTGTAGTTGCCGACTTGCAACTACATACATATACATTTTTAACTTTAACTTTTTTTTTCGATATTATGGCATCGAATACGCCACACACCACGCCGCCGAAATTATTGCAGTTGCTCGACTAGCCAAACTGCCTTATTTAATTCGGTCGCACGTACTTTTTATATATTAAGCAATATTTTGCTTTTTGTTTTTATACTCTGTCTCTTACCACTGGTGCGGGAGAACAGAGTTATTTTATTTTTGCAACCTTTAGCTGATCTTAGCATTTACACTTGCATAAGAATTCAGACTTCAAGGCACTGATTCATCCTCTGAGTCTTTTACCACTGGTGGGGGAAAACTACAAATGAATAGGGATATTCCGAAGCGAAAGAAAATAACCCAGTCTTCATTCGTTGAATTCAAAATATGAACTGATTTTATTGGCAAAATTGTTGTATATATAAATGAACTCTTAGAAATGCTTATTCTTATGCCCCACGTCTTCGGGGTTTGAAATTTGTTTATATTTCATGCTCAGCGCTTGGCCACTTGATAATGCGTCGTTTTGGTCTTAAGCGTTAAGTGTCGACAGAGTGCGGATGCATGTTTGTTTGGTTTTGAGCAATACTTGCTATTTTTGTTTATGTTTCGTTTGTGTATATTTCTTTGGTCAATCTGATTTGGTGAAGCCATTTCAGCTGACCACGATGTTTAATCTTAAACAGACGAAATATGGATATTGTTGTTAGCTATCCTAATATTAGTAGCCTTAAATCTGGCTTTGAAACTATACGCAATGCAAAATAAAATAATTAAGAAAAAATATCAGAGTAAAGCGATGGCCTAAATACAGTATAAAAATGGGTCGAGTAGAACTTAGATATTTGAACAAATATGTTCCATTCTTAGACTTCCTCTTTAACAGAGGGGAAACCAATCCGAAATATAAAGAAATCAAATACTGGATTGTGAATAATAGAAAATTTAAACCAGGGATAACTCACTTGATAGAAAGATCCATATTAGAAGCCTACAACCGCATAAAGCGAAAAAACAGAATTCTACCCACATGGGTGCATAAACTATTCGAACAACCCATAGAGACAATTGATCTCTCAGGGATATAAAAAAAAAAAAAAAAAAGAAAAAGAATGAATAAATTTTCCAACAAAATATGGTTACAATACAGGCGCAAGATTTAAATAAATCGTGTAAGTGCCTCTCGCAGAACAGGTAAACATCCCAAAGTACAAGAAAAACACTCGAAAATAATAATAGAGAGCCTAGAAAATATTAGAGCGGTATTCATAGCACACTATAGTAAGCTTACTTCGGGACGAAAAACTGCCGCAAATGCATTCTATAATGACTACAAACAAAAGGCAAAACCCGTATGAAAAAGATATAATATTGAATATAAACAAACAGTTGATTTGGATATTTCAATGTCACAGGAAGAAAAAACCAAGTTAACGGCTGAAGAAGAGACGGATCAAGAAGAACCGTCAGCGAGTTTAGAACAAACAAAAATAACTCTTAATACACCAGCCATTTTGCCAAGAAATACAAAAATGACTCAAACAGTCGCTGATTCTTTAAAGATGGCCTCAAGCCTTATCCCACAGTTTGATGGCAGAAGAGAACGTCTTCAGAGCTTCATGGACGCATTGAATTTGATAAATTCACTAAAAGGCGACCATGAGGAAACAGCAGTGTGTCTCATAAAAACAAAACTAAAAGGTCACACAAGAAATTTGATAACCTCTGAACAGACAATAGAAGAGATTATTAACAGTATAGCATCAAATGTAAAAACAGAATCAGTAGCGTCAATAACGGCAAAAATCAAAAACCTACCCCAGAGAAACAAAACAGCAAGTCAGTATGCCCAAGAAATTGAAAAGCTTACTGAATCTCTGGAAGGTGCCTTTATACACGATGGCACATCTGTCGAAATAGCTAAAAAGTATACACTTTCAGTCGCTACAGAGGCAATAACAAAGAACTGCATAAACAATCAAGAACGTAACGTACTAAAAGCAGGTATTTTCCGTGACATGAACGAACTAACAACAAAGTTCGTAGACAGTAGTACAGCAGAAACAGGACAGGCAAACCCTGTCATGCACTACCGTCAATACAATAGAAATGGTCAAAATAATTACCGAGGTAGATGTAATTACCAAAATAACGGTTATAGGAATAATAATAATACCGGTGGATATCGTGGTAACTCACGGTACAACAACCGAGGAAGAAATAATTCCAACCGAAACAGCTCGAACCGAGGTAATTCCAACCGAGGTAGCTCTAACAACGAAAATGGTAATGTACGACTTACTCAAAGTAATTCGGAAAACCAATAGATCCCTGCAGATATTCAGAAGGAACTGTAAATGTATAAACATTCAATCTTAGCCTAATTATTTTCATCAAAATTAAAAACGAAAATACACACAACACATATACCTTCTTGTTAGATACAGGTGCAGACGTATCAATAATAAAAGAAAAAACAGATTCTTTTGAACATACAGATACTTCAAACACAATTGAAATATCAGGAATTGGCGAAGGTTCAATTACTTCCCAAGGTCTAACCCTTATAGAACTAAGACAAAATAAATTCATAATTCCACACAACTTCCATATAGTGGACGAAAGTTTTCCAATTCCATTTGATGGAATTTTAGGACTAGATTTCTTCAAAACATTCAATTGCCAATTAGACTTCAGTGGACCAAACGGATCAAATAATTTAAATTTTGCAATAAATATCCTCATATTACACACTTGTGACAGCAATACCACAATCCTCCCAGCGAGATCTAAAAAATCCGACAAATAAATATTCCAAATGAAAACTCAAATATCGTCGTTTTAAATCAAGAGGTTGAAAATGGAATATTTATTGGAAATTCGATTTCAAGCCCGACCAAAACATTTGTCCGAATTTTAAACAAAACAAAAAGAGTAAAAATTTAAAATTTAAAAAGCATAAAATATGAATCATTAAAGAATTACGAAATTGTACAGACAACTGATGATCAAAGAAGTCAATCAGTAATACAAAAACTAAAGCCGAACTTCCCACCTATGTTCAAAAACCTACTTGAAAAGCTCTGCACCGATTATACAGATGTATTTGGTTTGGAAAACGAACCAATCACTACGAACAACTTTTATAAACAAGAACTGAGATTGAATGACAACCAGCCAGTATACACAAAAAATTACAGAATACCACACATGCATAAAGAAGAAATAACTAGACAAGTCGATAAACTCATTAAAGATAAAATAGTTGAACCATCAGTGTCCGAGTATAAAAGTCCGTTACTACTGGTACCGAAAAAGGGTTTACCAGGATCAGAAAAGAAACGATGGCGATTAGTAATAGACTATCGTCAAATAAACAAAAAACTGTTGTCCGATAAATTCCCATTACCAAGAATAGACAATATTCTTGATCAACTAGGCAGAGCCAAATATTTTTCATGTCTAGATTTAATGTCCGGTTTTCACCAAATAGAACTAAAGGATAAATCGCGAAGCATTACGTCATTTTCCACTAGCAATGGATCTTATCAGTTTACTAGACTAGCGTATGGTCTGAAAATTGCACCAAATTCCTTTCAAATAATGATGACAATTGGTTTCTCTGGATTAAATCCGTCACAAGCATTCCTTTACATGGATGACTTAATAGTCATCGGCTGTTCTGAGAAACACATGCTTAAAAACCGAAAGGATATTTTTGATATATGCAGAAAACACAACCTAAAACTGCATCCAGAGAAATGTTCATTCTTCATGCACGAAGTGACATTCTATAGTCACAAGTGTACCGACAAAAGAATATTGCCAGATGACACCAAGTATGACGTCATTGAAAAATATCCAGTACCTACAGATGCTGATAGTGCTAGAAGATTCGTAGCCTTTTGCAACTATTAAAGACGCTTTATTAAAAACTTCGCAGAACATGCACGTCCGATAAGACAACTGTGTAAGAAAAACCTAGAATTTGTTTGGTCTGAAGAATGCCAAGAAGGATTTGAATATCTAAAAAAAGCCTTAATAGAACCCACACTGCTACAGTATCCAGATTTTAGCAAAGAATTTTGCATAATAACAGAAGCTAGCAAATATGCATGTGGAGCAGCACTAACTCAAACTTATGGCGATAAGCAGTTGCCAGTAGCAAACGCATCCCGTTCATCCACTAAAGGTGAAAGTAATAAAAGTACTACTGAGCAAGAACTAGCTGCGATACATTGGGCCATTACACACTTTCGCCCATACACATATGGGCAGACATTTCAGAGTCTAAACAGACCACAGACCTCTAAGGTATTTATTCTCTATGATAAATCCGAGTTCAAAATTAAAAAGAATGAGACTTGATCTAGAGGAATATGAATTTACAGTAGAATATCTGAAGGGAAAAGATAATTTCGTTGCGGATGCATTATCCCGCATTACAATACATGATCTAAAAACAAAAACTTTGGCCAAAGTAAAAAGATATTATTATTGGAAAAACATGACACGTCATGTAAAAGACTACATTAATAAATGTGAAAAATGCCTAAAGTCAAAAACGACAAAGCACATAAAAACACCCTTAGTTATTACAGAAACCCCCAAACCTGCTTTTGACAGGGTAATAGTGGACACCATTGGTCCATTACCAAAATCCGAAAATGGTAACGAATATGCAGTCACTCTAATATGTGACTTGACGAAATACTTAGTAGCAATACCAGTTCCCAATAGAAGCGCTACAACAATCTCTAAAGCTATTTTCGAAACTTTCATTCTGCAGTACGGTCCAATGAAGAGATTCAATACGGACATGGGAACAGAATACATTCAATGAGTACATTCGATCATATATATCAGTAGATAAAACTGATTGGGACATATGGTTACAATATTTTGTGTATTATTATTATGCTTATATCAGATGATTATGCTAAAGAAGTTAAGTTTAGATTAGAACTAGCATACAGTAGAGCTAGAATGATGTTAGAGAAACGTAAGGAAAACCAGAAAAATTTTTATGACAATAAGTCAGCAGATCTAAAAATAGAAATAGGAGATAAGGTTTTCTTAAAAAACGAATCTGGTCATAAGCTTGACTCAGCCTATATAGGACCATTCGAATCTATCTAAAAACAACAACATAAAAATTAGGAATTCTTTTATGGATTCAACTACTTAATTTTATTAAAAAATATCAAAGAAGCTAACTTCGGCTATGCCAAAGTTTATATACCCTTGCAGTCCTTGGCAATAATATTTTTACATTTTGAAATTTCTTTCCCTGCAACTCATCAATACACAAACAAAACATTCAAATTATTTCTCTGTTTTTTCTTCCATCATTCCGTAAGCAAAGCACAACACGCATACACATACATACTCGCGTAGCGCTACGTCTGTGTGTGTGTATGCATGTGCTCTGTTTGATTTGCTGATGACGTAGAACCGATTTGTATTGACTGTAACTTGTGTTCTATTTATCCGATCAAATTCAAATTTTGGGATCTGAGAGTTTATATCAAATTCTATTATATTGGTAAATTTCATGGGGATACTCCAATTTTTGCAAAAATTTTTGTTCCAGAGCTATATGAAATAGTATGATTTTCATACTTTACAGACGGACATGGCTATATCGACTCAGCTTCTCATGCTGATCAAGAAAATATATACTTTATGGGGTCGGAAACGTCTCCTTCTGTGCGTTACAAAAATCTGACCAATTTTATAATACCCTCTGCAAGGGTATAATACATAAAAAAGAAAAAAAATTCTTTTTAGAGAAAGAAAATTTGTCTGGCCAGACACAAATAAAACAATTTTCTTAACAAACATACATACATTACTATTAATCAATCATTTATTATCAATATTAGTAATTAATAAATAACTCCAATATATTACGCTATTTTCTAAAAAGGGGAGGTGTAGTATATCCATACCAAAAATCACATAACACAAAGAGCTCAATTTGTAACACTTTGTTGCAAGTATAAACAATCAAATATGTACGCAATAAAACATAAGACTCAACTTGAGTATGTTTATGTGTATACATTAATATATTCACATAAACATACTCACATCAATATACAGCTAAACATATTCATATATGTATGTACATACATATATGCACATACATATATTCATATGAGCAACAATGCACAGGCGTAACATGAGCTAGGGCCAAGCCAGCGTGTGAACGCTGACCATGCACTTTGATGCAAGTGCCCCAAATAATATGTATGTATGTACTGACACTTTCTCTCTCTTTTGTAGCTGTCGCTTATAATAAACTTATTATAACAATAGGTTAAGTAAAAGAATATTGTTGGAATAAAAATCAATCTAAATATTACCACCAAACTAAGCTGACGCGTTTGTTCTTCCAAAATTACAAACCAAGTGGAACCCGGTCATTACACTTGCTCATAAACAAGGACATTTCTCAGCAAAGAAAACACAGTTATTGGTCGAAAAATCATACTTCATTCGAAAATTGAAAGGAAAAGTTATACGATTAGTTGAGAGTTGCGTACAGTGCGTTATAACAAATGCGAAAATCGGTAGGAAAGAAGGGTATCTGACAGCGATTGATAAGGGAGATCAACCTCTAGTTACATATCATATTGACCATGTGGGTCCGATGGACCTCACTAAGAAATGGTACAATCATTTGTTAGTAGTTGTTGATGGTTTTAGTAAGTTCGTATGGTTATATCCTACCCGAAGTACCGGGGCAGAGGAAGTCGTAAATCGTTTGGAAAAACAAGCAAATATATTCGGTAACCCAGTGATAGTAGTGACCGATAGGGGAACGTCGTTTACGTCACATTTGTTTGAACAGTATTGTAAGGACAATAACATACAACATTTATTAATTACAACTGGTGTTCCGCGGGGAAACGGGCAGGTTGAAAGAATGCACAAGATCATTGTACCCATGTTAACGAAATTGAGTTTGGAAAGTCCAGCAACCTGGTATAAGCATGTAGGCAAGGTACAACAACTGATAAGCAACACTGAGCCAAGAAGCACCAAAGTGAGTTCGTTTAAGATACTAACAGGTTTGCATATGAGAGTTCCCGAAGATGCAGAACTAAGAGAGCGTATTATGGAATGCATAGTAAACGAGTTGGATGAGGAACGTAAAGAGATCCGAGATAGGGCGATTGAAAATATTAAAGTCCTACAGGACGAAAATCGAAAGTCCTATGATGCAAAACGATACGGAATTATTGGAACGTAATGCCAAGGACTGCAAGGGTATATAAACTTCGGCATTGCCGAAGTTAGCTTCTTTGGTATTTTTTTTTTGCATTTCAAGTAACACAAGTAAATTTTAAATCCAAATAAATACAAGCCATCCTTCATGGACTTCAATCGGTGATAAAAAGAAACCAATTATGTTGGTGTTCTCTATTTCAAGATATACTTCCTGAATTTGCTAAGTGTCGGTATGTTCGTTCATAATGCCAAAAAAAGTGCTAGTGAAAAGCAACAAAAACACGCATGCCAAAAAAAAATGTATCAGAGTTAAAAATTATAAAAATTACAAGAAAAAAAAAACAACCCATGTGAAAAAAGGTCTAACCAGAGTGAAAAGAAAGAAAAAAGGTTTAAGTCAGATGAAAAAGTTTGAAAATAAGTGAAACCAAAAAAACATTAACTTCCATTTTTTTTGTTTAAATCTTGGTAATACTATATAATTGGAAGCTAGAACAAGTGCATGAGAGGTTATTGTACAAGTACAAGTTTTTGTAATACGAAAAAAAAAAAAAAAATCAGAGGGAGCAAATGAAACAAAAAACCAGAGGGCCGGGGCTAACTTCGACCGCATCGAAGTTTGTATACCCTTGCAACTGTTTTAATAATTCCTTCCTTACCCATAGAGATCAAAGTGTAAGAACGTTTTATCCAAAAAGTCTAGTGTTTGCGAAAGAACGGCCTTCAATCTTAGCATAGGATATAACGAAGTTATTGACAAAAGTCAGTGTTTTCGACTCCTCGTTCGTATGGGAGGTATATGATATAGTCACTCGATCTTGATCAAATTTGGCACAGTTGTTTATAGGTGCAATATACTCAACAATTTCATGACGGTAGCTTAGAAAATAGCGAAGTTATTCAGAAAAGTCACTGTTCGTGACTTCGACGTTTGTATGGGAGCTATATGATATCGTGGTTCGATCCGGCTGAATCTGAGATATACAAACCCTGCAGTATATACAAGCCTAGAGCTCTGTAGCTCTAACGGTCTAGGCGGAGTTGGCATCGATCCAGACGGACGGACGGACGGACGGACGGACAGACGGACGGACGGACGGACATGGCTATTTGAACTCGTGTCGTCTGATCAAGAATATATATACTTTATATGGTCGGAGATGCTTCCTTCTATGCGTTGCACACTTCTGACCAAAATTAATATACCCTTTTTGCAAGGGTATAAAAAGTATACAAAGAAGAAAACGCAAAGCAAAATTTTGAACCACATTGTGCAAAAACAAATTTTTTTTTGTCAAGTCGCGAGGTAACATACACTGAAAATGAGAAAAAATGAAGACATAAATAAATTAACCAAATTTAAGCAAAAACGAGCTATGGAAGTTAACTTCGGCCTTGCCGAAGTTTATATACCCTTGCAGTTCTTTATTATATTTAATTCGATAAGAAAAGTGAAATTTCATACATCAACAGCATTAGTTGTCGTATTATGAATATGCTCAAATATTTTTCAAACTACTGAATTCAAAACACATTTAATGATTATTTAACAATATATGATATAGTAGTCCGATCCCGATGATTTTCATACTTTATCTCACACAGGTAATAAAGAGTCTCCAAAAAAAATTTCAACCCGATATCTCTTAAGATGGCTGAGTAAAACGCATACGCACAGACGGACGGACAGACGGACAGACGGACATGGCTATATCGACTCAGCTTCTCAAGCTGATCAAGAATATATATACTTTATGGGGTCGGAAACGTCTCCTTCTGTGCGTTACAAACATCTGACCAATTTTATAATACCCTCTGCAAGGGTATAAAAAAAGGGAAAGAATTAACTCCAAAGCAAAATTAATGAAGAAAATATCAAAGAAGCTAACTTCGGCAATGCCGAAGTTTATATACCCTTGCAGTCCTTGGGAATAATTTTTTTACATTTTGAAATTTCTTTCCCTGCAAATCAATTCATCAAAACACAAACAAAACATTCAAATTATTTCTCTTTTTACTTCAAATTTTTCCATCATTCCGTAAGCAAAGCACAACACGCATACACATACAGTTCGTGTAGCGCTACGTCTGTGTGTGTGTGTATGCATTCGGAAAACCAATAGATCCCTGCAGATATTCAGAAGAAACTGTAAATGTATAAACATTCAATCTTAGCCTAAGTATTTTCATCAAAATTAAAAACGAAAATACACACAACACATATACCTTCTTGTTAGATACAGGTGCAGAAGTATCAATAATAAAAGAAAATATCAAAGAAGCTAACTTCGGCATTGCCGATTTTATAATACCCTTGCAGTCCTTGGCAATAATATTTTTACATTTTGAAATTTCTTTCCCTGCATCTCAATTCATCAACACACAAACAAAACATTCAAATTATTTCTCTTTTTACTCCAAATTTTTCTTCCATCATTCAGTAAGCAAAGCACAACACGCATACACATACGGTTTGTGTAGCGCTGCGTCTGTGTGTGTGCAAGTGCTCTGGTTGATTTGCTGATGACGTAGAACCGATTTGTATTGACTGTAACTTGTGTTCTATTTATCCGATCAAATTCAAATTTTGGGATCTGAGATTTTATATCAAATTCTATTATATTGGTAAATTTCATGGGGATACTCCAATTTTTGCAAAAATGTTTGTTCTAGAGCTATATGATATAGTAGTCCGATCCCGATGATTTTCATACTTTATCTCACCCGGGTAAAAATAAGCGCCCAAAAAATTTCATCCCGATAGCTCTTAAGATGGCTGAGTAAAACGCGTACGCAACGACGGACAGACGGACATGGCTATATCGACTCAGCTTCTCATGCTGATCAAGAATATATATACTTTATGGGGTCGGAAACGTCTCCTTCTGTGCGTTACAAACATCTGACCAATTTTATAGTACCCTCTGCAAGGGTATAAAAACAGATTCTTTTGAACATACAGATACTTCAAACACAATTGAAATATCAGGAATTGGCGAAGGTTCAATTACTTCCCAAGGTCTAACCCTTATAGAACTAAGACAAAATGAATTCATATTTTCACACAACTTCCATATAGTGGACGAAAGTTTTCCAATTCCATTTGATGGAATTTTAGGACTAGATTTCTTCAAAACATTCAATTGCCAATTAGACTTCAGTGGACCAAACGGATCAAATAATTTAAATTTTGCAATAAATATCCTCATATTACACACTTGTGACAGCAATACCACAATCCTCCCAGCGAGATCTGAAAAATCCGACAAATAAATATTCCAAATGAAAACTCAAATATCGTCGTTTTAAATCAAGAGGTTGAAAATGGAATATTTATTGGAAATTCGATCTCAAGCCCGACCAAAACATTTGTCCGAATTTTAAACAAAACAAAAAGAGTAAAAATTTAAAATTTAAAAAGCATAAAATATGAATCATTAAAGAATTACGAAATTGTACAGACAACTGATGATCAAAGAAGTCAATCAGTAATACAAAAACTAAAGCCGAACTTCCCACCTATGTTCAAAAACCTACTTGAAAAGCTCTGCACCGATTATACAGATGTATTTGGTTTAGAAAACGAACCAATCACTACGAACAACTTTTATAAACAAGAACTCAGATTGAATGACAACCAGCCAGTATACACAAAAAATTACAGAATACCACACATGCATAAAGAAGAAATAACTAGACAAGTCGATAAACTCATTAAAGATAAAATAGTTGAACCATCAGTGTCCGAGTATAATAGTCCGTTACTACTGGTACCGAAAAAGGGTTTACCAGGATCAGAAAAGAAACGATGGCGATTAGTAATAGACTATCGTCAAATAAACAAAAAGCTGTTGTCCGATAAATTCCCATTACCAAGAATAGACGATATTCTTGATCAACTAGGCAGAGTCAAATATTTTTCATGTCTAGATTTAATGTCCGGTTTTCACCAAATAGAACTAAAGTATAAATCGCGAAGCATTACGTCATTTTCCACTAGCAATGGATCTTATCAGTTTACTAGACTAGCGTATGGTCTGAAAATTGCACCAAATTTCTTTCAAATAATGATGACAATTGCTTTCTCTGGATTAAATCCGTCACAAGCATTCCTTTACATGGATGACTTAATAATCATCGGCTGTTCTGAGAAACACATGCTTAAAAACCTAAAGGATATTTTTGATATATGCAGAAAGCACAACACGCATACACATACATACTCGCGTAGCGCTACGTCTGTGTGTGTGTATGCATGTGCTCTGTTTGATTTGCTGATGACGTAGAACCGATTTGTATTGACTGTAACTTGTGTTCTATTTATCCGATCAAATTCAAATTTTGGGATCTGAAAATTTTATATCAAATTCTATTATATTGGTAAATTTCATGGGGATACTCCAATTTTTGCAAAAATTTTTGTTCCAGAGCTATATGAAATAGTATGATTTTCATACTTTACAGACGGACATGGCTATATCGACTCAGCTTCTCATGCTGATCAAGAAAATATATACTTTATGGGGTCGGAAACGTCTCCTTCTGTGCGTTACAAAAATCTGACCAATTTTATAATACCCTCTGCAAGGGTATAATACATAAAAAAGAAAAAAAATTCTTTTTAGAGAAAGAAAATTTGTCTGGCCAGACACAAATAAAACAATTTTCTTAACAAACATACATACATTACTATTAATCAATCATTTATTATCAATATTAGTAATTAATAAATAACTCCAATATATTACGCTATTTTCTAAAAAGGGGAGGTGTAGTATATCCATACCAAAAATCATTTAACACAAAGAGCTCAATTTGTAACACTTTGTTGCAAGTATAAACAATCAAATATGTACGCAATAAAACATAAGACTCAACTTGAGTATGTTTATGTGTATACATTAATATATTCACATAAACATACTCACATCAATATACAGCTAAACATATTCATATATGTATGTACATACATATATGCACATACATATATTCATATGAGCAACAATGCACAGGCGTAACATGAGCTAGGGCCAAGCCAGCGTGTGAACGCTGACCATGCACTTTGATGCAAGTGCCCCAAATAATATGTATGTATGTACTGACACTTTCTCTCTCTTTTGTAGCTGTCGCTTATAATAAACTTATTATAACAATAGGTTAAGTAAAAGAATATTGTTGGAATAAAAATCAATCTAAATATTACCACCAAACTAAGCTGACGCGTTTGTTCTTCCAAAATTACAAACCAAGTGGAACCCGGTCATTACACTTGCTCATAAACAAGGACATTTCTCAGCAAAGAAAACACAGTTATTGGTCGAAAAATCATACTTCATTCGAAAATTGAAAGGAAAAGTTATACGATTAGTTGAGAGTTGCGTACAGTGCGTTATAACAAATGCGAAAATCGGTAGGAAAGAAGGGTATCTGACAGCGATTGATAAGGGAGATCAACCTCTAGTTACATATCATATTGACCATGTGGGTCCGATGGACCTCACTAAGAAATGGTACAATCATTTGTTAGTAGTTGTTGATGGTTTCAGTAAGTTCGTATGGTTATATCCTACCCGAAGTACCGGGGCAGAGGAAGTCGTAAATCGTTTGGAAAAACAAGCAAATATATTCGGTAACCCAGTGATAGTAGTGACCGATAGGGGAACGTCGTTTACGTCACATTTGTTTGAACAGTATTGTAAGGACAATAACATACAACATTTATTAATTACAACTGGTGTTCCGCGGGGAAACGGGCAGGTTGAAAGAATGCACAAGATCATTGTACCCATGTTAACGAAATTGAGTTTGGAAAGTCCAGCAACCTGGTATAAGCATGTAGGCAAGGTACAACAACTGATAAGCAACACTGAGCCAAGAAGCACCAAAGTGAGTTCGTTTAAGATACTAACAGGTTTGCATATGAGAGTTCCCGAAGATGCAGAACTAAGAGAGCGTATTATGGAATGCATAGTAAACGAGTTGGATGAGGAACGTAAAGAGATCCGAGATAGGGCGATTGAAAATATTAAAGTCCTACAGGACGAAAATCGAAAGTCCTATGATGCAAAACGATACGGAATTATTGGAACGTAATGCCAAGGACTGCAAGGGTATATAAACTTCGGCATTGCCGAAGTTAGCTTCTTTGGTATTTTTTTTTGCATTTCAAGTAACACAAGTAAATTTTAAATCCAAATAAATACAAGCCATCCTTCATGGACTTCAATCGGTGATAAAAAGAAACCAATTATGTTGGTGTTCTCTATTTCAAGATATACTTCCTGAATTTGCTAAGTGTCGGTATGTTCGTTCATAATGCCAAAAAAAGTGCTAGTGAAAAGCAACAAAAACACGCATGCCAAAAAAAAATGTATCAGAGTTAAAAATTATAAAAATTACAAGAAAAAAAAACAACCCATGTGAAAAAGGTCTAACCAGAGTGAAAAGAAAGAAAAAAGGTTTAAGTCAGATGAAAAAGTTTGAAAATAAGTGAAACCAAAAAAACATTAACTTCCATTTTTTTTGTTTAAATCTTGGTAATACTATATAATTGGAAGCTAGAACAAGTGCATGAGAGGTTATTGTACAAGTACAAGTTTTTGTGATACGAAAAAAAAAAAAAATCAGAGGGAGCAAATGAAACAAAAAACCAGAGGGCCGGGGCTAACTTCGACCGCATCGAAGTTTGTATACCCTTGCAACTGTTTTAATAATTCCTTCCTTACCCATAGCCATCAAAGTGTAAGAACGTTTTATCCAAAAAGTCTAGTGTTTGCGAAAGAACGGCCTTCAATCTTAGCATAGGATATAACGAAGTTATTGACAAAAGTCAGTGTTTTCGACTCCTCGTTCGTATGGGAGGTATATGATATAGTCACTCGATCTTGATCAAATTTGGCACAGTTGTTTATAGGTGCAATATACTCAACAATTTCATGACGGTAGCTTAGAAAATAGCGAAGTTATTCAGAAAAGTCACTGTTCGTGACTTCGACGTTTGTATGGGAGCTATATGATATCGTGGTTCGATCCGGCTGAATCTGAGATATACAAACCCTGCAGTATATACAAGCCTAGAGCTCTGTAGCTCTAACGGTCTAGGCGGAGTTGGCATCGATCCAGACGGACGGACGGACGGACAGACGGACAGACGGACGGACGGACGGACATGGCTATTTGAACTCGTCTCGTCTGATCAAGAATATATATACTTTATATGGTCGGAGATGCTTCCTTCTATGCGTTGCACACTTCTGACCAAAATTAATATATCCTTTTTGCTAGGGTATAAAAAGTATACAAAGAAGAAAACGCAAAGCAAAATTTTGAACCACATTGTGCAAAAACAAATTTTTTTTTGTCAAGTCGCGAGGTAACATACACTGAAAATGAGAAAAAATGAAGACATAAATAAATTAACCAAATTTAAGCAAAAAAAAAAGTGAAAGAATGAACTCCAAAGCAAAATTAATGAAGAAAATATCAAAGAAGCTAACTTCGGCAATGCCGAAGTTTATATACCCTTGCAGTCCTTGGGAATAATTTTTTTACATTTTGAAATTTCTTTCCCTGCAAATCAATTCATCAAAACACAAACAAAACATTCAAATTATTTCTCTTTTTACTTCAAATTTTTCCATCATTCCGTAAGCAAAGCACAACACGCATACACATACAGTTCGTGTAGCGCTACGTCTGTGTGTGTGTGTATGCATTCGGAAAACCAATAGATCCCTGCAGATATTCAGAAGAAACTGTAAATGTATAAACATTCAATCTTAGCCTAAGTATTTTCATCAAAATTAAAAACGAAAATACACACAACACATATACCTTCTTGTTAGATACAGGTGCAGAAGTATCAATAATAAAAGAAAATATCAAAGAAGCTAACTTCGGCATTGCCGATTTTATAATACCCTTGCAGTCCTTGGCAATAATATTTTTACATTTTGAAATTTCTTTCCCTGCATCTCAATTCATCAACACACAAACAAAACATTCAAATTATTTCTCTTTTTACTCCAAATTTTTCTTCCATCATTCAGTAAGCAAAGCACAACACGCATACACATACGGTTTGTGTAGCGCTGCGTCTGTGTGTGTGCAAGTGCTCTGGTTGATTTGCTGATGACGTAGAACCGATTTGTATTGACTGTAACTTGTGTTCTATTTATCCGATCAAATTCAAATTTTGGGATCTGAGATTTTATATCAAATTCTATTATATTGGTAAATTTCATGGGGATACTCCAATTTTTGCAAAAATGTTTGTTCTAGAGCTATATGATATAGTAGTCCGATCCCGATGATTTTCATACTTTATCTCACCCGGGTAAAAATAAGCGCCCAAAAAAAATTTCATCCCGATAGCTCTTAAGATGGCTGAGTAAAACGCGTACGCAACGACGGACAGACGGACATGGCTATATCGACTCAGCTTCTCATGCTGATCAAGAATATATATACTTTATGGGGTCGGAAACGTCTCCTTCTGTGCGTTACAAACATCTGACCAATTTTATAATACCCTCTGCAAGGGTATAAAAACAGATTCTTTTGAACATACAGATACTTCAAACACAATTGAAATATCAGGAATTTGCGAAGGTTCAATTACTTCCCAAGGTCTAACCCTTATAGAACTAAGACAAAATGAATTCATAATTTCACACAACTTCCATATAGTGGACGAAAGTTTTCCAATTCCATTTGATGGAATTTTAGGACTAGATTTCTTCAAAACATTCAATTGCCAATTAGACTTCAGTGGACCAAACGGATCAAATAATTTAAATTTTGCAATAAATATCCTCATATTACACACTTGTGACAGCAATACCACAATCCTCCCAGCGAGATCTGAAAAATCCGACAAATAAATATTCCAAATGAAAACTCAAATATCGTCGTTTTAAATCAAGAGGTTGAAAATGGAATATTTATTGGAAATTCGATCTCAAGCCCGACCAAAACATTTGTCCGAATTTTAAACAAAACAAAAAGAGTAAAAATTTAAAATTTAAAAGCATAAAATATGAATCATTAAAGAATTACGAAATTGTACAGACAACTGATGATCAAAGAAGTCAATCAGTAATACAAAAACTAAAGCCGAACTTCCCACCTATGTTCAAAAACCTACTTGAAAAGCTCTGCACCGATTATACAGATGTATTTGGTTTAGAAAACGAACCAATCACTACGAACAACTTTTATAAACAAGAACTCAGATTGAATGACAACCAGCCAGTATACACAAAAAATTACAGAATACCACACATGCATAAAGAAGAAATAACTAGACAAGTCGATAAACTCATTAAAGATAAAATAGTTGAACCATCAGTGTCCGAGTATAATAGTCCGTTACTACTGGTACCGAAAAAGGGTTTACCAGGATCAGAAAAGAAACGATGGCGATTAGTAATAGACTATCGTCAAATAAACAAAAAGCTGTTGTCCGATAAATTCCCATTACCAAGAATAGACAATATTCTTGATCAACTAGGCAGAGTCAAATATTTTTCATGTCTAGATTTAATGTCCGGTTTTCACCAAATAGAACTAAAGTATAAATCGCGAAGCATTACGTCATTTTCCACTAGCAATGGATCTTATCAGTTTACTAGACTAGCGTATGGTCTGAAAATTGCACCAAATTTCTTTCAAATAATGATGACAATTGCTTTCTCTGGATTAAATCCGTCACAAGCATTCCTTTACATGGATGACTTAATAATCATCGGCTGTTTTGAGAAACACATGCTTAAAAACCTAAAGGATATTTTTGATATATGCAGAAAACACAACCTAAAACTGCATCCAGAGAAATGTTCATTCTTCATGCACGAAGTGACATTCTATAGTCACAAGTGTACCGACAAAAGAATATTGCCAGATGACACCAAGTATGACGTCATTGAAAAATATCCAGTACCTACAGATGCTGATAGTGCTAGAAGATTCGTAGCCTTTTGCAACTATTAAAGACGCTTTATTAAAAACTTCGCAGAACATGCACGTCCGATAAGACAACTGTGTAAGAAAAACGTAGAATTTGTTTGGTCTGAAGAATGCCAAGAAGGATTTGAATATCTAAAAAAAGCCTTAATAGAACCCACACTGCTACAGTATCCAGATTTTAGCAAAGAATTTTGCATAATAACAGAAGCTAGCAAATATGCATGTGGAGCAGCACTAACTCAAACTTATGGCGATAAGCAGTTGCCAGTAGCAAACGCATCCTGTTCATTCACTAAAGGTGAAAGTAATAAAAGTACTACTGAGCAAGAACTAGCTGCGACACATTGGGCCATTACACACTTTCGCCCATACACATATGGCAGACATTTCAGAGTCTAAACAGACCACAGACCTCTAAGGTATTTATTCTCTATGATAAATCCGAGTTCAAAATTAAAAAGAATGAGACTTGATCTAGAGGAATATGAATTTACAGTAGAATATCTGAAGGGAAAAGATAATTTCGTTGCGGATGCATTATCCCGCATTACAATACATGATCTAAAAACAAAAACTTTGGCCAAAGTAAAAAGATATTATTATTGGAAAAACATGACACGTCATGTAAAAGACTACATTAATAAATGTGAAAAATGCCTAAAGTCAAAAACGACAAAGCACATAAAAACACCCTTAGTTATTACAGAAACCCCCAAACCTGCTTTTGACAGGGTAACAGTGGACACCATTGGTCCATTACCAAAATCCGAAAATGGTAACGAATATGCAGTCACTCTAATATGTGACTTGACGAAATACTTAGTAGCAATACCAGTTAACAATAGAAGCGCTACAACAATCTCTAAAGCTATTTTTGAATCTTTCATTCTGAAGTACCGTCCAATGAAGACATTCATTACGGACATGGGAACAGAATACAAAAATTCAATAATAAATGACTTGTGCAAATATTTAAAAATAGACAACATTACGTCTACAGCACACCACCACCAGACCTTAGGTACCGTTGAAAGAAGTCATAGGACATTCAATGAGTACATTGTGTATTGTTTTCATAAAAAAAGAAAAAAAATTCTTTTTAGAGAAAGAAAATTTCTCTGGCCAGACACAAATAAAACAATTTTCTTAACAAACATACATACATTACTATTAATCAATCATTTATTATCAATATTAGTAATTAATAAATAACTCCAATATATTACGCTATTTTCTAAAAAGGGGAGGTGTAGTATATCCATACCAAAAATCATTTAACACAAAGAGCTCAATTTGTAACACTTTGTTGCAAGTATAAACAATCAAATATGTACGCAATAAAACATAAGACTCAACTTGAGTATGTTTATGTGTATACATTAATATATTCACATAAACATACTCACATCAATATACAGCTAAACATATTCATATATGTATGTACATACATATATGCACATACATATATTCATATGAGCAACAATGCACAGGCGTAACATGAGCTAGGGCCAAGCCAGCGTGTGAACGCTGACCATGCACTTTGATGCAAGTGCCCCAAATAATATGTATGTATGTACTGACACTTTCTATCTCTTTTGTAGCTGTCGCTTAAGAGTATCTATGTAACAATAGGTTAAGTAAAAGAATATTGTTGGAATAAAAATCAATCTAAATATTACCACCAAACTAAGCTGACGCGTTTGTTCTTCCAAAATTACAAACCAAGTGGAACCCGGTCATTACACTTGCTTATAAACAAGGACATTTCTCAGCAAAGAAAACACAGTTATTGGTCGAAAAATCATACTTCATTCGAAAATTGAAAGGAAAAGTTATACGATTAGTTGAGAGTTGCGTACAGTGCGTTATAACAAATGCGAAAATCGGTAGGAAAGAAGGGTATCTGACAGCGATTGATAAGGGAGATCAACCTCTAGTTACATATCATATTGACCATGTGGGTCCGATGGACCTCACTAAGAAATGGTACAATCATTTGTTAGTAGTTGTTGATGGTTTCAGTAAGTTCGTATGGTTATATCCTACCCGAAGTACCGGGGCAGAGGAAGTCGTAAATCGTTTGGAAAAACAAGCAAATATATTCGGTAACCCAGTGATAGTAGTGACCGATAGGGGAACGTCGTTTACGTCACATTTGTTTGAACAGTATTGTAAGGACAATAACATACAACATTTATTAATTACAACTGGTGTTCCGCGGGGAAACGGGCAGGTTGAAAGAATGCACAAGATCATTGTACCCATGATAACGAAATTGAGTTTGGAAAGTCCAGCAACCTGGTATAAACATGTAGGAAAGGTACTACAACTGATAAGCAACACTGAGCCAAGAAGCACCAAAGTGAGTTCGTTTAAGATACTAACAGGTTTGCATATGAGAGTTCCCGAAGATGCAGAACTAAGAGAGCGTATTACGGAATGCATAGTAAACGAGTTGGATGAGGAACGTAAAGAGATCCGAGATAGGGCGATTGAAAATATTAAAGTCCTACAGGACGAAAATCGAAAGTCCTATGATGCAAAACGATACGGAATTATTGGAACGTAATGCCATAAACTACAAGGGTATATAAACTTCGGCATTGCCGAAGTTAGCTTCTTTGGTATTTTTTTTTTGCATTTGAAGTAACACAAGTAAATTTTAAATCCAAATAAATACAAGCCATCCTTCATGGACTTCAATCGGTGATAAAAAGAAACCAATTATGTTGGTGTTCTGTATTTCAAGATATACTTCCTGAATTTGCTAAGTGTCGGTATGTTCGTTCATAATGCCAAAAAAAGTGCTAGTGAAAAGCAGCAAAAACACGCATGCCAAAGAAAAATATATCAGAGTTAAAAATTATAAAAATTACAAGAAAAAAAAAACAACCCATGTGAAAAAAGGTCTAACCAGAGTGAAAAGAAAGAAAAAAGGTTTAAGTCAGATGAAAAAGTTTGAAAATAAGTGAAACCAAAAAAAACATTAACTTCCATTTTTTTTGTTTAAATCTTGGTAATACTATATAATTGGAAGCTAGAACAAGTGCATGAGAGGTTATTGTACAAGTACAAGTTTTTGTAATACGAAAAAAAAAAAATCAGAGGGAGCAAATGAAACAAAAAACCAGAGGGCCGGGGCTAACTTCGACCGCATCGAAGTTTGTATACCCTTGCAACTGTTTTAATAATTCCTTCCTTACCCATAGCCATCAAAGTGTAAGAACGTTTTATCCAAAAAGTCTAGTGTTTGCGAAAGAACGGCCTTCAATCTTAGCATAGGATATAACGAAGTTATTGACAAAAGTCAGTGTTTTCGACTCCTCGTTCGTATGGGAGGTATATGATATAGTCACTCGATCTTGATCAAATTTGGCACAGTTGTTTATAGGTGCAATATACTCAACAATTTCATGACGGTAGCTTAGAAAATAGCGAAGTTATTCAGAAAAGTCACTGTTCGTGACTTCGACGTTTGTATGGGAGCTATATGATATTGTGGTGTGATCCGGCTGAATCTGAGATATACAAACCCTGCAGTATATACAAGCCTAGAGCTCTGTAGCTCTAACGGTCTAGGCGGAGTTGGCATCGATCCAGACGGACGGACAGACGGACAGACGGACGGACGGACGGACATGGCTATTTGAACTCGTCTCGTCGTACTGATCAAGAATATATATACTTTATATGGTCGGAGATGCATCCTTCTATGCGTTGCACACTTCTGACCAAAATTAATATATCCTTTTTGCAAGGGTATAAAAAGTATACAAAGAAGAAAACGCAAAGCAAAATTTTGAACCACATTGTGCAAAAACAAATTTTTTTTTGTCAAGTAGCGAGGTAACATACACTGAAAATGAGAAAAAATGAAGACATAAATAAATTAACCAAATTTAAGCAAAAAAAAAAAGGGAAAGAATGAACTCTAAAGCAAAATTAATGAAGAAAATATCAAAGAAGCTAACTTCGGCAATGCCGAAGTTTATATACCCTTGCAGTTCTTGGGAATAATTTTTTTACATTTTGAAATTTTTTTCCCTGCAAATCAATTCATCAAAACACAAACAAAACATTCAAATTATTTCTCTTTTTACTTCAAATTTTTCCATCATTCCGTAAGCAAAGCATAACACGCATACACATACAGTTCGTGTAGCGCTGCGTCTGTGTGTGTGTGTATGCATTCGGAAAGCCAATAGATCCCTGCAGATATTCAGAAGAAACTGTAAATGTATAAACATTCAATCTTAGCCTAAGTATTTTCATCAAAATTAAAAACGAAAATACACACAACACATATACCTTCTTGTTAGATACAGGTGCAGACGTATCAATAATAAAAGAAAATATCAAAAAAGCTAACTTCGGCAATGTGTGTATGCATGTGCTCTGGTTGATTTGCTGATGACGTAGAACCGATTTGTATTGACTGTAACTTGTGTTCTATTTATCCGATCAAATTCAAATTTTGGGATCTGAGATTTTATATCAAATTCTATTATATTGGTAAATTTCATGGGGATACTCCAATTTTTGCAAAAATGTTTGTTCTAGAGCTATATGATATAGTAGTCCGATCCCGATGATTTTCATACTTTATCTCACCTTGGTAAAAATAAGCTCCCAAAAAAATTTCATCCCGCTAGCTCTTAAGATGGCTGAGTAAAACGCGTACGCACCGACGGACAGACGGACAGACGGACATGGCTATATCGACTCAGCTTCTCATGCTGATCAAGAATATATATACTTTATGGGGTCGGAAACGTCTCCTTCTGTGCGTTACAAACATCTGACCAATTTTATAATACCCTCTGCAAGGGTATAAAAACAGATTCTTTTGAACATACAGATACTTCAAACACAATTGAAATATCAGGAATTGGCGAAGGTTCAATTACTTCCCAAGGTCTAACCCTTATAGAACTAAGACAAAATGAATTCATAATTCCACACAACTTCCATATAGTGGACGAAAGTTTTCCAATTCCATTTGATGGAGCCAAATATTTTTCATGTCTAGATTGAATGTCCGGTTTTCACCAAATAGAACTAAAGGATAAATCGCGAAGCATTACGTCATTTTCCACTAGCAATGGATCTTATCAGTTTACTAGACTAGCGTATGGTCTGAAAATTGCACCAAATTCCTTTCAAATAATGATGACAATTGCTTTCTCTGGATTAAATCCGTCACAAGCATTCCTTTACATGGATGACTTAATAGTCATCGGCTGTTCTGAGAAACACATGCTTAAAAACCTAAAGGATATTTTTGATATATGCAGAAAACACAACCTAAAACTGCATCCAGAGAAATGTTCATTCTTCATGCACGAAGTGACATTCTATAGTCACAAGTGTACCGACAAAAGAATATTGCCAGATGACACCAAGTATGACGTCATTGAAAAATATCCAGTACCTACAGATGCTGATAGTGCTAGAAGATTCGTAGCCTTTTGCAACTATTAAAGACGCTTTATTAAAAACTTCGCAGAACATGCACGTCCGATAAGACAACTGTGTAAGAAAAACGTAGAATTTGTTTGGTCTGAAGAATGCCAAGAAGGATTTGAATATCTAAAAAAAGCCTTAATAGAACCCACACTGCTACAGTATCCAGATTTTAGCAAAGAATTTTGCATAATAACAGAAGCTAGCAAATATGCATGTGGAGCAGCACTAACTCAAACTTATGGCGATAAGCAGTTGCCAGTAGCAAACGCATCCTGTTCATTCACTAAAGGTGAAAGTAATAAAAGTACTACTGAGCAAGAACTAGCTGCGACACATTGGGCCATTACACACTTTCGCCCATACACATATGGCAGACATTTCAGAGTCTAAACAGACCACAGACCTCTAAGGTATTTATTCTCTATGATAAATCCGAGTTCAAAATTAAAAAGAATGAGACTTGATCTAGAGGAATATGAATTTACAGTAGAATATCTGAAGGGAAAAGATAATTTCGTTGCGGATGCATTATCCCGCATTACAATACATGATCTAAAAACAAAAACTTTGGCCAAAGTAAAAAGATATTATTATTGGAAAAACATGACACGTCATGTAAAAGACTACATTAATAAATGTGAAAAATGCCTAAAGTCAAAAACGACAAAGCACATAAAAACACCCTTAGTTATTACAGAAACCCCCAAACCTGCTTTTGACAGGGTAACAGTGGACACCATTGGTCCATTACCAAAATCCGAAAATGGTAACGAATATGCAGTCACTCTAATATGTGACTTGACGAAATACTTAGTAGCAATACCAGTTAACAATAGAAGCGCTACAACAATCTCTAAAGCTATTTTTGAATCTTTCATTCTGAAGTACCGTCCAATGAAGACATTCATTACGGACATGGGAACAGAATACAAAAATTCAATAATAAATGACTTGTGCAAATATTTAAAAATAGACAACATTACGTCTACAGCACACCACCACCAGACCTTAGGTACCGTTGAAAGAAGTCATAGGACATTCAATGAGTACATTGTGTATTGTTTTCATAAAAAAAGAAAAAAAATTCTTTTTAGAGAAAGAAAATTTCTCTGGCCAGACACAAATAAAACAATTTTCTTAACAAACATACATACATTACTATTAATCAATCATTTATTATCAATATTAGTAATTAATAAATAACTCCAATATATTACGCTATTTTCTAAAAGGGGAGGTGTAGTATATCCATACCAAAAATCATTTAACACAAAGAGCTCAATTTGTAACACTTTGTTGCAAGTATAAACAATCAAATATGTACGCAATAAAACATAAGACTCAACTTGAGTATGTTTATGTGTATACATTAATATATTCACATAAACATACTCACATCAATATACAGCTAAACATATTCATATATGTATGTACATACATATATGCACATACATATATTCATATGAGCAACAATGCACAGGCGTAACATGAGCTAGGGCCAAGCCAGCGTGTGAACGCTGACCATGCACTTTGATGCAAGTGCCCCAAATAATATGTATGTATGTACTGACACTTTCTATCTCTTTTGTAGCTGTCGCTTAAGAGTATCTATGTAACAATAGGTTAAGTAAAAGAATATTGTTGGAATAAAAATCAATCTAAATATTACCACCAAACTAAGCTGACGCGTTTGTTCTTCCAAAATTACAAACCAAGTGGAACCCGGTCATTACACTTGCTTATAAACAAGGACATTTCTCAGCAAAGAAAACACAGTTATTGGTCGAAAAATCATACTTCATTCGAAAATTGAAAGGAAAAGTTATACGATTAGTTGAGAGTTGCGTACAGTGCGTTATAACAAATGCGAAAATCGGTAGGAAAGAAGGGTATCTGACAGCGATTGATAAGGGAGATCAACCTCTAGTTACATATCATATTGACCATGTGGGTCCGATGGACCTCACTAAGAAATGGTACAATCATTTGTTAGTAGTTGTTGATGGTTTCAGTAAGTTCGTATGGTTATATCCTACCCGAAGTACCGGGGCAGAGGAAGTCGTAAATCGTTTGGAAAAACAAGCAAATATATTCGGTAACCCAGTGATAGTAGTGACCGATAGGGGAACGTCGTTTACGTCACATTTGTTTGAACAGTATTGTAAGGACAATAACATACAACATTTATTAATTACAACTGGTGTTCCGCGGGGAAACGGGCAGGTTGAAAGAATGCACAAGATCATTGTACCCATGATAACGAAATTGAGTTTGGAAAGTCCAGCAACCTGGTATAAACATGTAGGAAAGGTACTACAACTGATAAGCAACACTGAGCCAAGAAGCACCAAAGTGAGTTCGTTTAAGATACTAACAGGTTTGCATATGAGAGTTCCCGAAGATGCAGAACTAAGAGAGCGTATTACGGAATGCATAGTAAACGAGTTGGATGAGGAACGTAAAGAGATCCGAGATAGGGCGATTGAAAATATTAAAGTCCTACAGGACGAAAATCGAAAGTCCTATGATGCAAAACGATACGGAATTATTGGAACGTAATGCCATAAACTACAAGGGTATATAAACTTCGGCATTGCCGAAGTTAGCTTCTTTGGTATTTTTTTTTGCATTTGAAGTAACACAAGTAAATTTTAAATCCAAATAAATACAAGCCATCCTTCATGGACTTCAATCGGTGATAAAAAGAAACCAATTATGTTGGTGTTCTGTATTTCAAGATATACTTCCTGAATTTGCTAAGTGTCGGTATGTTCGTTCATAATGCCAAAAAAAGTGCTAGTGAAAAGCAGCAAAAACACGCATGCCAAAGAAAAATATATCAGAGTTAAAAATTATAAAAATTACAAGAAAAAAAAAACAACCCATGTGAAAAAAGGTCTAACCAGAGTGAAAAGAAAGAAAAAAGGTTTAAGTCAGATGAAAAAGTTTGAAAATAAGTGAAACCAAAAAAAACATTAACTTCCATTTTTTTTTGTTTAAATCTTGGTAATACTATATAATTGGAAGCTAGAACAAGTGCATGAGAGGTTATTGTACAAGTACAAGTTTTTGTAATACGAAAAAAAAAAAAATCAGAGGGAGCAAATGAAACAAAAAACCAGAGGGCCGGGGGCTAACTTCGACCGCATCGAAGTTTGTATACCCTGCAACTGTTTTAATAATTCCTTCCTTACCCATAGCCATCAAAGTGTAAGAACGTTTTATCCAAAAGTCTAGTGTTTGCGAAAGAACGGCCTTCAATCTTAGCATAGGATATAACGAAGTTATTGACAAAAGTCAGTGTTTTCGACTCCTCGTTCGTATGGGAGGTATATGATATAGTCACTCGATCTTGATCAAATTTGGCACAGTTGTTTATAGGTGCAATATACTCAACAATTTCATGACGGTAGCTTAGAAAATAGCGAAGTTATTCAGAAAAGTCACTGTTCGTGACTTCGACGTTTGTATAGGAGCTATATGATATTGTGGTGTGATCCGGCTGAATCTGAGATATACAAACCCTGCAGTATATACAAGCCTAGAGCTCTGTAGCTCTAACGGTCTAGGCGGAGTTGGCATCGATCCAGACGGACGGACAGACGGACAGACGGACGGACGGACGGACATGGCTATTTGAACTCGTCTCGTCGTACTGATCAAGAATATATATACTTTATATGGTCGGAGATGCATCCTTCTATGCGTTGCACACTTCTGACCAAAATTAATATATCCTTTTTGCAAGGGTATAAAAAGTATACAAAGAAGAAAACGCAAAGCAAAATTTTGAACCACATTGTGCAAAAACAAATTTTTTTTTTTGTCAAGTAGCGAGGTAACATACACTGAAAATGAGAAAAAATGAAGACATAAATAAATTAACCAAATTTAAGCAAAAAAAAAAAAGGGAAAGAATGAACTCTAAAGCAAAATTAATGAAGAAAATATCAAAGAAGCTAACTTCGGCAATGCCGAAGTTTATATACCCTTGCAGTTCTTGGGAATAATTTTTTTACATTTTGAAATTTTTTTCCCTGCAAATCAATTCATCAAAACACAAACAAAACATTCAAATTATTTCTCTTTTTACTTCAAATTTTTCCATCATTCCGTAAGCAAAGCATAACACGCATACACATACAGTTCGTGTAGCGCTGCGTCTGTGTGTGTGTGTATGCATTCGGAAAACCAATAGATCCCTGCAGATATTCAGAAGAAACTGTAAATGTATAAACATTCAATCTTAGCCTAAGTATTTTCATCAAAATTAAAAACGAAAATACACACAACACATATACCTTCTTGTTAGATACAGGTGCAGACGTATCAATAATAAAAGAAAATATCAAAAAAGCTAACTTCGGCAATGTGTGTATGCATGTGCTCTGGTTGATTTGCTGATGACGTAGAACCGATTTGTATTGACTGTAACTTGTGTTCTATTTATCCGATCAAATTCAAATTTTGGGATCTGAGATTTTATATCAAATTCTATTATATTGGTAAATTTCATGGGGATACTCCAATTTTTGCAAAAATGTTTGTTCTAGAGCTATATGATATAGTAGTCCGATCCCGATGATTTTCATACTTTATCTCACCCTGGTAAAAATAAGCTCCCAAAAAAATTTCATCCCGCTAGCTCTTAAGATGGCTGAGTAAAACGCGTACGCACCGACGGACAGACGGACAGACGGACATGGCTATATCGACTCAGCTTCTCATGCTGATCAAGAATATATATACTTTATGGGGTCGGAAACGTCTCCTTCTGTGCGTTACAAACATCTGACCAATTTTATAATACCCTCTGCAAGGGTATAAAAACAGATTCTTTTGAACATACAGATACTTCAAACACAATTGAAATATCAGGAATTGGCGAAGGTTCAATTACTTCCCAAGGTCTAACCCTTATAGAACTAAGACAAAATGAATTCATAATTCCACACAACTTCCATATAGTGGACGAAAGTTTTCCAATTCCATTTGATGGAGCCAAATATTTTTCATGTCTAGATTGAATGTCCGGTTTTCACCAAATAGAACTAAAGGATAAATCGCGAAGCATTACGTCATTTTCCACTAGCAATGGATCTTATCAGTTTACTAGACTAGCGTATGGTCTGAAAATTGCACCAAATTCCTTTCAAATAATGATGACAATTGCTTTCTCTGGATTAAATCCGTCACAAGCATTCCTTTACATGGATGACTTAATAGTCATCGGCTGTTCTGAGAAACACATGCTTAAAAACCTAAAGGATATTTTTGATATATGCAGAAAACACAACCTAAAACTGCATCCAGAGAAATGTTCATTCTTCATGCACGAAGTGACATTCTATAGTCACAAGTGTACCGACAAAAGAATATTGCCAGATGACACCAAGTATGACGTCATTGAAAAATATCCAGTACCTACAGATGCTGATAGTGCTAGAAGATTCGTAGCCTTTTGCAACTATTAAAGACGCTTTATTAAAAACTTCGCAGAACATGCACGTCCGATAACACAACTGGGTAAGAAAAACCTAGAATTTGTTTGGTCTGAAGAATGCCAAAAAGGATTTGAATATCTAAAAAAAGCCTTAATAGAACCCACACTGCTTCAGTATCCAGATTTTAGCAAAGAATTTTGCATAATAACAGATGCTAGCAAATATGCATGTGGAGCAGCACTAACTAAAACTTATGGCGATAAGCAGTTGCCAGTAGCATACGCATCCCGTTCATTCACTAAAGGTGAAAGTAATAAAAGTACTACTGAGCAAGAACTAGCTGCGATACACTGGGCCATTACACACTTTCGCCCATACACATATGGCAGACATTTCAGAGTCAATACAGACCACAGACCTCTAAGGTATTTATTCTCTATGATAAATCCGAGTTCAAAATTAACAAGAAATATCAAAGAAGCTAACTCGCAATGCCGAAGTTTATATACCGCAGTCCTTGGCAATAATTTTTTACATTTTGAAATTTCTCCTGCAACTCAATTCATCAACACACAAACAAAACATTCAAATTATTTCTCTTTTACTACAAATTTATAAGCAAGCACAACACGCATACACATACATACATACGTGTAGCGCTACGTCTGTCTGTGCGTATGCATGTGCTCTATTTGATTTGCTGATGACGTAGAACCGATTTGTATTGACTGTAACTTGTGTTCTATTTATCCGATCAGATTCAAATTTTGGGATCTGAGATTTTATATAAAATTCTATTATATTGGTAAATTTAATGGGGATACTCCAATTTTTGCAAAAATTTTTGTTCTAGAGCTATATGATATAGTAGTCCGATCCTGACAATTTCCATACTCTATTATCTCCCGGCTAAAAGTAGCTCAAATATGAAATTTCATTCCGATAGCTCTTAAGATGCCAGCGTGAAGTTGATTTGAACAGACGGACGGACGGACAGACGGACATGGCTATATCGACTCAGCTTCTCATGCTGATCAAGAATATATATACTTTATGTGGTCGGAAACGACTCCTTCTGTGCGTTACAAACATCTGACCAATTTTATAATACCCTCTGCAAGGGTATAATGAGACTTAATCTAGAGGAATATGAATTTACAGTAGAATATCTGAAGGGAAAAGATAATTTCGTTGCGGATGCATTATCCCGCTTTACAATACATGATCTAAAAAACACAAAAGCAAATGTCCTGAAAGTCACTACCAGGCAGCAAAGTAGACAAAATAATCTCTGGCCAGATGATAAAAATGAAAATACAATTAGGCACGTACCTAAGCCCAAAATATAAGATGTACTCTGCAATGATGAAGTACGAAAAGTAGTGACCTTGCGCATAACACACGATTTATGTTTCCTAAAACATGGAAAGAAAGTTATAGCAAAAATTGAGATTGGAAATCTGTACACCAATGGAAATCTAGACTTAGGTCAGTTTTTTCAAAGGCTTGAAAAACAAGCCGGTATACTCGAAATCAAACTCAAGTTGGCACCGAATGAAAAGATCTTTGAAACATTTTCAATAGAGTCTTTTAAAGAAATGGGCAATAAAATATTGAAAACATTAAGAGTAGCGCTACTCCAACCGGTGACCATTATAGAAAAAGATAAAGATAAAGAAGCAATATTGTCTACATATCATGATGATCCGATACAGGGTTTACAGGCATTACAAAAACTTTGGCCAAAGTAAAAAGATATTATTATTGGAAAAACATGACACGTCATGTAAAAGACTACATTAATAAATGTGAAAAATGCCTAAAGTCAAAAACGACAAAGCCCATAAAAACACCCTTAGTTATTACAGAAACCCCCATACCTGCTTTTGACAGGGTAACAGTGGACACCATTGGTCCATTACCAAAATCCGAAAATGGTAACGAATATGCAGTCACTCTAATATGTGACGACGAAATACTTAGTAGCAATACCAGTTCCCAATAGAAGCGCTACAACAATCTCTAAAGCTATTTTCGAAACTTTCATTCTGAAGTACGGTCCAATGAAGACATTCATTACGGACATTGGAACAGAATACAAAAATTCAATAATAAATGACTTGTGCAAATATTTAAAAATAGACAACATTACGTCTACAGCACACCACCACCAGACCTTAGGTACCGTTGAAAGAAGTCATAGGACATTAAATGAGTACATTCGATCATATATATCAGTAGATAAAACTGATTGGGACATATGGTTACAATATTTTGTGTATTGTTTTAACACAACCCCGTCAGTAACACACAAATACTGTCCATATGAACTTTTTTTTTTTTTTTTTTAGACGTAGTCGTACAACGCTCAGTACGAACAAGTGGCCCATATGACACCAGGCCCAGGCCTGTTACGAATGACCCTAAGTAAAGTTAATGTTACAACCTCTACCCACTCCGACCTAAGGGCATAGGCGTATTACATATATAAACATAAAATTAAACTAAACTAAAGAAATAGAAAATATTAAATGTAATAAGATAATAAGTTACATATAAAAAGAAAACAGGATAGGTTAAAATAAAGATGATTACAACTAGTTACGAGCGAGGAAGGACAAGATCGCAGTTTTTATACCGGGAAGCGATGTTTCGGAACCGATAACGTGCCAAAGTCTGTTGTAGTCACTACATAGTATACGAAAAGGTTCATGCAGAGAAAAGTTAGTTGTGCAAGTGGGAAGTAAAAGCGGTGTGAAATTGCGGGTCCTTCTAGATGGAACAGAAATGTTAATTTGGCTCAACAGCTCGGAAGAGTCAATCTCACCATTCAAAAGTTTGTAAAGAAAAGTTACACCAAGCATAGTTCTACGATTAGCTAAAGAAGGAAGGTTAATTAACTGAAGTCGACTAGAATAAGATGGAAGTTGTACAGTTGGATCCCAGCGCAAATCACGAAAGGCAAAGAGTAAAAACTGTTTTTGTACAGATTCTAATTTGTTTTGATAAAACTCATATTGAGGAGACCATACACAAGATCCATACTCCAATATGGGGCGGACTAAAGAAGTATAAAGTATTTTGGTAGTATATGGATCCTTGAACTCCTTCGACCAGCGCTTTATAAAGCCAAGAACACTACACAAGAACTACCAGCAATGTCGACATTATACAAAGGGCGCAGTCGAAGATTTTAAGATCAATCACTGGGGCTCCGTGGTACATACGGAACGACAACATTCAAAATGATCTAAATATACCTAGCGTAAAATCTGAAATAGGTAGTCAACAACTAAAGTATTCTGCAAACTGATGTACACCCAATGTTCTGCCAATTCCCTTACGCGAACTAACAATAGAACTCGTCTTAAAAATGACAGACCAACCCAATAATAAATGATTAGGGCCCCGCAATATCCCCTGGATATATCTTAAGTACTAGATTAAGAAAAATATCTCAAACTTGTTGTTAGGCTCTAATTTAAGAGTAGATTCAACAAATATATATTATAAAAAAAAAAAAAAAAAAGAACACTTTTAGCCCTACTAACAGTAGTCGATATATGCTGATTAAAACTAAGTTTGTGGTCTATTAAGATCCCCAAATCTTTTACAACCAATGAAGTATTATTAATTCTTTCTAACGGGAAATTGTTTAAAAAGTAACTCGTTACTTGGGGAGAACCTCTGTAAAAAGACATAATTTTGCACTTAGAACAGTTTAACGATAACAAGTTAGCCATACACCACTCCTGAAAAGCATTCAGATCAGCTTGCAAGGTATGACATGAGAGAGAGTCTACGATGCGATTAGCGATTTTTACATCATCGGCATACATAAGAACTCTAAAATTTAAAAGAACGGTGGGGAGATCATTAATAAAAATGGTGAATAGTAATGGGCCAAGGTGACTGCCCTGTGGGACTCCCGATTCAACACAAATGATCTTAGAAAGAGAGGACTTAAAAGAACCCTCTGCCTCCTATTGCTTAGATATTGTGATATCCAAGCAAGCAGAGCATCCGGAAAGCCAACTAAATTCAGCTTATGTAATAGTAAGGCATGGTTTACCGAATCGAAAGCCTTACTGAAATCCGTATATATAACATCAGTTTGCTTTTGTTTCTTAAAACCTTGGATTACAAAAGATGTAAACTGTAGAAGGTTAGTTGTGGTAGACCTATTCTTGACAAACCCATGCTGGTATGGCGAAAAAATAGATTTACATAAATGCTGTATTTGAGACGTCATAATTTTCTCAAACAGTTTAGGTATCGCTGACAATTTAGAAATTCCTCTGTAATTAGTGACGTCGGATTTATTGCCACATTTGTGAAGAGGTAAAATAAACGAATCCTTCCATATAGTTGGAAACTCGGACAGTGTAACGGACAACTCAAAAAGCTTAAGTAAAGGCGAGCACAATGACTCCGCACAGAACCTCAGGACACAAGCGGGAATACCGTCTGGACCCGGTGAGTATACCGGGTTAATCGTCATTAGTTCCTTAGCTACCGAAATTTCCGTTATAATAGGATTAAGAATGCAGTTGGATTTCGTTATAGGATATGGATATATCTGACTAGAGTTGTACTTAGTGGATGTGTACGTAGTCGAGAAGAAGTTAGCAAATAAATTAGAAATAGATTGATCAGAAGAGGCCGAAACATTATTAAAAACTGCAAATGATGGAAGGGAGATAGAATGTCGCTTTGAGTTAACGAAGCTATAGAACTCTTTAGGATTTTCAGAGAATTGCAACTTGCAACGTTGTAAGTAATTATTATAGCAATTAGAATTAGAAACAATAAAATTCGATTTAGCAACCAAGTAACGAGAAAGATCCGATGATAGACCCGTGACTTTATACTTTTTGTAATACCTAGACTTAAGATTCTTCAGTTTTGACAGCCCCCGCGTAAACCATGGTGATTTTTGCGTCACCACAGGAGACACTAGGGGTACACAGTCATTAAAGATTGAGTCAACAGTGGTATAAAATAAAGAAATGGCGGAGTTCATATCCGTACAAGTATATAAATTAGTCCAATCGGTATTAAGAAAGGCATTGTTTAGTGCGACAAAGTCAGTCTTCCGAAAACATCGGGTGCGTACCGTAGGATCACACTCGGACATGGGCTCGCGGCTGGGAAACTCAATAGATAACTCTAAAGTTGGATGAAAACTATCCTCTGGTAACACCATTGGACTAGTTCTAGATACTTCACAAAAACTGGGATCAGAAGTAAAAATCAGATCCAGAAATCTGCCAGACGTATTAGGAATCGAATTCAGCTGGGCCAACGAAAGCTCAAGCAGACCATCAATAAAATCGTGACACCCAGAGGGCAGCAACGTTTTGCTACCATTAAGTGTCGACCAAGTTATAGTGGGCAGGTTAAAGTCCCCAAGGACAATTAATGAGTCTCTGTCAGAAAGTAGTTCAAGTATAAATTTAATAGATTCTAAGTGTAGTAAGTAGGTTGGCCATTCCGATTGGGGCGGAATGTAAGAACAGGTAACAAAAATGGAAAAACGAGTAAAAGATACCTTAACGCATATAAATTCGATACTACTTGAGACAGGTATTGTTATCAGACCCGATGATAGGGCGGAATCTACAGCAATAAGAACTCCACCACCCCTATCAGTACGATCACGTCTAAAAATGTTGAAATTAGAGGGTAAAACTGTGGCGTCAAAAACGTCAGGTTTTAACCAAGTCTCAGTAAAGACAATTAGGTCAAAATCAAATGACAGACTATCTACAAAGAGTTTAGTAAGTTTAGTATTAAGGCCTCTGACATTCTGATAGCCGACAGAGAAGGAAGTTGTTAGTTTTTTGATAGAGTAGAAGGAGGAATAGATAAGGAAGGAGTGGGAATAGATGAAGAGGAAAGAGGAATAGATGGTGAAGGAATCCTTGTTTGACCCCGTGTCTTCCTTTTTCTGGATGTAAACTCCTTCACAATTAAGCTTTTCGGCCAGAAGCTAGAACTGCAGATACAGTCAAAGAATTCAATTGGAACACTGATTTTAAAAGATGAAATTTCTCTAGAATATGAAAATTTAAACTTCATGGATATATTAGGACATTCAGTGCCCGAATGTGGGCCATGACATCATCCGATGTAGCATCAGGGAGAAGTCTCGAAACAAAAATGTGTTTTTTTAGGAGGCACTCCCACCAATGGTTTCGGCATTCCAGGTATTGCCTCAGCTACCGCATTAATTGTAGCATCAGTTGCAACAAGTGGCACTCCGGCATTACTAACATTTGGATCCCTGTCGGCAATATCCATGGGTGTAGATTCTTGCCCAGACAAAACGGACACTACAGACATCGTCTGTGGAATTGGAGTTTGCATTGGTTGAGAAGGGGTCGGAACCGATATAGATGTGGAGACCGGCAAACGCAAGGACAAATCAGGAGTCTGCTCTCCCGCCTTCTTACGCTTTCGAGACTCAGTCAGTAGCGTTAAACTACTAAACTGAGACTCAACAGCTTTAAACTCTTGCGAGAGTTTAAGAAAACTGGCAGACAGACTCATCAGGTTATCCTTTGTTTGCCGCATGAAAAGTTCCATTTCATCTTCCACGATCCGGCATGACTCACATCCCCATTTGAAACCATTTTTTTGATCTAAAAGATCCTTCACCCTGCATGTAAAGCCGGCACACTTAAAATGTACTGTAGTTTTACACAACCAACAGTAAATAAAACTATTCAAGGGTGGGGCGGGATGCAAACAATTTTTAATCGAACAAACAGTCATTATGAGGTATTAAGAAGAAATTGGTAATCAAACAAATAAAACTGAAAAATGAGAAATGTTTGGTATTAAAATATATAACTCACTCTGAGGTCCAGAAATAATAAGAAATAAAAATTTTGAGGGTGCACAAGGGTTAAAAGAAAAGAGCACTGACTAAGAGAATATAGACTCTAAATTACAGACACACAACAGACTGCAATATGAGCGCAAATAACGGCGACGAGTGAAAACGAAAACGAGAGAAAAAAAAAAAACTATGAAAGCCGATAGTTCTTTATATTTATTTAAAAAAAAGAGCGAAATTTCAAACAATGAATAGCCAAAATTTCAAACTACGAATTCAAAACACATTTAATGATTATTTAACAATATAGATATAGTATCCGATGATTTCATACTTTATCTCACACAGGTAATAAAGAGTCTCCAAAAAATCAACCCATATCTCTTAAATGGCAAAACACTGCAACGAAGAACAGGGGGGGTTTTTTTCTCCTCAGTTTCCAAAGGTTAAAAAAAATTTTTTTTTTTTTTGGGGGGGAACGTCTCCTTCTATGAAATTTAAACACATCAATTTATAAACCCTCGCAAGGGTATAAAGCAAGAAAACAACAACAAAACACTGCAACAAGAACCTGAATTGCAAGACAACAACAACAGAGCGTTGCTTGTGATTTGCAAGGTAGAAAAAATGAGATTAAGGTGGGAGAGAGAGGAAGAAAAGAAAGAGAAAAAAAAAAAGAAAAAAAAACCAAAAAAGGTTATAAGCAGAAATTAAAGTTGTTAAAAATTGTTAACACAAACACACAAAAACGCAACGAGTGATACGGTGCAGGTTAGATTTACTAATTAATTAATATTTCGATCGCGATGCCGATAAAACAAAATAAAATAAATGTAAATCAGTTAAAAACGCGGGAGCTTGAAAAAAAACACGTCCGTCTTAATCGAGAGCGTTGATGTATTTAATAAAAAAAATAATCTACCAACACATTTTAATAGCATAAATAGAATAGAACCATTCTATAACGTAGGTGATTATGCTAAAGAAGTTAAGATTAGATTAGAACTAGCATACAGTAGAGCTAGAATGATGTTAGAGTAACGTAAGGAAAACCAGAAAAATTTTTATGACAATAAGTCAGCAGATCTAAAAATAGAAATAGGAGATAAGGTTTTCTTAAAAAACGAAGCTGGTCATAAGCTTGACTCAGCCTATATAGGACCATTCGAAGTTGTAGAAATATCTAAAAACAACAACATAAAAATTAGGAATAATAAAAATAAGATACAAACAGTACATAAGGATAGGTTAAAAACTTGGAAAAATAATTAAAAAAAAAAAAACAAAAAAAAAACGAAAAGAAAAATATAAAATTCTTTTATGGATTCAACTACTTAATTTTATTAAAAATACATAAAAAAAGAAAAAAAAATCTTTTTAGAGAAAGAAAATTTGTCTGGCCAGACACAAATAAAACAATTTTCCTAACAAACATACATACATTACTATTAATCAATCATTTATTATCAATATTAGTAATTAACAAATAACTCCAATATATTACGCTATTTTCTAAAAAGGGGAGGTGTAGTATATCCATACCAAAAATCATTTAACACAAAAAGCTCAATTTGTAACACTTTGTTGCAAGTATAAACAATCAAATATGTACGCAATAAAACATAAGACTCAACTTGAGTATGTTTATGTGTATACATTAATATATTCACATAAACATACTCACATCAATATACAGCTAAACATATTCATATATGTATGTACATACATATATGCACATACATATATTCATATGAGCAACAATGCACAGGCGTAACATGAGCTAGGGCCAAGCCAGCGTGTGAACGCTGACCATGCACTTTGATGCAAGTGCCCCAAATAATATGTATGTATGTACTGACACTTTCTCTCTCTTTTGTAGCTGTCGCTTAAAAGTATACTTATGATAACAATAGGTTAAGTAAAAGAATATTGTTGGAATAAAAATCAATCTAAATATTACCACCAAACTAAGCTGACGCGTTTGTTCTTCCAAAATTACAAACCAAGTGGAACCCGGTCATTACACTTGCTCATAAACAAGGACATTTCTCAGCAAAGAAAACACAGTTATTGGTCGAAAAATCATACTTCATTCGAAAATTGAAAGGAAAAGTTATACGATTAGTTGAGAGTTGCGTACAGTGCGTTATAACAAATGCGAAAATCGGTAGGAAAGAAGGGTATCTGACAGCGATTGATAAGGGAGATCAACCTCTAGTTACATATCATATTGACCATGTGGGTCCGATGGACCTCACTAAGAAATGGTACAATCATTTGTTAGTAGTTGTTGATGGTTTTAGTAAGTTCGTATGGTTATATCCTACCCGAAGTACCGGGGCAGAGGAAGTCGTAAATCGTTTGGAAAAACAAGCAAATATATTCGGTAACCCAGTGATAGTAGTGACCGATAGGGGAACGTCGTTTACGTCACATTTGTTTGAACAGTATTGTAAGGACAATAACATACAACATTTATTAATTACAACTGGTGTTCCGCGGGGAAACGGGCAGGTTGAAAGAATGCACAAGATCATAGTACCCATGATAACGAAATTGAGTTTGGAAAGTCCAGCAACCTGGTATAAGCATGTAGGAAAGGTACTACAACTGATAAGCAACACTGAGCCAAGAAGCACCAAAGTGAGTTCGTTTAAGATACTAACAGGTTTGCATATGAGAGTTCCCGAAGATGCAGAACTAAGAGAGCGTATTACGGAATGCATAGTAAACGAGTTGGATGAGGAACGTAAAGAGATCCGAGATAGGGCGATTGAAAATATTAAAGTCCTACAGGACGAAAATCGAAAGTCCTATGATGCAAAACGATACGGAATTATTGGAACGTAATGCCATAAACTGCAAGGGTATATAAACTTCGGCATTGCCGAAGTTAGCTTCTTTGGTATTTTTTTTTTGCATTTGAAGTAACACAAGTAAATTTTAAATCCAAATAAATACAAGCCATCCTTCATGGACTTCAATCGGTGATAAAAAGAAACCAATTATGTTGGTGTTCTCTATTTCAAGATATACTTCCTGAATTTGCTAAGTGTCGGTATGTTCGTTCATAATGCCAAAAAAAGTGCTAGTGAAAAGCAACAAAAACACGCATGCCAAAAAAAAATGTATCAGAGTTAAAAATTATAAAAATTACAAGAAAAAAAAAAACAACCCATGTGAAAAAAGGTCTAACCAGAGTGAAAAGAAAGAAAAAGGTTTAAGTCAGATGAAAAAGTTTGAAAATAAGTGAAACCAAAAAAAACATTAACTTCCATTTTTTTTGTTTAAATCTTGGTAATACTATATAATTGGAAGCTAGAACAAGTGCATGAGAGGTTATTGTACAAGTACAAGTTTTTGTAATACGAAAAAAAAAAAAATCAGAGGGAGCAAATGAAACAAAAAACCAGAGGGCCGGGGCTAACTTCGACCGCATCGAAGTTTGTATACCCTTGCAACTGTTTTAATAATTCCTTCCTTACCCATAGCCATCAAAGTGTAAGAACGTTTTATCCAAAAAGTCTAGTGTTTGCGAAAGAACGGCCTTCAATCTTAGCATAGGATATAACGAAGTTATTGACAAAAGTCAGTGTTTTCGACTCCTCGTTCGTATGGGAGGTATATGATATAGTCACTCGATCTTGATCAAATTTGGCACAGTTGTTTATAGGTGCAATATACTCAACAATTTCATGACGGTAGCTTAGAAAATAGCGAAGTTATTCAGAAAAGTCACTGTTCGTGACTTCGACGTTTGTATGGGAGCTATATGATATTGTGGTGTGATCCGGCTGAATCTGAGATATACAAACCCTGCAGTATATACAAGCCTAGAGCTCTGTAGCTCTAACGGTCTAGGCGGAGTTGGCATCGATCCAGACGGACGGACAGACGGACAGACGGACGGACGGACGGACATGGCTATTTGAACTCGTCTCGTCGTACTGATCAAGAATATATATACTTTATATGGTCGGAGATGCATCCTTCTATGCGTTGCACACTTCTGACCAAAATTAATATATCCTTTTTGCAAGGGTATAAAAAGTATACAAAGAAGAAAACGCAAAGCAAAATTTTGAACCACATTGTGCAAAAACAAATTTTTTTTTTGTCAAGTAGCGAGGTAACATACACTGAAAATGAGAAAAAATGAAGACATAAATAAATTAACCAAATTTAAGCAAAAACGAGCTATGGAAGTTAACTTCGGCCTTGCCGAAGTTTATATACCCTTGCAGTTCTTTATTATATTTAATTCGATAAGAAAAGTGAAATTTCATACATCAACAGCATTAGTTGTCGTATTATGAATATGCTCAAATATTTTTCAAACTACTGAATTCAAAACACATTTAATGATTATTTAACAATATATGATATAGTAGTCCGATCCCGATGATTTTCATACTTTATCTCACACAGGTAATAAAGAGTCTCCAAAAAAAATTTCAACCCGATATCTCTTAAGATGGCTGAGTAAAACGCATTTTCAAAACACATTTAATGATTATTAAACAATATATGATATAGTAGTCCGATCCCGATGATTTTCATACTTTATCTCACACAGGTAATAAAGAGTCTCCAAAAAAAATTTCAACCCGATATCTCTTAAGATGGCTGAGTAAAACGCATACTTCAAACTACTGAATTCAAAACACATTTAATGATTATTAAACAATATATGATATAGTAGTCCGATCCCGATGATTTTCATACTTTATCTCACACAGGTAATAAAGAGTCTCCAAAAAAAATTTCAACCCGATATCTCTTAAGATGGCTGAGTAAAACGCATACGCACAGACGGACGGACAGACGGACAGACGGACAGACGGTCAGACGGACAGACGGACAGACGGACAGACGGACAGACGGACATGGCTATATCGACTCAGCTTCTCAAGCTGATCAAGAATATATATACTTTATGGGGTCGGAAACGTCTCCTTCTGTGCGTTACAAACATCTGATCAATTTTATAATACCCTCTGCAAGGGTATAAAAAAAAGGGAAAGAATGAACTCTAAAGCAAAATTAATGAAGAAAATATCAAAGAAGCTAACTTCGGCAATGCCGAAGTTTATATACCCTTGCAGTTCTTGGGAATAATTTTTTTACATTTTGAAATTTTTTTCCCTGCAAATCAATTCATCAAAACACAAACAAAACATTCAAATTTTTTCTCTTTTTACTTCAAATTTTTCCATCATTCCGTAAGCAAAGCATAACACGCATACACATACAGTTCGTGTAGCGCTGCGTCTGTGTGTGTGTGTATGCATTCGGAAAACCAATAGATCCCTGCAGATATTCAGAAGAAACTGTAAATGTATAAACATTCAATCTTAGCCTAAGTATTTTCATCAAAATTAAAAACGAAAATACACACAACACATATACCTTCTTGTTAGATACAGGTGCAGACGTATCAATAATAAAAGAAAATATCAAAAAAGCTAACTTCGGCAATGTGTGTATGCATGTGCTCTGGTTGATTTGCTGATGACGTAGAACCGATTTGTATTGACTGTAACTTGTGTTCTATTTATCCGATCAAATTCAAATTTTGGGATCTGAGATTTTATATCAAATTCTATTATATTGGTAAATTTCATGGGGATACTCCAATTTTTGCAAAAATGTTTGTTCTAGAGCTATATGATATAGTAGTCCGATCCCGATGATTTTCATACTTTATCTCACCCTGGTAAAAATAAGCTCCCAAAAAATTTCATCCCGCTAGCTCTTAAGATGGCTGAGTAAAACGCGTACGCACCGACGGACAGACGGACAGACGGACATGGCTATATCGACTCAGCTTCTCATGCTGATCAAGAATATATATACTTTATGGGGTCGGAAACGTCTTTTTCTGTGCGTTACAAACATCTGACCAATTTTATAATACCCTCTGCAAGGGTATAAAAACAGATTCTTTTGAACATACAGATACTTCAAACACAATTGAAATATCAGGAATTGGCGAAGGTTCAATTACTTCCCAAGGTCTAACCCTTATAGAACTAAGACAAAATGAATTCATAATTCCACACAACTTCCATATAGTGGACGAAAGTTTTCCAATTCCATTTGATGGAGCCAAATATTTTTCATGTCTAGATTGAATGTCCGGTTTTCACCAAATAGAACTAAAGGATAAATCGCGAAGCATTACGTCATTTTCCACTAGCAATGGATCTTATCAGTTTACTAGACTAGCGTATGGTCTGAAAATTGCACCAAATTCCTTTCAAATAATGATGACAATTGCTTTCTCTGGATTAAATCCGTCACAAGCATTCCTTTACATGGATGACTTAATAGTCATCGGCTGTTCTGAGAAACACATGCTTAAAAACCTAAAGGATATTTTTGATATATGCAGAAAACACAACCTAAAACTGCATCCAGAGAAATGTTCATTCTTCATGCACGAAGTGACATTCTATAGTCACAAGTGTACCGACAAAAGAATATTGCCAGATGACACCAAGTATGACGTCATTGAAAAATATCCAGTACCTACAGATGCTGATAGTGCTAGAAGATTCGTAGCCTTTTGCAACTATTAAAGACGCTTTATTAAAAACTTCGCAGAACATGCACGTCCGATAACACAACTGGGTAAGAAAAACCTAGAATTTGTTTGGTCTGAAGAATGCCAAAAGGATTTGAATATCTAAAAAAAGCCTTAATAGAACCCACACTGCTTCAGTATCCAGATTTTAGCAAAGAATTTTGCATAATAACAGATGCTAGCAAATATGCATGTGGAGCAGCACTAACTAAAACTTATGGCGATAAGCAGTTGCCAGTAGCATACGCATCCCGTTCATTCACTAAAGGTGAAAGTAATAAAAGTACTACTGAGCAAGAACTAGCTGCGATACACTGGGCCATTACACACTTTCGCCCATACACATATGGCAGACATTTCAGAGTCAATACAGACCACAGACCTCTAAGGTATTTATTCTCTATGATAAATCCGAGTTCAAAATTAACAAGAAATATCAAAGAAGCTAACTTCGGCAATGCCGAAGTTTATATACCCTTGCAGTCCTTGGCAATAATTTTTTTACATTTTGAAATTTCTTTCCTTGCAACTCAATTCATCAACACACAAACAAAACATTCAAATTATTTCTCTTTTTACTACAAATTTATAAGCAAGGCACAACACGCATACACATACATACATACGTGTAGCGCTACGTCTGTCTGTGCGTATGCATGTGCTCTATTTGATTTGCTGATGACGTAGAACCGATTTGTATTGACTGTAACTTGTGTTCTATTTATCCGATCAGATTCAAATTTTGGGATCTGAGATTTTATATAAAATTCTATTATATTGGTAAATTTCATGGGGATACTCCAATTTTTGCAAAAATTTTTGTTCTAGAGCTATATGATATTGTAGTCCGATCCTGACAATTTCCATACTGTATTATCTCCCGGCTAAAAGTAGCTCAAATATGAAATTTCATTCCGATAGCTCTTAAGATGCCAGCGTGAAGTTGATTTGCACAGACGGACGGACGGACAGACGGACATGGCTATATCGACTCAGCTTCTCATGCTGATCAAGAATATATATACTTTATGTGGTCGGAAACGACTCCTTCTGTGCGTTACAAACATCTGACCAATTTTATAATACCCTCTGCAAGGGTATAATGAGACTTAATCTAGAGGAATATGAATTTACAGTAGAATATCTGAAGGGAAAAGATAATTTCGTTGCGGATGCATTATCCCGCTTTACAATACTTGATCTAAGAAACACAAAAGCAAATGTCCTGAAAGTCACTACCAGGCAGCAAAGTAGACAAAATAATCTCTGGCCAGATGATAAAAATGAAAATACAATTAGGCACGTACCTAAGCCCAAAATATAAGATGTACTCTGCAATGATGAAGTACGAAAAGTAGTGACCTTGCGCATAACACACGATTTATGTTTCCTAAAACATGGAAAGAAAGTTATAGCAAAAATTGAGATTGGAAATCTGTACACCAATGGAAATCTAGACTTAGGTCAGTTTTTTCAAAGGCTTGAAAAACAAGCCGGTATACTCGAAATCAAACTCAAGTTGGCACCGAATGAAAAGATCTTTGAAACATTTTCAATAGAGTCTTTTAAAGAAATGGGCAATAAAATATTGAAAACATTAAGAGTAGCGCTACTCCAACCGGTGACCATTAAAGAAAAAGATAAAGATAAAGAAGCAATATTGTCTACATACCATGATGATCCGATACAGGGTGGCCATACAGGCATTACAAAAACTTTGGCCAAAGTAAAAAGTTATTATTATTGGAAAAACATGACACGTCATGTAAAAGACTACATTAATAAATGTGAAAAATGCCTAAAGTCAAAAACGACAAAGCCCATAAAAACACCCTTAGTTATTACAGAAACCCCCATTCCTGCTTTTGACAGGGTAACAGTGGACACCATTGGTCCATTACCAAAATCCGAAAATGGTAACGAATATGCAGTCACTCTAATATGTGACGACGAAATACTTAGTAGCAATACCAGTTCCCAATAGAAGCGCTACAACAATCTCTAAAGCTATTTTTGAAACTTTCATTCTGAAGTACGGTCCAATGAAGACATTCATTACGGACATGGGAACAGAATACAAAAATTCAATAATAAATGACTTGTGCAAATATTTAAAAATAGACAACATTACGTCTACAGCACACCACCACCAGACCTTAGGTACCGTTGAAAGAAGTCATAGGACATTAAATGAGTACATTCGATCATATATATCAGTAGATAAAACTGATTGGGACATATGGTTACAATATTTTGTGTATTGTTTTAACACAACCCCGTCAGTAACACACAAATACTGTCCATATGAACTTGTATTTAATAAAAAAAATAATCTACCAACACATTTTAATAGCATAAATAGAATAGAACCATTATATAACGTAGATGATTATGCTAAAGAAGTTAAGTTTAGATTAGAACTAGCATACAGTAGAGCTAGAATGATGTTAGAGTAACGTAAGGAAAACCAGAAAAATTTTTATGACAATAAGTCAGCAGATCTAAAAATAGAAATAGGAGATAAGGTTTTCTTAAAAAACGAAGCTGGTCATAAGCTTGACTCAGCCTATATAGGACCATTCGAAGTTGTAGAAATATCTAAAAACAACAACATAAAAATTAGGAATAATAAAAATAAGATACAAACAGTACATAAGGATAGGTTAAAAACTTGGAAAAATAATTTAAAAAAAAAAATCAAAAAAAAACGAAAAGAAAAATATAAAATTCTTTTATGGATTCAACTACTTAATTTTATTAAAAATACATAAAAAAAGAAAAAAAAATTCTTTTTAGAGAAAGAAAATTTGTCTGGCCAGACACAAATAAAACAATTTTCCTAACAAACATACATACATTACTATTAATCAATCATTTATTATCAATATTAGTAATTAACAAATAACTCCAATATATTACGCTATTTTCTAAAAAGGGGAGGTGTAGTATATCCATACCAAAAATCATTTAACACAAAAAGCTCAATTTGTAACACTTTGTTGCAAGTATAAACAATCAAATATGTACGCAATAAAACATAAGACTCAACTTGAGTATGTTTATGTGTATACATTAATATATTCACATAAACATACTCACATCAATATACAGCTAAACATATTCATATATGTATGTACATACATATATGCACATACATATGAGCAACAATGCACAGGCGTAACATGAGCTAGGGCCAAGCCAGCGTGTGAACGCTGACCATGCACTTTGATGCAAGTGCCCCAAATAATATGTATGTATGTACTGACACTTTCTCTCTCTTTTGTAGCTGTCGCTTAAGTGGCAGCATAAGAATATCTATGTAACAATAGGTTAAGTAAAAGAATATTGTTGGAATAAAAATCAATCTAAATATTACCACCAAACTAAGCTGACGCGTTTGTTCTTCCAAAATTACAAACCAAGTGGAACCCGGTCATTACACTTGCTCATAAACAAGGACATTTCTCAGCAAAGAAAACACAGTTATTGGCCGAAAAATCATACTTCATTCGAAAATTGAAAGGAAAAGTTATACGATTAGTTGAGAGTTGCGTACAGTGTGTTATAACAAATGCGAAAATCGGTAGGAAAGAAGGGTATCTGACAGCGATTGATAAGGGAGATCAACCTCTAGTTACATATCATATTGACCATGTGGGTCCGATGGACCTCACTAAGAAGAGGTACAATCATTTGTTAGTAGTTGTTGATGGTTTTAGTAAGTTCGTATGGTTATATCCTACCCGAAGTACCGGGGCAGAGGAAGTCGTAAATCGTTTGGAAAAACAAGCAAATATATTCGGTAACCCAGTGATAGTAGTGACCGATAGGGGAACGTCGTTTACGTCACATTTGTTTGAACAGTATTGTAAGGAGAATAACATACAACATTTATTAATTACAACTGGTGTTCCGCGGGGAAACGGGCAGGTTGAAAGAATGCACAAGATCATTGTACCCATGTTAACGAAATTGAGTTTGGAAAGTTCAGCAACCTGGTATAAGCATGTAGGCAAGGTACAACAACTGATAAGCAACACTGAGCCAAGAAGCACCAAAGTGAGTTCGTTTAAGATACTAACAGGTTTGCATATGAGAGTTCCCGAAGATGCAGAACTAAGAGAGCGTATTACGGAATGCATGGTAAACGAGTTAGATGAGGAACGAAAAGAGATCCGAGATAGGGCGATTGAAAATATTAAAGTCCTACAGGACGAAAATCGAAAGTCCTATGATGCAAAACGATACGGAATTATTGGAACGTAATGCCAAGGACTGCAAGGGTATATAAACTTCGGCATTGCCGAAGTTAGCTTCTTTGGTATTTTTTTTTGCATTTGAAGTAACACAAGTAAATTTTAAATCCAAATAAATACAAGCCATCCTTCATGGACTTCAATCGGTGATAAAAAGAAACCAATTATGTTGGTGTTCTCTATTTCAAGATATACTTCCTGAATTTGCTAAGTGTCGGTATGTTCGTTCATAATGCCAAAAAAAGTGCTAGTGAAAAGCAGCAAAAACACGCATGCCAAAGAAAAATATATCAGAGTTACAAATTATAAAAATTACAAGAAAAAAAAAAAACAACCCATGTGAAAAAAGGTCTAACCAGAGTGAAAAGAAAGAAAAAAGGTTTAAGTCAGAAGAAAAAGTTTAAAAATAAGTGAAACCAAAAAAAAATTTAACTTCCATTTTTTTTGTTTAAATCTTGGTAATACTATATAATTGGAAGCTAGAACAAGTGCATGAGAGGTTATTGCACAAGTACAAGTTTTTGTAATACGAAAAAAAAAAAAAATCAGAGGGAGCAAATGAAACAAAAAACCAGAGGGCCGGGGCTAACTTCGACCGCAACTGTTTTAATAATTCCTTCCTTACCCATAGCCATCAAAGTGTAAGAACGTTTTATCCAAAAAGTCTAGTGTTTGCGAAAGAACGGCCTTCAATCTTAGCATAGGATATAACAAAGTTATTGACAAAAGTCAGTGTTTTCGACACCTCGTTCGTATGGGAGGTATATGATATAGTCACTCGATCTTGATCAAATTTGGCACAGTTGTTTATAGGTGCAATATACTCAACAATTTCATGACGGTAGCTTAAAAAATAGCGAAGTTATTCAGAAAAGTCACTGTTCGTGACTTCGACGTTTGTATGGGAGCTATATGATATCGTGGTTCGATCCGGCTGAATCTGAGATATACAAACACTGCAGTATATACAAGCCTAGAGCTCTGTAGCTCTAACGGTCTAGGCGGAGTTGGCATCGATCCAGACGGACGGACAGACGGACGGACGGACATGGCTATTTGAACTCGTCTCGTCGTACTGATCAAGAATATATATACTTTATATGGTCGGAGATGCTTCCTTCTATGCGTTGCACACTTCTGACCAAAATTAATATATCCTTTTTGCAAGGGTATAAAAAGTATACAAAGAAGAAAACGCAAAGCAAAATTTTGAACCACATTGTGCAAAAACAAATTTTTTTTTGTTAAGTCGCGAGGTAACATACACTGAAAATGAGAAAAAATGAAGACATAAATAAATTAACCAAATTTAAGCAAAAATATCAAAGAAGCTAACTTCGGCAATGCCGAAGTTTATATACCCTTGCAGTCCTTGGCAATAATTTTTTTACATTTTGAAATTTCTTTCCTTGCAACTCAATTCATCAACACACAAACAAAACATTCAAATTATTTCTCTTTTTACTACAAATTTATAAGCAAGGCACAACACGCATACACATACATACATACGTGTATTGCTACGTCTGTGTGTGCGTATGCATGTGCTCTATTTGATTTGCTGATGACGTAGAACCGATTTGTATTGACTGTAACTTGTGTTCTATTTATCCGATCAGATTCAAATTTTGGGATCTGAGATTTTATATCAAATTCTATTATATTGGTAAATTTCATGGGGATACTCCAATTTTTGCAAAAATTTTTGTTCTAGAGCTATATGATATAGTAGTCCGATCCTGACAATTTCCATACTCTATTATCTCCCGGCTAAAAGTAGCTTAAATATAAAATTTCATTCCGATAGCTCTTAAGATGCCAGTGTGAAGTTGATTTGCACAGACGGACGGACGGACAGACGGACATGGCTATATCGACTCAGCTTCTCATGCTGATCAAGAATATATATACTTTATGTGGTCGGAAACGTCTCCTTCTGTGCGTTACAAACATCTGACCAATTTTACAATACCCTCTGCAAGGGTATAAAAAAAAGGGAAAGAATGAACTGTAAAGCAAAATTAATGAAGAAAATATCAAAGAAGCTAACTTCGGCAATGCCGAAGTTTATATACCCTTGCAGTCCTTGGGAATAATTTTTTTACATTTTGAAATTTCTTTCCCTGCAAATCAATTCATCAAAACACAAACAAAACATTCAAATTATTTCTCTTTTTACTTCAAATTTTTCCATCATTCCGTAAGCAAAGCACAACACGCATACACATACAGTTCGTGTAGCGCTGCGTCTGTGTGTGTGTGTGTATGCATGTGCTGTGTTTGATTTGATGATGACGTAGTAGGCACGTAGTAGACGCTGCCGGCAGCACAGTGAAAAGAACGGGAGCTTGGGTTGAAAGTTCGTACTGGAGTCAAATGGCGATGCCCATCAGGAAAATCAAGTCACTCCTCCTGGTGTGATCGTAGACGCCGAGGATCAAAAAATCCCTCCTCACTCCTCACTGCTCTTCGCCGCTCACTGCTGTTCACCCGGTGGCGTGAACATACCGCCCCCCTTGAAACATGTTGCAATTGCCATCCTGGACATATGTAGGATGGAGAACGGCAGCGTCCTGGAGCGCCTAGATTCCGCAGGTGCCGGAGATGACCCATCCGAACACGGTGCTCTGGGCTTCGGGAATACCGCTATGTCCTGGCATACAGCCTGGTTGGATGACCTCAGGATAGAGGTCTGCCCCGAGCACCACGGACACCGACGCCGGCCGATAGAAGTTGGGGTCGGCTAGGATCAGAGTGGAAAATTTCTCCCGGACCGGTGCTGACACTTCCCGGATGGGAGTGCGGATGAGCAGGTCCTCTTCGACCCGGAAGATCACATTCCGCCGGAACGTACGGTCGGACCTCGACTCGAGGACGGCCGTGCAGGCTTGGTCGACCCCGACCTTGGTCACAGCCAACCCCAGGGACCGGGCAAATGATAGGTTGATGCGGCTCTCAGCCGCACACGCATCGAGGAGGACGCGGGTCTCGAAGGCTTTCGAGCCATTGCCCAACCGGAGGACTGCGATTGGCATGACAGTCACTCACTGCTCTTCGCCGCTCACTGCTGTTCACCCGGTGGCGTGAACATACCGCCCCCCTTGAAACATGTTGCAATTGCCATCCTGGACATATGTAGGATGGAGAACGGCAGCGTCCTGGAGCGCCTAGATTCCGCAGGTGCCGGAGATGACCCATCCGAACACGGTGCTCTGGGCTTCGGGAATACCGCTATGTCCTGGCATACAGCCTGGTTGGATGACCTCAGGATAGAGGTCTGCCCCGAGCACCACGGACACCGACGCCGGCCGATAGAAGTTGGGGTCGGCCAGGATCAGAGTGGAGAATTTCTCCCGGACCGGTGCTGACACTTCCCGGATGGGAGTGCGGATGAGCAGGTCCTCTTCGACCCGGAAGATCACATTCCGCCGGAACGTACGGTCGGACCTCGACTCGAGGACGGCCGTGCAGGCTTGGTCGACCCCGACCTTGGTCACAGCCAACCCCAGGGACCGGGCAAATGATAGGTTGATGCGGCTCTCAGCCGCACACGCATCGAGGAGGACGCGGGTCTCGAAGGCTTTCGAGCCATTGCCCAACCGGAGGACTGCGATTGGCATGACAGTCGTCGTCCGGGCGTGGAGCAGAGAGGAGAGGAGAGGGATATCTCAGTTGCGTCTTCGGGAAAGCGGAACGGTCGGAAGAGGATCGGGAACGAGGTTGTGACGTTCCGGAGGATGGTGACTGGCTGCGACGCCGGGCTGCGGAGCGTTATCTCGGCGGTTGGTCGTCAATATGGAGTAAGGTATGGTGCTTTTGCCCGCATCGTCGGCAACCATGGCGAGTCCTGCACGCGTCGGATGAATGGTCGTGTGCCAAGCGATTGGGGCAGTACTTATTGATAAGCACTGCCCAGAGCCGCTTTTCCCCTCGGAGTTTCAGAAACCGCTGACACTGCCGGTGTGCAAGAACCCCCCGGCAGACCCGGCATCGGTACGCGTTCGTCCCGTGTGGAACCGATCGTTTGCTGCGGTGGTGCGGCAGACGCTTGGGGGCCATGTCGCTATGGAGGGGCGAGCTGAACGAACTGCAACGAAAGAAATTACGTAGGGGAGAGTGGTTTATTCGATGCACGGGAACGAACAACATGCACGGAGACGAGGACATTCGGACGGAACATAGAGGGATTGGGAGTCACGATAAGTTTTTAGTCTCCGGACTCCTGTTGTCTTGCAACAAGATGAGCTTTGCTACGGGTCTTCGGATAGACCCACGCGATGTTGTGACATCAGCCACTCGGACGAGATCGTCAGCCTCGGGCAGAGTGCGCTCAATTCGCCGTAAGCGCCACTCGTTGGAGGGAAGATTATCTTCGGACACGATCACGAGATCGCCGGTCTGAAGACTGCGAGCCAGTGATTTCCACTTATTCCGTTTGTGGAGCTCCTTGAGGTACTCACTCTTCCAGCGGCGGCAGAAAGCCTGCTGGATTGCCTTAAGTCGCTGCCATCGGTTGATCAGCGACATAGGCTCGACCAGAATCTCCGATTCCGCAATGGATAAGAGCGGTCCTCCAATCAGGAAGTGTCCCGGGCTTAGTGCCAGCAGATCCTCTGGATACTCGCTCATGGGGGAAATTAGCCTGGAGTTTAGGCGCGCTTCGATCGTACACAGGAGAGTGGATAGTTCCTCGAACGTGTACTTGACAGCCGACGAGGACTTGTAAAATAGGGTCTTAAAACTTTTGACCCCTGCTTCCCATAGTCCTCCCATATGGGGCGCGCTCGGTGTAATGAACTGCCAGGATAAAATGTGCTGGGGAAATGCCTTCATTATATCAAGCTTGGTGGCGTTCAGGAAATCTTTTTCGAGCGCCTTTGAGGCCCCTACGAAGGTTTTGCCATTGTCGGAGTAAATGCGCTGTGGGCATTATCTCCGTGCGACAAACCGAGAGAATGCTGCGAGAAATCGTTCGGTGGTGAGGTCGGAGGTAGCCTCGAGATGGATCGCCTTCGTGCTGAAACACACAAAGACGCAGACATAACCCTTAGTAATGAGACACTCACGCTCGGTGTAATTCTTGATCTCGAAAGGCCCTACGAAGTCAATGCCCGTGTGGGTGTAGGGCCTGGAGTACGTGATGCTTTAGTCGTCGACGATGCACGATGCAGACTTTGCACCCCTTGATGTGGGACTTCACCAGGTTCTTGATCCGTGGGATCCAGAACTTGGTGCGCAGATACCGCACCATCAGTTGATTGCCGTCATGCAACGTGATGCAGTGGGCGAATTCGACAAGCAGGCGCGTGAAGTGAGTATTATAGGGGAGAAGAATAGGGTGACGTTCATCATACCGGAGGGACTCAGCGGCCCGGAGTCGTCCGTAGGCGCGGAGTATCCCATCTGGTCGAGAAATGCGTTCAAATTGAGTAGCGTGCTGGATGATGGAAGGAGTCGACCTTCACCCAGGGCCCGTATCTCCGCGATGTATTCTCGACGCTGGGAGGTCCGAATCAACGCGCGCTCGGCGGAGAGCAATTCGTCATTGGTGAGGTGGACCGTGGAAGGCGTTGAAGTCCTTTTGGTGGCGAAGCGTAGGATGTACGCGGTGACTCGTAATGCCCTGCCGTAGTCCGAGAAACGTTCGCTTACGTCATCGAGTAGGGTGGTCGCGGCGGTGTGGCACTGGACTCGTTGCTCCAGCTGGGTGTCTGGGACTTTATTATTGAGAGTTGGCCAGTACTCGGGCTCCCGCTAAAGCCAGTCCGGCCCATGCCACCAGAGGCTACAGGCCGATAACTCAGCCGCGGAAACTCCACGGCTTGCCAGATCAGCAGGGTTGTCCTCGGAACGTACATGTGACCAGCTTTGGCCACTGGTACTTTTGGAGATGCTGGATACCCGATTGGCCACGAAGGTGGACCAAATACACGGGGGTTTATTGAGCCAGGCCAACACAATGGTGGAGTCGGTCCAAAACTGGGAGGTTGCAGGAGGAATTGGGAGTTCAGGAACTATCGACGCCCAGAGATCAGCTAGCAAAACTGCTCCGCACAACTCCAGCCGAGGCAGCGAGACTGTTTTTTTACTGGAGCCACGCGGGTCTTAGCCGTTAATAACTGGACACTTACTTGATCGCGATACCGAACCCGCACGTATAGGGCAGCTCCATACGCTTTCTGGGATGCGTCACAGTAGCCATGCCCAGTTCGGTTAGCCAGATTTGCTGCATGAATATCTTCGCTCGGATAACAAATGGGGCTAGCCAGCCAGCGGGGTCGAAGAGTTTGGCGATATGGGACAGAACCTGCCTCTTGGAGATCGACTCCTGCAATGGTGGGTCCGCTACGGTGAAGAAAAAGACGTCCTCGGCGGCTTGCCAGCGGATTCCCTAGGTTTTTGCCGTGCTCGCGTCTTCCAGCTCGAGAAAGTCCTCTTCCTACTTCCTTCTTATTGGAAGTCCACTTCCGAAGCGGGAGGCCCGCAGATTGGAGGGCAGCTTGAAGCTCTCGTATGGCAAGACGGGCGTCGTCTTCAGTATGAGCGCCGGCAAGGACATCATCAACATACATGTAGTTCCGAAGGATTTCGCTCGCCAGAGGGTACATCGCTTGCACGTCTTGGGCTAGTTGTAAAAGAACTCGGATCGCCAAGAATGGCGCGCAGTTAACCCCAAATATGACGGTTTGTAGCTCATAGTCTTGAAAATTGCCGCAGCGATCCCGGTAGAGGATCCGCTGAAAGGAGGTATGGCTGGGGTCGATTCGGATTTGTCGATACATCTGCGTTATGTCAGCGTTGAAAACGAATTGAAAGAGTAGGCCGGGTGTGCAAGACATCGTTAAGGCTGACGCCTCGTGTGGAGGGGCTTGACGCGTTGAATACCACGCGTACCTTGGTGGTAGTGCTATCGGGCTTGAACACCGCGGGATGGGGGAGAAGAAGTTTTTCCCATCTTGAGGCGGCGTCGCCCAACTCATATGGCCCAATTCCTCGTATTCTTGAATTAGGAATTGAGCCACCCAAGTCGACGCTATTCGGACCCTTGAACGGAAGGGACACAATATATCGGACATCCTTCCCTCTTCGGGTGGTCTCCTGAAAATTCCGCTCGCAGAAGACGTCATCCTCCTTTTCCGGCTGAATAGGGAATTCCGAAGAGAAAAGAAAATAACCCAATCTTCATTCGTTGAATTCAAAATATGAACTGATTTTATTAACAAAAGTACGGAGTTTATGTAGGATAATCTTAGGCTCTAGGAGGTAACAATTTTTCTTAGAAGATGAAAATTTATTATTATTTTGGGCACGGCGTCGGCCGCTTGACATTCTGCCGTTGTGATCTTTTGGGTTAGTTCTTAAAAATACAAATGTTTTTTCCCACATCGTGTGTGGCTGATTGTAATTTTAGACATATGCTGGGTTAGTTGTTTGTGCATGTGATTTGGTGAAGCCAGCTCAGATGAACACTGTGTTGATTCTTAAACATTCTGCGAGGGGCCGCCAAATGGGGCGATTGGGATTCTTAAGTTTTTATTACGTTGTCTTAAGCAAATTATTATTATTAATATTATCATTGGTAAAATGACCAACATTAAAGAAGCATGACCAGCTACGTGATGGAAGTTTAAACCTAGTAATTCAATATGATGTTCCTTTAATGATTGTAATTGGATTCCTATTCTTTCTAATTCTGCCGAATGGTTTACTATGTTTGCTTCTACTGAACTCCATGCTATATTTTCTATGTTACTTATATCGCCTACGTGCGAAGTTTTGACCGCTATGTACGACTCTGATTGGACGCTATGATGAGCTACTAAGATTTTATCTTCTGCCCTAGCTGTGCAGCCAGATCTGAGGCTTAAAATTCCTTGTTCTGGTATATCTAGCACCTCCTGCTGTTCGTTACCGCATTGGACTCTGGCCTTAGTTTTAGGCGGTACCTTGAATAACCAACTACTGCTGCTATCTAATTCAACCCAGTAAGACTTTGTCTCCACAATCGTTGTGTATACGCAACTAGATTTGTTATTTTGTTTAAAAGGTGTCAGCTCGCAGGCATTATCATTGGCACTACTCCATGGCCAACTTCCTTCACATGTTCTCCTGTTCGACTGCCAGCTATGACATTTTTGCATAGCTGGCTCGGACATTAGATGATATGAGTCTATTTCAAAGTTATATATTAAGTACTGGCTATTTATATGGACCATTACCATTTGATTATTGTTTAATCGTACTGGAACGACGGATGCCTACCAAAAAGTGGTATTTTTGCATTTATGATTAGTTTTCTGTCAATAAAGATACCCTTGGCCGTCAACAGAGTATATATATCTTTTAACTCAGTCCCTGCCCTTTTGCCTGGTAGTATTGAAGGTTCGGACAAATTGTCCTTTATTTTCGGTATTTCCAACTTCATCTGGCTTGGTTTTAAAATGTTAGGGTTCAACCTACCATGGTTAATGTCTATTAAAAGATTTATAATTCCTGTCTGGATTTTTTCACATTCATCCACCACTGAACTCAGTTGCCTTACAATCATGAAAAACTGGATGGATTCTGTATATACGTAATAGCTTTCTTTTAGTACTTCCGTCATATTTTCAATCCGGTTGTTCATGTTGCGAAAGTTATCATTTATTTCATCTATAGTTGTCTTAAGAATGTTTGCCGTGGAGTCTACTATCGATGTCTGCCTTTCTTGTCGGTGTTTCAGATTTTGCTGATTTGTCAGTAAATTTCTCATGTTTTCTTCCATCTGTACTCTGTCATCTGCATCCATTATGCCAAATAATATATGGTACAGTGAACCCATGAATTGAAACGGTGCTCGTTTGCTTCTTGGCCTTTCTTGCTTTTGACTCATGAACAATCTATTATTTTCTTCGATTTCCCTAATGCGTTTTATCGTGTTGTCTAACACGAAATGACACTGGTCTTCGAAATTATATAACTTTTGACATAAATCTCTCATTTTAGGAATCAATCTGTCACCTTTAGTAAGCATTTCAAAATATGCCGACATGTCATAGTATACAACCAGATCCCATGAGGACGCTACTACCTCCACCTCACCCATTGGATCTAAGTACAATGCGGCTGTTGCGTTTAGTTCTTTTACCGTAATTTTTGGTCGATTATCTTTAATGCTTGCTGCATTCGACAATTGACAAAGTAGCATCAACATTGCTAACATCATTACGGTTCCTACTTTGGACAGATGACCGAATCTGGTAGTTTTCCGATATTGGTTCTCCTGAACGTCTTCTGATGATTTTACCCCAATGAGTGGACAAAATTTATTTATAGGTCTTGTAATTGACCCTTCCTGCAATTTGACTTTGACCACTCTTACTTTATCGTCCCTGCCTTTGTGAATTTCTTCAACCTTGCCCAAAGGCCACCTGGCTGGGTAACAATTTTCATCTTTGATCAGTACGACCTGACCATTCTCTAAATTTTCTGTGGTTCGTCGCCACTTATTCCTCTGCTGGAGAGTATATAGATATTCATCTTTCCATTTCATCCAGAAATCCTTTTTCATTTTCTGAATTAGTTTCCATCTGTCTAAATTTCCAATTTTTTCCTCTGATATGGACTCGGCTGCTTCTAATAATGGTCTTCCAATCAAGAAATGTCCAGGAGTTAATACTTCGTTGTTGTCCATATCTTCACCCGTCGCATACAACGGCCGTGAATTTAGTACTGCTTCTATCTGGCACAATAACGTTGCTAGTTCTTCGTATGTGAGCCTACTATCTCCTAATACTCTTTTTAAATGATACTTGACCGATTTTACACCCGCTTCCCAAATACCTCCGAAGTGAGGTCCTGCCGGGGGCTAAAATGCCAGCTTATCTGTTCTCTTTCTAGGACAGGAGCAAGTTGTACGTTATCTTGAACTGCTTTTATGAAGTCTTTATCGAGCTTCTTAGCCGCTCCCACAAAATTTGTACCATTATCGGAATATATGTTAGCGCATTTACCCCGTCTCGCAACAAATCTTCGAAATGCTGCTAGGAAGGCATCAGTTGTCAAGTCACTAACGACTTCTAAATGAATTGCCTTAGTTGACAAGCACACGAATACTGCTATGTACCCTTTGAATGATTTTTGTCCCCGGTTTTTTGCGCATCTTATATGATATGGACCGGCAAAATCAATCCCCGTATTATGAAATGTAGATGACACCGTTACCCTGCTTTTGGGTAGGTTACCCATAATTTGCTCCGCTATTACTTGGCGTTATCTGGCACAAGTGACGCATTCCTTCAGATATTTTTTTAGGGAGTTCCTTAAACCGAAAATCCAAAATCTCCTTTGAATTTGGCTTCTCATAAGATTAATTCCTCCATGTAGAGTTTCCTTATGATCATCCTTAATCAACAGCATTGTTAGATGTGATTTATCCAAAATCACAGGATGTTTGGTGTCAAAGCATATGTTAGCCTTTTGCAATCTTCCCCCCACGCGCAATATTCCATCGTCATACAAAAATGGACTTAAGCTTAAAATTTTGCTTTTCATGTCAATTTGCTTGTTCTGCGTAAGACATGATATCTCTCTGCAAAATTGATATGCCTAATGGTGTTTAATTATAAAATTTTTAGCATTCTTAAGCTCATTGACGGTGACATATGTATGATGGGTACACTCTATTCCTTTTTTTAATGCCAATAAATCTTAATACATATGCCGTAATTCTGGCCAGCTTATTCATACAGGAATACTTTTCAATTAGCTCCTGCATAATACTACTCTCTGTATTTAATAGTACGGAATTTACCATACTCTTGTCCTCATCTGTTTTTGGTTTAGGCCATTTATCATTTGCCTCGCCGAGCCACTTTGGCCCGTACCATCACAATTCGCAACTTTTTAACTTATTTGGGCAAATACCCCTTGAAGCTAAATCTGCAGGATTATCTTCTGATTTTACATGGTTCCATGCTATTTCTTTGATTTTTTGGATATCCTCTAATTTTACGAATTTTTCCTTACTAGCCCCGTTTTTTATCCAGCACAGTGTGATAGTAGAGTCACTCCAAGCATATATTTCAGCTGGAACAGCAATAGATTGCTGGACTTCTCCCCTCGGAGGTTCAGGAACCGCTGACACTGCCGGAGTGCATGAACCCCCCGGCAGACCCGGCACCGGTACACGTTCGTCCCGTGTGTAGCCGGACGCTTGCTGCGGCGGTGCGGCAGACGCTTGGGGGCCATGTTGCGGTGGAAGTGCAAACTGAAAGGGCTGTAACGAAAAAGATTACGTAGGGGGGAGTCGATTAGTCGCTGCACGGGAACGGACAACATGCACGGAGACGAGGACATTCGAACGGAACATAGAGGGATTGGACGTCACGATAGGTCTTTAGGCTCAGGACTCCTGTTGTCTGGCAACAGGATGAGCTTCGCTACGGGCCTTCGAATCGACCCACGCGCTGTTGTGACATCAGCCACTCGGACGAGGCCGTCTGCCCCGGGCAGAGTGCGCTCAATTCGCCCTAAGCGCCACTCATTGGAGTGGAGATTGTCTTCGGAGACGATCACTAGGTCCCCGGTTTGGAGGCTACGAGCCGGTGCTTTCCACTTGTTACGCTTGTGGAGCTCTTTGAGGTATTCACTCTTCCAGCGGCGGCAGAAAGTCTGCTGGATTGCCTTTAGTCGCTGCCAGCGATTGATCAGCGACATAGGCTCGACCAGGATCTCCGGTTCCGCGATGGACACGAGCGGCCCTCCAATCAGGAAATGTCCCGGGCTTAGGGCCAGCAGATCCTCTGGGTCCTCGCTCATGGGAGAAATTGGCCTGGAATTTAGGCACGCTTCGATCCGACACAGGAGAGTGGATAGCTCCTCGAACGTATACTTGACAGCCGAAGAGGACTTGTAGAACAAGGTCTTAAAACTTTTGACCCCGGCTTCCCATAGTCCTCCCATATGGGGCGCGCTCGGCGGAATGAACTGCCAGGATAGAATGTGCTGGAGAAATGCCTTCATTACACCCAGCTTGGTGGCGTTCAGAAAATCTTTTTCGAGCGCCTTTGAGGCCCCTACGAAGGTTTTGCCATTGTCGGAGTAGATGCGCTGTGGACATTGTCTTCGTGCGACAAACCGGGAGAAGGCTGCTAGAAATCGTTCCGTGGTGAGGTCGGAGGTCGCCTCGAGGTGGATCGCCTTCGTGCTGAAACACACAAAGACGCAGACATAACCCTTCGTTATGAGGCACGCGCGCCCGGTGTAGTTTTTGATCTCAAACGGCCCTGCGAAGTCAACGCCCGTGTGGGTGAAGGGCCGGGAGTACGTGATGCGCTCTCGAGGAAGATCACCCATCATCTGAGTCTGCAGTCGTCGACGATGCACGATGCAGACCTTACACCCCTTGATGTGGGACTTCACTAGGTTCTTTATCCGTGGGATCCAGAACTTGGTGCGCAGATACCGAACCATCAGTTGATTGCCGCCATGCAACGTGATGCGGTGGGCGAATTCAACAAGCAGGCTGGGATCGGGTGTTCAGGGACGTTCGACGCCCAGAGATCGGCTAGCAAAACCGCTCCGCACAACTCCAGCCGAGGCAGCGAGACTGTTTTGACTGGAGCCACGCGGGTCTTAGCCGTTAACAAATGGACGCTGACTTGATCGCGATACCGAACCCGCACATACAGGGCTGCTCCATACGCTTTCTGGGATGCGTCACAGAAGCCATGAAGCTCCCACGAGAGCGTATCGCTGGTGTTTAGCCAACGGGGAATGCGAAGTTGACTGAGGCCTGGGTAATCCTGCAGGAATTCGTGCCATTGCTGCAGCAGGAGAGGTGGCAGGGCGTCATCCCAGCCCAGTTCGGTTAGCCAGATTTGCTGCAAAAAGATCTTTGCACGGATAACAAATGGGGCTAGCCAACCAGCGGGGTCGAAAAGTTTGGCGATATGGGACAGAACCTGCCTCTTCGAGATTGACTCCTGCAACGGTGGGTCCGCTACGGTGAAGAAAAAAACGTCCTCGGCGGCTTGCCAGCGGATTCCCAAGGTTTTTGCCGTGCTCGCGTCTTCCAGCTCGAGAAAGTCCTCTCGCAGCAGATGCTCTTTCGGGATAGCTTGAAGTACTTCCTTCTTATTGGAAGTCCACTTCCGAAGCGGGAGGCCCGCAGATTGGAGGGCAGCTTGAAGCTCTCGTATGGCGAGACGGGCGTCGTCTGCAGTGTGAGCGCCGGCAAGGACATCATCAACATACATGTAGTTCCGAAGGATTACGCTCGCCAGAGGGAACATCTCTTGCACGTCTTGGGTTAGTTGTAAAAGGATCGCCAAGAATGGCGCGCAGTTAACCCCAAACGTGACGGTTTGTAGCTCGTAGTCTTGAATATTGCCGCAGCGATCCCGGTAGAGGATTCGCTGAAAGGGGGTATGCCTGGGGTCGACTCGGATTTGTCGAAACATCTGTGTTATGTCAGCGTTGAAAACGAATCGAAAGAAACGCCATTTCAGTACTTGAAGCGTGAGATCGGCCTGAAGTGTAGGCCCGGTGTGCAAGACGTCATTAAGGCTGATGCCTCGTGTGGAGGGGCTTGACGCTTTAAATACCACGCGTACCTTGGTGGTGGTGCTATCGGGCCTAAACACAGCGTGATGGGGGAGATAGAAGTTTTGGTCATCTTTAGGCGGCGTCACCCGACTCATATGGCCCAATTCCTCGTACTCTTGAATGATGGCATCGTACTGTGTTTTTAGGACGGGATCCTTGAGAAGGCGTGCTTCATTCCGCAGGAATTGAGCTAGCGCGATCGGTCTTGAATGCCCTAAATCGACGCTATTCGGACATTTGAACGGAAGGGATACAATATATCGGCCGTCCTTCCCTCTTCGGGTGGTCTCCTGGAAATTCCGCTCGCAGCATACATCATCCTCCTTTTCCGGCTTTGCAGGAAGGTCTTCCACCTCCCAAAACTTGGTGAGAAGTACATCAAGTTTTGCTTCTGGATTGACTCGCGTCCGTGCCGCGAAACCTAATCGAGTTACCGGAGTGTCAGGCATGATCGCTCCACACAGAACCCATCCAAAGTTGGTTTCCAGTCCGACGAAATCACCCATATCCTTTTTGATCCGCTCTCCGAGGATGTGTGAAAACAGGTCTACACCAATAATCATGTCAATAGGCGCGGGCTTGTTGTAATACGGGTCAGCCAGGGGGCGGTCGAGGGACTGCTTTGGAACCGTGTTAAGAAATGGAGCCGTCGGGATGGCCCCCGATAATTTGGATACGACCAGGGCGGAGACCTCAATCTTGTTCAGCCTGTCACACGGAGGAGACAGCATCATCAGACACACCTTGTCGGCGCATCCTCCATCACTCTGGCCCATGCTAGTAACTGCGGCGTCTACTGGATAAAAGGGGGGCTGAACCATGTTGAAGACACGATCGGATAGGAAGGTTGAATCGGCTCCCGAGTCGATCAACGCCCGAATATGATGTTCCACCCGGCGATGGTGTAGAGTGACAATCGCCGTGCCTAAAAGCCCTCTGCCTGGAGTAGATGCAAAATAGCTTTGAGCATTTGTGAGCTGATTGCTCGTGGACGGACGCTCTGTAGCACCGAATGGTGTGGGTTGCGCGGCGGACGGCGACACGTCACTAGGGTGCAACAGGGTGTGATGTCGTTCCTTGCAGGTATGGCAATTATGCGCACTGGAGCATCCCTTCACTTGATGACCGCGGGCAAAACAATTTAAACAGAGTCCCTGCTGTCTGATGATTTCCACACGCCTCTGAACAGGCATGTCAAGGAAACAAGGGCAGAGTCGTATTGGGTGATTCTCCCGATGGCAAAGCTTGCAAGACGCTGGTTTGAGCTGGGCTTTCGCGGGAAACGCTTGAACGTTCATCGTCGTAGGGGACTTGCGGGTGCCACTGGGGATGGCTTGAACACTCGGCACCGACTTATGTTCTTCGGTGGCATCCAGGACACGATACCGATCGGTGAGAAATTGGTTCAAATCGTACCAAGTGGAGACGACAGTCTTGTTTGGCACTGATTGTTCCCACAGGAGGATTGTGGACTTCGGCAATTTGCTAGTGCATATGGCTATAAGCAAGACATCCCAATTCTCAGTGCTAACACCCGAACGCTCAAGAGCGGTAAGACTCCCTTGGAAAGCAGTCTGCAGTTCTCGCAATGCCTTGCCCGATTCCAGCGCCACCGCGGGAATCTGAAAGAGTTGTCTGGCTTGAGTCATGACAAGCAGACGGCTGTTTTCGTACCATGCTGTGAGGTTCTCCCATGCGGCCTGGAACCCTTCATTTGTCAGGACGGACTTCGCCACGATGGTTCTCGCTTTCCCCCGAGTCTTGGCGTTCAAGTGATAGAGCTTCTCCACTTGAGACAAATACGGATTGGCGATGTAAATGGCAGCGAACAAATCGCGGAATGTGGGCCATGCTAGGCTGTCGCCATCAAAGGTCTCCACCTCACACGGAGGAACTCTATGACCCGGAGGTCCCAACGGAGCACTGGGCTGACGTCTAAGACTCGCCATCTCTGCCGAGAGCTGCTCGATGCGTTCTCCGAATAACGTCCCGCATCTTGCTTTTGAGCTGCTCTAAGTGCATTTTAATGGAAAATAAGGGCACTTCAGAAGTTAGGGCTTCACTCTCACGAGCTTCGAACACAGTCAAAGCGTCGCATGCCAGAACGAAATCGGAGAGGGACATTCTTGATCGTTCTCTACGCTGTTGGGATACGGATCGGGTGACGGGAACGTCAGAACAGTGCGTCACAATAACGTGCGGAATCTGAGCCTCTACTGAAAGCTTGGAACGCCCTTTGAGTTCGCTGGCGTCTTTAGCCGAGACTATGCGCCCTTTAGGTAGGCTGGACGAAGACGGACGGGACCTTGGGGATTCGCTCAGGCTGCGAGCAGACGTGGACTTGCGGGGAATGTCCGTACGCTTCACGACCACCGGAGTCTTCGGAGGCCGAGCCTTCTCCGGAGTTACAGAGGGAGACGAAAGACTGTTAGACTTCGGCGTAGTCTTGGACGGCTCCGTGGACATACTCAGGGGACGTCCTTACCGACGAAGACCGCGCTGGTGCGCTTTTGATTTCTGAAAGACAACGAAAAAAAAAGAAAAACCAAGAGAAGTGGACTGTATGAGTGCGCAAGAATTTTCTCACTGTGCCTGCAGGATTGCGGGAGAATTCTCTTACGCGTGACTTGGAAACGGAGCCCTTTTTAATGGGGATATATGCGGAAAAATGTACGAACGCACGAATGCAGATCGAAAATTACACGTAGCTACAGAGGAGTGATTACAACACAAGTTTAGCTGGATTCGTAAGTAACGATGGGAGTACGTATAAGACAAAACACGCAAACGATGTATAGGCCAAGGATGAAATATGTGGTTTTATATAAATCTGGGTCGGGATATATAAATATGGGCCCGATAGTGCTGGAAAAAATATATATGTATTTATAAATATGGACGGATATATATATGCGCGCAAAATACTGGCCGAAAAAAAATTATATATATAATTTATAAATATGGATGGATATATAAATATGGGCACGATAGTGCTGGAGAAAATATATATATATAGATTTATTTATAAATGTGAGCGGATATATATATGCGCAAATTGCCGGCCGGAAAAATTATATATAAATTTATAAATATGGACGGATCTATAAATATGGGCCCGATAGTGCTGGAAAAAATAGATATGTGTTTATAAATGTGGACGGATATATATATGCGCGCAAAATACTGGCCGAAAAAAAATTATATATATAATTTATAAATATGGATGGATATATAAATATGGGCACGATAGTGCTGGAGAAAATATATATATATGGATTTATTTATAAATGTGGGTGGTTATATATGGGCGCAAAATACTGTCCGGAAAAGTCATATATGATTTATAAATACGGGTGGATATATAAATAGTGCTGGAAAAACGTATATATGAATTTATTTATATATATATATATATATATATATAGCTATATATGGGCGAAAAAAAACAACCGGGAGTCGAAAATAATGTGGTTTGAATTTGGCGCGCTTGAGCCGCCTATCGATATCACGACTCGATTCACGTGCCACCACTACTTCGAAAACAGCTGTCGGTCGCTGTTTATAAATTTGTTTTTTTTTTTGTTTTTGTCGTATTAATTGTTTTAATTATATATTTTTTTTTCTTTGTGGTTGTGCGAAAAAGTAAAGAAATATAAAAAGAACAAACGAACGCTTTTACACACCGCGAGTGTTGTGCGCGAAAGGAAAAAAAAAACAAAGTAAACGATCAGTGCATATGGACGGATTCTTTGATGTATGTATGTATGTATGTATGTACATGCATAAATACACAGGTAGGTATGTATGGATGTGCGCGTCGTTCACAAAAAAAAACGTAAGTAATTTGTGATTTCGATTTGTTAAATCAATGTGCGTCACCGAAATGAGTTATGTGTTGTGGATATGTACATACATACATATGTGCGGCATCAATATATGTATGACGATGTATGTATGTAAGCAAGTGCACCGGCTTGCGGAGACGCGCGTGAGAAAATTAATTTGCAATTAAACCGATTCAAACCCACTTGAAATCGCGGTGCGTACGTTAATTGCTATTTCAAATTTGTTTCGTTTTGTGGTAAAGTGCGAATGAATGATATGTGCGTGGATATATACATATGCGCGTACATCACCAGATGACGATGTATGTATGTATGTATGTAAGTGGATATGCCGGTGGGCGTATACGCGCGTGAAGAAATTAATTGGGCACTGGAAATAATCCAAACACATAAGAAATCGCGGTGAACACTTGGATTACTATTTCCTTTTTTTTTTTTTTTTATAACACTTTAATAATTTCTTTGATTTTCTTTTACGCGGACTTGGCGAACAGCTGTGGAAAATACATGTACATGTAATGCCGCGAGTTTTGCATATGTATGTACGTATGAAAAAATTGGACAAGTGCGGCTGAGACGAAAAACAGAAAGAAACCCCTGTGGTGGAATGGAAACCGAACGTTGGACACACACGTTATGGATTGGGAACTACCATGTACCCTTGGAATAGGTCAGGTATGTACATACAATATATATAAAAGTGTGCAGGTCGCTATGGAAGAGCGGGAAACCTCACACTTTTATTAGTATGTAGGGGCAAATGAAATGAATAATGAAATTTTGTACTTATCAGGAAATCCGCCGATGCAAGCTGGAGGAGCGGAAGGATATCTGGCTCGAAGGACCAATGTTCGTGGCGGGGCGGAAGGATCCTAAATAAAGTGCAAGTGGTTGGCGGGTGCCAATTTCTTCGGGTGGTGAGTGGTGAATTAATAACGCGCGATAACTTCGGTTAAAACAACTTATATTTTATTACTTATTATTCACAGGGTGCCCGACACACACGATATATGTTTCGGGTTAAAATATGTATATGTACAATTCGAAAAAGAGCAAATAAAATCGAAATGGAAAATAGAACGGGTGTTCGGGTTGATAAGTCGTACGTAAGTGAAATGGCGGCGCCCATCAGAAAAACTAGTCACCCCTCCTGGTGTGACCGTAGACGCCGAGGATCGAAAAACCCTCCTCACTCCTCACTGCTCTTCGCCGCTCACTGCTGTTCACGCGGTGGCGTGAACACAACTCTTAATTTAGTTGTCAAACTTTCTTCTTTTACTACTGCTTGATGTGGCAGGTAATAAGAACCTTCATCTTTAGTTTCTACCATATGGCCCAACTCCAAATATTCTTTAATGAATCTCTCGTACTCCGCCTTAAGTTTTGGATTTTTCTGAAATTTTTTCTCCAAGTTAAGGAATCGCGCAATTGCTTGCGTCTTCAAGTCACCTAACTCCCTTTCTTGCTTAAATGGGATCGTTACCATATATCTTCCCGACTTATCAATTATTGTTGTCTTGTTAAAATTTTCTTCACATTCATTAGCTTCTATATCATCTTTTTCGTCTTCCTCCAACTCCCAGAAACGCTCCATATCTGTAACGTCTATTGTTGTAGCTACGATCGACTCATCTCCTTTTGACTTAGTACATACCGAAACGATCCAGCCAAATTGAGTCTTTTGTCCCAGCAAGCCGTTAATCTTGGCAACTCCACCTTTTAAGATATGGGTATATACGTCCACCCCTATTATCATATCAACCCTACCAGGTTTATTAAATGTGGGGTCAGCTAGCACGTAAGTTTGCCATTTTGATACATCCACGTTTGCTATTTTTAACTGAAGAGCTTTCATTAATTGCGGTAATACAATTGCTTCAACCTTAATAAGTTCCTTCTCCGAATCACGTGTCTTCATTTCAATATTTACCTTATACTTCGACGTTCTACTTTTTGTTGCAGATACGCCACTTATTTCTGTTTGTTTCTTGATCTTAGGTAATTTTAACATTTGAGCGGTTTCTTCCGACAAAATAGTGCTCTGAGAGCCATTATCAATTAAGGCTCTTAATGTTTCATACTCTCCATTTATTTTTTTAACTTGTATTAGAGCTGTGGCCAACAGTTTTTGTTGTTCCGTAACACAAGTATTTACTTTCGCCTGTTTTTCCCCAAAATGGAGAAGGGTGTGGTGCCCCTTGCTGCACAATGAGCAGCCTATTTCAATAGTACATCTCTTGTTGCTTGAATGCTTCAAGCATCTTGTACATAATTGTACTTTTTTTGCTGTTTCCGCCCTTTCTCTAGGTGTAAGCGCTTTAAACTTATAGCACAGAGGTGCGCTATGCCAAGGACCTTTGCAGATCGGACAACTATCTTTAAACACTGCAGCCGGCGTTTTTTGTAACGGTTTTTTCTCTTCCTTTCTCATTGTTTTCGTTTTCGCTGGTGTCATTTGCTTGAAACCCTTGTGTTTTATTTGCATAATTCGCCAAATTAAACAGTTTTGTTTTTTTCTTTTTGTGATTAGTGTTTGGTGCATCTAAATTGTTTTTATTTTTTTCTTATTGTTCTCTCCCGTCATTGCTTCTGCAGTTGCTCCCCTCATCGCCCCCATCATACCATCAGTGCTAGTGGTTTTGTTGTTCTCTCTGCTTTGTGCTTGTGCTCAGCTTCCCTCCCGCGTAATTACTTTTCTAAGGCCGCCTCTCAAAGCTCGTCTTATAACTGTTCTTGCACTCTCTCTTGTGCTGTGTACTCTAGCTGTCTCTTTGTTTTATTTGTAATTATTGATTTTTTATCGATAATTATCTTTGTGCTATTTATTTAAATTTTTATATATATTTTTTTTTGTTGTTTTTTTTTGCCTTGTGTTTATTTTGGCTTTTCAATGGCTTGTTGTCTACCCAATTGCAAGCATTCTGATCGTTTTGACGATCAGTATAGAGCAATATCGTGTTGGCTTTGCGACAATCTTATTCACTTAAAATGTGCTGGCCTCAACGGCCGTGATTACGACAAATTTTCTGGTTTGTCTGTGTCTAAGCCTGAGCTTGGCTTAATGCGCTGGACTTGCCCATCTTGTGCCAGCCAGCAGCTTGATTTTAGCCGAATGTACAGGGATCTTCGTTTAAAGTTTCTTTCTCTAAATAAAATGGCCAAACAGCTGTCTAATGAGTGTGACTCTAGCATAAATTTATTGTCGCAATTCAAGTTTGATCCACCTTCTAAGGAATTGCCCAAGAAATGTACCCTTGAGTTGCCTCATAAGCAGTCGCCCGCACTTTCTATTACATCTTCTCCCATTTTACTTTCGCCTACACCATCTTCTTGTCCCTCTTTATGCTCTTCTTTTCAGATTGATGTACCCACTACAAGCCCTGGTGTACCTCAATCTATCCCTCACGGGAACTCTGATCAATTACTGGATCATGCTGGCTTTCAATCACTTGCGGATCCCAATGCTCCTCCGCCTCCACTAACTGTAGTGCCTCATCGTAAACAATTATTTATCTCTAGGCTTGCTCCAGATACTTCTGAATCGTCTATGGCAGCTTACATTGGTAATATATGCCCTCCTAAGGTTTTAATTCAAAGGTTTAAGTTTTCTAGGCCTCGCGAAATCTCCTCTTTTAAAATTACTGTACCAAATGAGTATTTCTCAGCTATGGTTGACCCTAACTTTTGGCCAGAGGGCCTAGTTGTACACGAATTTGCGCCCAATAAGCGCTCCCGCCCTTTGCCTGTCCACCTTCCTAATGTATCTTCTGCTTCAAAAAACTAATAACGTCTAGTCTTTGCATTCACTATCAAAATGTAAGAGGACTTCTTACCAAGCTCTCGAAACTATTCTGCGATAGCCAAACCTTTTCGGCTGACATATTAGCTTTCTCTGAAACTTGGCTTAACTCCTCTGTTCTGGATAATGAAATTCTTTCTAATAACTTTATTTCTTATAGGCTTGATCGTGTTGGTCGTCGTGGCGGCGGAGTACTCATTGCAGTCAACTCGAATCTGTGCTCAAGTGTTGTGCCGATTGATCTCCCCTTAGGTGTTGAGGTTATTTGCGTCGAAGTTACATGTTCTAACTTTAGCTTATATATCTCTTGTTCATACATTCCTCCAGCTTCTGATATGATGATCTACATGCACCATGCTGATGCTTTGCGAACTATTTTTAGTCGTCTTAAAGATCGTGATTTTTTTATAGCTTTAGGTGATTTTAACTTGCCTAATGTTTCTTGGCTTGCTGATGATAATCTATCTTTCTTAATTCCTTCATCTCAACATGTTTTTCTTGATAGCCTACTTGAATGTCCGCTATATCAGTTGAATTCTTTTCTTAACTCTTCTAAAAGAATCCTCGATCTTGTTTTTGTCTCTGATCCCACTGTTAGTGCTGTATCACAAACACAGCCCCTAGTGAAGCCTGAAGATACTTATCACCCTACCATTGAAATTAGTATTTCTTACAATTCCGTTAATAATTCATTCAATAACATCTCAAATTCTCGTCGCAGATGTTTTCGTAAAACAAATTTCAATCTTCTTAACAGCCTTATTTTCTCTTTTGATTGGTCATTTCTATTTGAGTGCTGTGATATAGATTGTGCAGTAAATTTTTTCTACTCTGCTCTTAATTCTCTAATTGATAAATGCGTTCCTTATGTGAATGTCTCTACCGTCTCCAGTGCGCCAGTCTGGTTCACACGTAGGCTCTCTAATCTCCGTAACATTAAATCGAGATATTTTAAAAGATTTAAAAAAACTGGTTCGCGACTTGACTATGCAAATTATTGTGTAGCCAAATCTCAATTTTGCCTTTTAAATACTCAATGCTACAATAATTATATCGTTCGCTGTAAGGTTGAATTTTATAATAACCCCAAAAGATTTTATAACTTTGTTAATTCCAAAAGACGCTGTAATTTACTACCTTCCACCTTCAGACTTAATGACCAGACTGCTAATTGTGATTCAGATATTGCAGATCTGTTTGCTAAATTCTTTCAGTCGACTTATTCTTCTACTGCTTCGGATCCCACACCTTATCCCTTCACAATTCCACATTTAAATTGTATGTTTTTTCCTAATATTACTGAAGACTGTATTATCTCTAGCTTGTCATCTATGACGTCTTCCTTCGTACCCGGGCCTGATAATATACCTAGTTGCATCCTTAAAATGTGTTCGATTTCCCTATCTAAGCCTTTATCTCGGTTATTCTTTATATCGAGTGAGACTTGTCGCTTCCCTGATATTTGGAAGGAGTCTTTTATTATTCCGCTTTTTAAAAAGGGTAACAAATCGGATATTTCTAACTACCGTGGCATTGCCAAACTTTCGGCAATACCTAAGCTGTTTGAGAAAAATTATTACGTCTTCCCTTCAACACCTATCCAGATCCGCTATTTCTGCTTGTCAGCATGGCTTCATGAAAGGTCGTTCGTCGCTTACCAACCTTTTAGAATTGACTACCCTTGTACACCATGGCTTCCGTAAAAGTGTCAAACTGATGTTATTTATACTGACTTTAGTAAGGCTTTCGATACGGTTGATCATTCCTTGCTTCTCATGAAACTTAACATCATGGGTTTTTCCCCGAAACTATTGGCTTGGTTAAAGTCGTATCTTATTGGCAGAACCCAAAAGGTGTCTTTTCGTTCCTCGATATCTAAAACTGTTCGAGTTACGTCAGGTGTCCCCCAAGGCAGTCATCTGGGCCCACTGTTATTTACCTTGTTTATAAACGATTTGCCTTTGGCCTTGGCTCATTCACGCGTGCTCATGTTTGCGGATGACGTGAAGATTTGCTATTCATATAATGATCCTTCTTTCCAACAGTACTTGCAATCAGATCTCGATGCGTTCTGTGTTTGGTGTCACGTTAATAAATTACACCTTAATGCCTCTAAATGCTCTTTTATGACTTTCAGTCGTTTGTCGCCGTTCCTAGCTCAATACTCTATTAAGTCTGTTCTGTTAGATTGTGTACCATCATTTAAAGACTTAGGCGTTATGTTTGACCCAAAACTTTCTTTTAATATTCATATATCTTCAATTGTTAATAGAGCATGCAGTCTTCTTGGCTTCATTAAACGTTGGGCCAAAGAATTTGATGATCCATATGTGACAAAGGTTTTATACACTTCGTTAGTTCGCCCTACTCTAGAATATTGCTCACCAGTGTGGAACCCTCAATATGATGTTCACCAGCGTAGTATTGAATCGGTACAGAAGCAATTCCTTAAGTTTGCGTTACGCGGTCTTAATTGGGACCCGAATCTTCGCCTACCTTCTTATTCTGACAGACTTCTTCTTATTAATCTTCCTTCACTTTACAACCGTAGGCTCGTATTTGGGATTCTCTTTCTACATAAAGTAGTCAACGGCGAAGTCAGTTCTACCAATTTACTAGATACGCTATATTTTTGTGTTCCCTCACGTCGGACCAGAAACTTTTTTCCTCTTCACCTTAGTAGATGTTTGACTAACTACTCTCTTCACGAACCTCTTCGTGTTCTTTGCCAATCTTTTAACAACCTTTCTCACCTTATTTCTCCAAATCTATCTGTCACTTCTCTTCGCGCTATACTTTTTAATTATCTACAGCGTAACCACTGAAAGTATTCTGGACTGGATATTTGATTGGCTGCAACTCATCCCTGACCACATTGGCTGTGAATCGGGGCATAGCTGGCACCTTGTTGCAAATAAAACACCTCCATCGGGTCGGGGATGTTGTGCATATAGCTAAGCTACCTTAATGAATTAATTACTATTTGTATTTTAGCTTAAGCTTTTTCGTCGACTGCTGACTTAGTTGACGTAAATAAATAAATAAATAAATAAATAAATAAATGGCACTTAACGAGCAATATCTTTGCTCTAAGTATTCTAGTATTACATCAGATAGTAATTGTATCTGCCTCGTTTTTCTAATTTGACTCTCATATAATTGTTGAGTCTCTCTGTCAAATTTCCGAAGTATGAGTTGAGCGACTATTACGTCAACTTCATCTGACAAATATGCTTTAATTTTAATTAAGTGTATTGACTCGTTAATTATGTCAATCACTCCTTTAATACTTTTTGCGGAATCATTGTTGATCATCGGTAAATCAACGATCCGACTTAATTGTTCGGAAAACACCCTCCGATTATTTTCATACCGCTTGGTTAACAATTCCCAAGCGGCACTATAATTGTCAGCTGAACCTGACAACAGATGGGCTACCATGCTCATGGCTTCGCCCTTTACCGCGGATTTCAAATAGTTAAATTTAAGCGTTAGATTTAGATCCTCTCTTTTTTCAATCAGTTCCGTGAATAATTCTACAAACAAGTCCCATTCTCTTGGCTCTCCAGAAAATGTGGTTACTTGTATTTTTGGCAACAATGGTAGTTCACCTCTCACGGTAACATTCTCAACTTTCAAATTTTTCTGATCATTTATTTTCTCTTCTAATGCTACTAAGGTATTCTGAAGATCGAATTCTAATTCTTCTATGACCTCTTTAAGCGCTTCATTTCGTATAAGTTCACCTGTATAAGCTTGGCACATCTGTACCTTCTTGAACAAGAATTTTATTTTCTTAATATACATTTCTCCTGTTCTATTGTCTATCGTACGTAAATCTTTGCTCACCATGTCCAAATATATCTGGAGCTGACGGACCTTTTCTTGAAATTTTTCCTGGCTAACATTAGCATTCTCATTACTAGAGGTCGCGTTTCCCCGCGACTCCCCGATGCTGACCTCAACATTTTCTGACATCGTTGCATCTGCTTCGCTGCTCTCTGACTCAACAGTGCCCTGCCTACTTGACTCTCCTTTGGTTATTAATCTGGCTGCCATCTCTAGACCCTCCTCATACTTTCCATCTGTAAAATAGTAGTGTTCGGTTACACCACTCTGTATCATTTGTCTATGGTAATTAATCCATTGCTTCTGAATCTCCGCTATTTCCATAAGAATCTTTCTAGTTAACTTACTAGCATATAATTCTTCTATCTTCTTTAATCTTTTGTGCAACTTGTGTTGCTTTCCTAACAATTTTTCAGTTTTGTTGGGGAACATTTTTGAACGGTCTATAATAAATTGCTTTCTTTTTTTTAATATTAATTTATTTTTTGTATATTTATTTTTAATTTACTATTGTCCTGGCAACTTGCTTAAAATATCATGAATTATACATTTTTTTTTTAATAAATTTTAGATATATATTTTTTACTTTCCTACTCGATCATCGCAGTGATCTTCCTACCTAATGTTTCGCATAGCTTTACAGGCTATACTGCTATCGGACAGATTTAATTCTGCACGATTTCACAATATTTCTTACAATGTTTTTTTTTTTTCAAACAATTTTTATTTAGGATGAGTTTATTTGTTTAGTGTTGGGCGCTCTTTGTAGCGCTACCGGTCCTACCGCATTCAGGGCCTAGCTTGTCGCGCTAGGCGTTGCCGGTGCTGGTCTTCGCACAGGCTGTTGGGGCGCCGATGCTGGTTTCTCCGATCTCTTGGCTCCGGGGTCTAGCTTGTCGCGCTAGATGGTGCCGGTGCTGGTCTTTGCACAGGCTGTTGGGCCGCCGATGCTGGTTTGTCTGCCAATGGGTAGGATTCGCCTCGCCTCCAGTCGTCTCTTCTCTGCAACTATTTTGTTGCTCTGCTGCTTGTGGTTGCCTACTTGCAACTATATTTGTGTATACATATACACTAATTTGTATTTTATAATTTTTTTTATTTTCGATATTAGCGCTTCGAATACGCCACACACAAACTCCCGCCGCCGAGATTATTACAGTTGCTCCGCTAGCCAAACTGCCTTAAAAATCGGACGCACGCACTTTTTATTTATTAAGCAAAATTTTGCTATTTATATTATACTCTGTCTCTTACCACTGGTGTGAGAAAACAAGAGTTAATTTATTTTGCTACCTATAGCTGATCTTAGCATTTACACTTGCATAAGAATTCAGACTTTAAGGAGCTGATTCACTCTCTGAGTCTCTTACCACTGGTGGGGGAAAACTGCAGAGTTCCTTTTTTCGAAGGACCAAAATGAATAGGGAATTCCGAAGAGAAAAGAAAATAACGCAATCTTCATTCGTTGAATTCAAAATATGAACTGATTTTATTAACAAAAGTACGGAGTTTATATAGGATTATCTTAGGCTCTAGGAGGTAACAATTTTTCTTAGAAGATCTTATTCTACCCACGTATTGGGGGCGTCGGCCGCTTGACATTCTGCCGTTGTGATCTTTTGGGTTAGTTTTTAAAAATACAAATGTTTTTTCCCACCTCGTGTGTGGCTGATTGTAATTTTAGACATATGCTGGGTTAGTTGTTCGTGCATGTGATTTGGTGAAGCCAGCTCAGATGAACACTGTGTTTATTCTTAAACACCGGCTTTGCAGGAAGGTCTTCCACCTCCCAAAACTTGGTGCGAAGTACATCAAGTTTTGCTTCCGGATTGACTCGCGTCCGTGCAGCGAAACCTAATCGCGCCACCGGAGGGTCAGGCATGGGCGATCGAGGGACTGCGTCGGAACCGTGTTAAGAAATGGAGCCGTCGGAATGGCACCCGACAATTTGGATACGACCAGGGCGGAGACCTCAATCTTGTTCAGCCTGTCACACGGAGGAGACAGCATCAGCAGACATACTTTGTCGGCGCATCCTCCATCACTCTGGCCCATGCCAGAAAATCAGAATCAAGGTTGAATCAGCTCCCGAGTCGATCACCGCCCGAATATGGTGTCCCACCCCGCGATGGTGTAGAGTGACAATCGCAGTGTCTAAAAGCCCTCTGCCTGGGGTAGATGCAAAATAACTCTGAGCATTTGTGAGCTGATTGCTCGTGGACGGACGCTCTGAGGCACCGAATGGTGTGGCTTGCCCTGCGGACGGCGACACATCACTAGGATGCAACAGGGTGTGATGACGTCCTTGCAGGTATGACAATTATGCGCACTGGAGCAGCCCTTCATTTGACAACCGCGAGCAAAACAGTTCAAACAGAGTCCCTGCTGTCTAATGGTTTCCAAACGCCTCTGAACAGGCATGTCAAGAAAACTAGGGAAGAATCGTATTGGGTGATTCTCCCGATGGCAAAGCTTGCAAGACGCCGGTTTGAGTTGCGCTTTCGTGGGAAACGCTTGAACCTTCATCGTCGCGGTGGATTTGCGGGGACCACTCGCAATGCTTTGCCCGACTCTAGTGCCACCGCGGGAATCTGAAGGAGTTGTCTGGCTTGAGTCATGACAAGCAGACGGCTATTTTCGTACCGTGCGGTGAGGTTCTCCCACGCGGCCTGGAAACCTCCATTCGTCAGTCCCCACTTCGCCACGATGGTTACCGCTTCCCCACGAGTATTGGCGTTCAAGTGATAGAGCTTCTCTCCAAACAACGTCCCGAATCGCACATTCGCCGCGTAAGCGGATTCGTGCTTCGCTTTGATGTGGCTTATGTTGGCTAGGCTGTCCTCGTCTGGTTGGGTAGTCAAGGCCTTGTGACACCGGGAGTATTCCATCTCGACAGTTGACCAAAGGGATTTGAGCTGCTCTAAGTGGATTTTAATGGAAAACGAGCTATGGAAGTTAACTTCGGCCTTGCCGAAGTTTATATACCCTTGCAGTTCTTTATTATATTTAATTCGATAAGAAAAGTGAAATTTCATACATCAACAGCATTAGTTGTCGTATTATGAATATGCTCAAATATTTTTCAAACTACTGAATTCAAAACACATTTAATGATTATTAAACAATATATGATATAGTAGTCCGATCCCGATGATTTTCATACTTTATCTCACACAGGTAATAAAGAGTCTCCAAAAAAAATTTCAACCCGATATCTCTTAAGATGGCTGAGTAAAACGTATTTTCAAAACACATTTAATGATTATTTAACAATATATGATATAGTAGTCCGATCCCGATGATTTTCATACTTTATCTCACACAGGTAATAAAGAGTCTCCAAAAAAAATTTCAACCCGATATCTCTTAAGATGGCTGAGTAAAACGAAAGAAAATTCGTCGAAATTCACACTGTCAATTAATTCTATGATATAGTATGATATAGTAGTCCGATCCCAATGATTTTCATACTTTATCTCACACAGGTAATAAAGAGTCTCCAAAAAAAATTTCAACCCGATATCTCTTAAGATGGCTGAGTAAAACGCATTTTCAAAACACATTTAATGATTATTTAACAATATATGATATAGTAGTCCGATCCCGATGATTTTCATACTTTATCTCACACAGGTAATAAAGAGTCTCCAAAAAAAATTTCAACCCGATATCTCTTAAGATGGCTGAGTAAAACGCATACTTCAAACTACTGAATTCAAAACACATTTAATGATTATTAAACAATATATGATATAGTAGTCCGATCCCGATGATTTTCATACTTTATCTCACACAGGTAATAAAGAGTCTCCAAAAAAAATTTCAACCCGATATCTCTTAAGATGGCTGAGTAAAACGCATACGCACAGACGGACGGACAGACGGACAGACGGACAGACGGACATGGCTATATCGACTCAGCTTCTCAAGCTGATCAAGAATATATATACTTTATGGGGTCGGAAACGTCTCCTTCTGTGCGTTACAAACATCTGATCAATTTTATAATACCCTCTGCAAGGGTATAATAAGGGCACTTCAGAAGTTAGAGCTTCACTCTCACGGGCTTCAAACAGAGTCAATGCGTCGCGCGTCAGAATACGGATCGGGTGACGGGAACGTCAGAACAGAGCGTCACAATAACGTGCGGAATCGGGGCCTGGATTGAAAGCTTGGAACGCCCAAGCTGGCGTTTTTAGCCGAGAAACTGCGCCCTTTAGGTAGGCTGGACGAAGACGGACGGGACCTTTGGGATTCGCTGAGGCTGCGAGCAGACGTGGACTTGCGGGGAATATCCGTACGCTTCGCGGTCACCGGAGTCTTCGGAGGCCGAACCTTCTCCGGAGTTGTAGAGGGGGACGAAAGACTGTTGGACTTCGGCGCAGTCTTGGATGGCTCCGTGGACATACTCATGGGACGACCTTACCGACGAAGACCGTGCTTGTGCGCTTTTTGATTTCGGAAAGACAACGAAAAAAAAAAATAGTGGACTGCAGGATTGCGGGAGAATTCTCTCACGCGTGGCCTGGAAACGGAGCCCTTTTAATGGGGATATATGCGGAACAATATACGAACGCACGAAAGCAGATCGAAAATTACACGTAGATAAAGCGGAGTGATTACAACACAAGTTTAGCTGGATTCGTAAGTAACGATGGGAGTACGTATAAGACAAACACGCGGATGAAGTATATAAATAAAGATGTATACGGCAAAGAAAAAGTATATATTTTTATATAAAGCTGTTGTGCGCAAACATATATATTTATGTGCGCAAATTACCGGCCGGAAAAATTATATATATAATTTATAAATATGGACGGATATATAAATATGGGCCCGATAGTGCTGTAAAAAATATGTATGTATTTATTTATAAATATGGGCGGATATTGAATTTGGCGCGCTTAAGCCGACTATCGATATCATGACTCGACTCACGTTGCACTACTACTCCGAAAACAGCTGTCGGCCGCTGTTTATAAATTTGGTTTTGTTGTTTAATTACGTTAATAAATTTTGTTTGTGGTTGTGCGAAAAACGGAAACAAAAAACGCACGTTTTTTACACACCGCGAGGGCTGTGCGCGAAAGAAAAACAAAACAAACGATCAGTGCAGATGGACGAATGCTTGGATTTATGAATGTACGTATATACATACATGCGTAAGTGCGCAGGTAGGTATGTATGTACGTATGCACGCGCGTTGTTCACAAAAAACGTAAGTAATTGTTATTTAATTGGGTGGTGAGTTCCTTTCCCCTCCCTTTTTTTGTTAAATCAATGTGCGACACCGAAATGGATTATGTGTTGTGGATATGTACATATGTGCGTGCATTAATAGATGACGATGTATGTATGTAGGTATGTATGTAAGCATGTGCACCGGTTTGCGAAAACGCGCTCGTGAGGAAATTAATTTTGCAATTGAACTAATTTGAACACACAAGAAATCGCGGTGCATACGTGAATTGCTATTTAAAATTTTTTTGTCGGTGGTAAATGTGCGAATGAATTATATGTACATATGCGCGTACATCAAGAGATGACGATGTATGTATGTAAGTAGATAAGCCGGTGGGCGGATACGCGCATAATTGGTCAATGGAAATAATTCGAACACATAAGAACTCGCGGTGAACACTTTGATTACAATTTTTTTTTTTTTTTTTAACACTAATAGTTTTATTATCTTATCACATCTATAGCTGTGGAAAATACATGCAGATGTGAGTGTAACGAGTTTTTCATATGTATAGTGACGTTATAGAAGTAAGTCCCAACGCCAAACCTAAGTACAGCCTATACCCGATAAACAACATTACGGATTGTGAGCTTTAATTATGAAAATCAATTATAAGCACTTATAAGAACATAAACATCCGTCAACGACAGTTGTCCATTTATTTATAAACAATGCATCGGATCGCGAACATTGATTCCAAAAAATAATTACTAAGCACTTATAAGAGCAAAGCATCTACATACATGCATAAATATCCATCAGCGACAATTGTCCACTTATAAACAATGCATGCATATATACACATATGTATATACTTTGCTCAAATCATATTTTATATACATAACAATCCTCTTATATACTTTAAACTTTTGGAGGTTTCGACATACGAGACCAAACTCTGTATTTTTAGTTCTTAATTCACCATCTGACTATACGGTCGAACAAATAAAGATCATTGTTTTAAAAACTCCGTTTACATCACTTGTATGAATCGACATCAATAAGTAAACGTCATTGGCGCAGTCGGTAGGATAATTAATAAGTAACTGTGTTAAAGTTACCTCTGTATATTATCCGCGAAACAAACCCATCGTTCTCAGAAGAGTTAATCTAGAATTCCATTAAAGTATTGATCCTTTGGACAATCGGAAAACTAGGTAGTGAACTAAAATCACTACAGAGTATATGTCTGGGCATTGCATATCCTTTGATCCCTGCAATCCATATACACTGGAAAACAAAATTAGTGCTTGTGATCCCGTGGAAAAAGCGACAAAATATATAAACATTAATTTTGTGCAACAACAAAAAAAAAATATATAAAAACCATTTTTAACCTTGAAGCAGAGAAACAAAAGTAAAAACTCTCCCAAAGGAAATTGTGCAAAATTTTTTTACAACAATTAAAAAAAAATAAAACAACGAAAACCAAAAACACAAAACCAAAATGACACATGGACAACAGGAAGGCGTACAATCTCTATCAGCCGATGCCCTTAGAGATTTGCTGTATTCGTTAAACAACGTTGAACGATTTAACGGCGATGGAAATCTGTCTCAATTCCTGAGTCAGATTGAACAATTGTTGACGGCATACCCAACAATGAATTTGGAGCAGCAGACCCGAATAATTCAAAGCATCAGACAGCTCACCTCGGGAAACGCCCACAGCCTTGTCATCAGGAACCAACCTTCAACCTGGATACAACTGAAAGAGCTCCTAATCAGCAACTTTAAAAATTGGACCCCATTATCGGTTTTGGTAGATCGCATCTATAAAGCCCAATACAGAGGATCAATTCGTAAGCTAGTTGACCATTTAAATAAACTATCGTATGATATACTTGATAAGTTAGCTCTTGAAAACGATGAACCAAATACGACAATGTATACAATGTATTGCTGAACAAATTCCGATGGAATTCCATGTTAGAATGAAAACAGCTGAAACCAGCACAATATTAGGTTTGCGACAGGCAGCAATTGAGAAAGGAATATATGATTTCGAATATAAATCAAAGCCTCATAACTCAAAAAGTCAAGCCTTTTTGCACGCATTAAACTCACCCACTAATTCGTATAACCAACGAAATTACAACAATAACACTAACCAAAGTAATACTAACCATAGTAATACCAACCAAAGTAACACTAATCAGAGTTGCACTAACCAGAATTATAATAATGAAAATAATTCGAACAATACTAAAAGATATAAACGTAATCAAAACTCGAGGCAGAATCAGTTTGATTCAAACAGACAAATAGATAACACAAGCGGTCAGTCTAAGCAGTCCAACGTCCCGATGGACACCACCGAAAGTTTTTCAAACGAAGATTCGGATTTTTCGACAAACAGCCTCGGACGACAAACCCAAACAGTAGTTATTAAAATTACAATTGAGGGAACAATTTATACCTGCCTCATTGACTCAGGCAGTAGTGTAAATTTAATAAAGACCAGTTCTGGTCACAAAATTTTTTCAGATAATGAAGCTCAAATACAAACTATAAATGGTATAAAAATTCTCAACAACCACATTATGTTGAAGGTGATCAATCTTTTTGATTTCCAGCCTTTCCATATCGACAACTTCTCTGAAAGATATGATCTTTTAATAGGTGGTCCCGTACTTAGAGCAAGTAAAGCAAAAATCGACTACGAGACTCAGACGGTTACTTTAAACGGTGTTTCATTTAAAATGCAAAATATTGTGCCTAATACATATGAAGAGATTCTATCGATAGCAAAAGTCGATGAGATCAGTTAATTTGAAGAATTTACTTCTCATCATATTCGAGATTCTCACCTTAATTTAGCGGAAAAGAAAGGTTTAAACACAATAGTTAAAAAATTTGAATTGCTCAAATTTAATGACGACAAAACACTTAAATGTACACTTAAAATAAACCCACTATAAAAACAACAACAGAAGAACCTATTTATAAAAAACCATACCCTTACTCTCAAATTCACGAAGAGGAAGTAAACAAACAAATTACAGATATGCTTAATCAAGGCATAATCAGAAGGTCAAATTCACCTTATTGTAGCCCGATATGAGTAGTACCAAAAAAGGATGATGCAACAGGGAAAAAACAGTTTCGAGTAGTTATTGATTATCGCAATCTGAATGAGGTAACTATATCAGATAGATTTCCCATGCCAAATATTGATGAATTATTAGACAAACTAGGGAGATGTCAGTATTTTACAACTCTAGACTTGGCGAAAGGTTTTCACCAAATTCCGATGGATGAAAACTCCATCAAGAAAACAGCATTCAGAACTAAAACAGGTCTCTTTGAATTTACTAGAATGCCATTTGGTTTAAAAAACGCACTTGCTACTTTCCAGAGGCTAATGAACGAAGTGCTGAAAGACATCTTAGGTGAACACTGTCTAGTTTATCTAGATGATATAATCATCTTTTCAACCTCTCTCGAGGAACATTTAATAAGTCTCCAAAAAGTTTTCGAAAAATTAAAAGAAGCTAATTTAACAATTCAACTCAATAAATGCGAATTCCTAAAAAAGGAAACAAAATTTTTAGGTCATATTATTAATGACCAAGGTATTCAAGCAAACCCGGAAAAAATTAGAGTTGTAGAAGAATATCCCATTCCCAAAACTCAAAAAGAAATTAAGGCTTTTCTTGGACTGTGCGGATTTTATCGCAAGTTTATTAAAGATTTTTCCAAGGTGACAAAACCTATGACAACATTCCTAAAGAAGGGAAGTGTCATAAATATAAATGATACCGCATACAAGAAATCCTTTACCAAGCTAAAAGCACTAATTGTATCAGATCCAATACTTGCTAGACCAGACTTTAAAAAGGAATTTGTGTTAACAACAGATGCTAGTGACTTTGCGCTAGGTGCCGTGCTTTCACAGGTCGGCAAACCAATATGCTTTGCAAGTCGTACCCTTAATGAGCATGAAGTTAACTATTCGACCATCGAAAAAGAACTGTTAGCTATCGTATGGGCTACCAAATATTTTCGACCTTATCTCTACGGTCGGCATTTTAAAATAAACAGTGATCATAAACCTTTGCATTGGCTTCATAATCTGAAAGAACCCAATATGAAGTTACAGAGATATAAAATCAAGTTAAACGAATATGATTTTGACATACAACATATGTCGGGAAAAGAAAATAATGTCGCAGACGCATTGTCTCGCATTAAAATTAAAGAATTCAATGTCTTAGACACAGTCACAATGGCTACGTGCCATAGTGCGAGTGAAAACGAAAACCATGGAATTATAATTTCAGAAAAACCACTTCACAATTTTAAAAATTAAATCAAACAAAGATCTTAAAACCTCAGAACAATACTTTGGTAAAACCATCAGTACAATAACTTACAGTGTCATGACAACAGAGTTTGCCACAGACATTATAAAAGAACATTTCTGTGGAAAGACGACTGCAATTTTAATAGAAAGTGAAACCGACTTTGCTCTTTTACAACGAGTTTATATTTCACTTCACAAACAGGCACCACGGTGCTTAAATGTGCAAAAAATTTAATAAACATACAAAATTTTGCAGAATTTAGCAGCATTATTAGTGATATCCATCAAGACCAGATTCATAACGGAATCAACAAAACAATTTTGACATTCAAACAAAAATATTTCTACCCTAAATTTGCGTCAGAAATTCGAAATATTATCAATCAGTGTATCATTTGTAATACAGCTAAACATGAACACCAGCGAACTGATAGACCATTTGAGGTAACACCTGAGTGTAAAAATATCAGGGACAAATATGTCATAGATTATTGGGAATATTCAGGAGATTGGTATCTAACATGTATAGACCTACACTCAAAACTGGTTAAAGTTATGAAAACCCGAGATAGGACATGGATAGAATCGAAGCGTCCCCTGTTACAAATTTTTGACTCGATAGGACCACCAAAAACGGTCAAACTTGACCAAGACCCGTGGCTTGTCAATAAAAATCTTCAGGATTGGCTAAGGACATTTGATATACAAATTGAAATAACAACTAGTAAAACAGGTATTGCAGATATCGAAAGAATACATAAAACACTGAATGAAAAAATGAGAATTTTACAAGCATCTAACAGAACACTAGATGCCAATAACTATATTGAGCTAGTAGTATACAATTACAACCACAAAACAACTCATGATACTACAGGTAAAACACCCGCAGAGGTTTTCTTATATAATAAGGAAATAGAAATAGACACTCAAGAAGTAAAGGAGGAGAGAATTCGAAAACTTAATAAGAAAAGATTACCAATATTAAAAGTAAATACTAATATTCACAAAAAAAAGATGAACAAGAAAACAGACTTACCCTATGAAGAACTTGCAGATACTAAAAAACTTGATAATAAGCACTAACAAAATAAAAAAAAAGGACGAATTTTTCAGAGACACTTTAGTGACTATAAAAAACTAAAGTATACCAAATCTCATCCCCTACAGAAATCTTCGGAATCTTCATTGGATTAGTTGTTCTAACCACTGTACAAGCGAGGAAAATTGAAATCGCACCAATTGACACTAACCAGGGATTCATTTTATTTAAAACAGGAGCAGTTGAGGAGTGCACTGAATTTAATTTACATTCGTTTACTATAAATTGCACCCAAATTGAAATTGGCTTTAATAACTTAAAATCGCAACATCTGAAAATAAAAGATTATAATACACCATATTTAATGAAAAATTTAGAAAACCAAATGAAAGGATTGCATTTTACAGGTAGATCCAAACGTGGACTCTTAAACATAATAGGCAAAACTTACAAATATTTATTTGGAACATTAGACGAAGACGACAAAGAGGAATTAGTATCGAAACTCAATATACTGAGTAGCGAAATAGTACAGACAAAAGAATTAAACCACGTAATTGAAAAATTGAATCATATTATAAATAAAACTTATTTAAATGCAGAGGTTTCTCAACTTAACAAAAATATTGAATATCTAACCACATATGTTGAAAACATAGAACTTGCATTGTAACTAACACGATTATGTTTATTTAACCCTAAACTTTTGAGTTACGATGAATTGAAAAATATTGATGCTAAAATATTATTAAACATAAAAACTTCAGCCTGGTTAAGTAAAGAAACAGATGAAATTTGTATAATATCCCATATTCCAAAAGAAATTAAATCTTACCCAAAATTTAAGATTTTGAGATATCCTGACCATAATAAAAGTTGGCTTAAATATGATTTAGAAGAGGAATTTTATCAAATTAAGGATGTTATCTATAACACTGACAAGAAAATCATTACAGATCAATGTATCACAGGCATAATAAAAAACTTGCCAACTAATTGCTTATACGTTAAGGCAGAAATTGAACAGTTTGAATATTATGTCCAACCAAATATTATAATTACTTATAATTTAAGCAAACCTAACATAAACCAAGATTGCGAAAAGAATAAGCCAAACATCAAAGGCAACCAAATCATTAAAATCTATAATTGTACCTTGGAATTAAATCAATTATCCATATCAAATTCATTCTCAGATTATACATACCCATTATTTTGGAAAAATAATGTAAGCAAAATTACTGTATTATCAAATATCGAAACCAAAAACGCAATCTGGCTTGGACAAAAAGAAACTAGTAAATTTAAGATAATAACATATTCAATACTTTTTGGAATGATTTTTCTGATAACAATTTATGTTATATTCAAAGTTCAATTTTTTTTTAGAAACATATATGTTCAATATAAAAACAAGAATAGAGTTAAAGAGCACGAGGACGCACTCGAAAACAAAGAAGGGAAGAGTGACGTTATAGAAGTAAGTCCCAACGCCAAACCTAAGTACAGCCTATACCCGATAAACAACATTACGGATTGTGAGCTTTAATTATGAAAATCGACAGCGACAATTGTCCACTTATAAACAATGCATGCATATATACACATATGTATATACTTTGCTCAAATCATATTTTATATACATAACAATCCTCTTATATATGTATGAATCAACGTCAATAAGTAAACGTCATTGTATGTATGTAACAAAAAGATGGAATTGGACAAGTGCGAAAGAGGAAAAAAAAAACTACATAAACCTTGTAGACGTGGAATGGAAAATAGAACGTTGCACACACACGTTAAGGATTGGGAACTACCATGTAACCTTGGAATAGGTCAGGTATGTACATTTATTTATTTATTTATTTATTTATTTACGTCAACTAAATCAGCAGTCGACGAAAAAGCTTAAGCTAAAATACATAAAATAATTAATTCACGAAGGTAGCTTAGCTTTCTGCACAACTAAACATCCCCGAAACGGTGGAGGTGTTTTATTCACAGCCAATGTGGTCAGGGATGAGTTGCAGCCAATCCAATATCCAGCCCAGAATATTTTCAGTGGTTTCGCTGTAGATAATTAAAAAGTATAGCGCGAAGAGAAGTGACAGATAGATGAGGAGAAATAAGGTGAGAAAGGTTGTTAAAAGATTGGCAAAGAACACGAAGAGGTTCGTGAAGAGAGTAGTTAGTCAAACATCTACTAAGGTGAAGAGGAAAAAAGTTTCTGGTCCGACGTGAGGGAACACAAAAATATAGCGTATCTAGTAAATTTGTAGAAATGACTTCGCCGTTGACTAGTTTATGGAGAAAGAGAATGCCAAATATGAGCCTACGGTTGTAAAGTGAAGGAAGATTAATAAGAAGAAGTCTGTCAGAATAAGAAGGTAGGCGAAAACTCGGGTCCCAATTAAGACCGCGTAACGCGAACTTAATGAATTGCTTCTGTACCGATTCAATACTACGCTGGTGAACATTATATTGATGGTTCCACACTGGCGAGCAATATTCTAGAGTAGGGCGAACTAACGAAGTGTATAAAACCTTTGTCACATATGGATCATCAAATTCTTTGGCCCAACGTTTAATGAAGCCAAGAAGACTGCATGCTCTATTGACAATTGAAGATATATGAACATTAAATGAAAGTTTTGGGTCAAACATAACGCCTAAGTCTTTAAATGATGGTACACAATTTAACAGAACAGACTTAATAGAGTAATGAGCTAGGAACGGCGACAAACGACTGAATGTCATAAAAGAGCACTTAAAGACATTAAGGTGTAATTTATTAACGTGACACCAATCACAGAACGCATTGAGATCTGATTGCAAGTACTGTTGGAAAGAAGGATCAATATATGAATACCAAATCTTGACGTCATCAGCAAACATGACAACGCGTGAATGAGCCAAGGCCAAAGGCAAATCATTTATAAACAAGGTGAATAACAGTGGGCCCAGATGACTGCCTTGGGGGACACCTGATGTAACTCGAACAGTTTTAGATATCGAGGAACGAAAAGACACCTTTTGGGTTCTGCCAATTAGATACGACTTTAACCAAGCCAATAGTTTTGGGGAAAAACCCATGATGTTAAGTTTCATAAGAAGCATAGAATGTTGAAGGGAAGACGTAATAATTTTCTCAAACAGCTTAGAAATATCCGATTTGCTACCCTTTTTAAAAAGCGTAATAATAAAAGACTCCTTCCAAATATCAGGAAAGCTACAAGTCTCACTCGATATAAAGAATTACCGAGATAAAGGCTTATACAGCGATATCGAACACATTTTAAGGATGCAACTAGGTCCGGGTACGAAGGAAGACGTCATAGATGACAAGCTAGAGATAATACAGTCTTCAGTAATAGTAGGAAAAAACATACAATTAAAATGTGGAATTGAGAAGGGATAAGGTGTGGGATCCGAAGCAGTAGTAGAATAGGTCGACTGAAAGAATTTAGCAACCAGATCTGCAATATCTGAATCATTATTAGCAGTCTGGTCATTAAGCCTGAAGGTGGAAGGTAGTAAATTAGAGCGTCTTTTGGAATTAACAAAGTTGTAAAACCTTTTGGGGTTCTTATAAAATTCAACCTTACAGCGAACGATATAAATTTTTTTTTTAATTTTTTTAAATATCTCGATTTAATGTTACGGAGATTACAGAGCCTACGTGTAAACCAGACTGGCGCACTGGAGACGGTAGACACATTCACATAAGGAACGCATTTATCAATTGGAGAATTAAGAGCATAGTAGAAAAATTTCACTGCACGATCTATATCACAGCACTCAAATAGAAATGACCAATCAAAAGAGAAAATGAGGCTGTTAAGAAGATTGAAATTTGTTTTACGAAAACATCTACGACGAGAATTTGAGATGTTATTAAATGAATTATTAACGGAATTGTAAGAAATAGTAACTTCAATTGTAGGGTGATAAGGATCTTCAGGCTTCACTAGGGGCTGTGTTTGTGATACAGCACTAACAGTGGGATCCGAGACAAAAACGAGATCGAGGATTCTTTTAGAAGAGTTAAGAAAAGAATTCAACTGATATAGCGGACATTCAAGTAGGCTATCAAGAAAAACATGTTGAGATGAAGGAATTAAGAAAGATAGATTATCATCAACAAGCCCAGAAACATTGGGCGAGTTAAAATCGCATAAAACTAATAGAAAATCACGGTCTTTAAGACGACTAAAAATAGATCGCAAAGCATCAGCATGGTGCATGTAGATCATGATATCAGAAGCTGGATATGAACAAGAGATATATAAGCTAAAGTTAGAACAACTATCTTCAGTTGACAGCAATGAGTCCTCCACCGCCACGACGACCAACACGATCAAGCCTATAAGAAATAAAGTTATTAGAAAGAATTTCATTATCCAAAACAGAGGAGTTAAGCCAAGAGAATGCCAATATGTCAGCCGAAAAGGTTTGGCTATCACAGAATAGTTTTTCGAAACTAAGAAGTCCTCCTACATTTTGAAAATAAATGCAAAGACTAGATGTTATTAGTTTTTTGAAGCAGAAGATACATTAGGAAGGTGGACAGGCAAAGGACGGGAGCGCCTATTGGCCGCAAACTCGTGTACAACTAGGCCCTCTGGCCAAAAGTTAGGGTCAACCATAGCTGAGAAATACTCATTTGGTACTGTAATTTTAAAAGAGGAGATTTCGCGAGACCTAGAAAACTTAAACTTTTGAATTAAAACCTCAGCAGGGCATATATTACCAATGTAAGCTGCCACAGACGATTCAGAAGTATCTGGAGCAAGCCTAGAGATAAATAATTGTTTACGATGAGGCACTACAGTTAGTGGAGGCGGAGGAGCATTGGGATCCGCAAGTGATTGAAAGCCAGCATGATCCAGTAATTGATCAGAGTTCCCGTGAGGGATAGATTGAGGTACACCAGGGCTTGTAGTGGGTACTTCAATCTCAAAAGAAGAACATAAAGAGGGACAAGAAGGTGGTGTAGGCGAAAGTAAAATGGGAGAAGATGTAATAGAGAGTGCGGGAGACTCAAGGGTACATTTCTTGGGCTATTCCTTAGAAGCTGGACCAAACTTGAATTGCGACAATAAATGTATGCTAGAGTCACACTCGTTAGACAGCTGTTTGGCCATTTTATTTAAAGAAAGAAACTTTAAACGAAGATCCCTGAACATTCGGCTAAAGACGAGCTGCTGGCTGGCACAAGATGGGCAAGTCCAGCGCATTAAGCCATGCTCAGGTTTAGACACAGACAAACCAGAAAATTTGTCGTAGTCGCGGCCGTTGAGACCAGCACATTTTAAGTGAATAAGATTATCGCCGAGCCAACAAGATATTGCTCTATACTGATCGTCAAAACGATCAGAATGCTTGCAAGTGGGTAGACAACCAGCCATTGAAAAACCAAAAAAAAACACATCGCAAAAAAAAAAAAAAAAATAAAATAAATAGAAAAATTTAAATACACAGCACAAAGATAATTAAAGAATTAAAAATTGAGAGAAAAAAATATATGTCAAGAAAAACTCAGGAGCTATACAAAAACACGACCGTCACGTCAGAGAGCAGAAGCTTAAAAAATACAATATATATAAGAGTGTGTAGGTCGCTATGGAAGAGCGGGAAAACCTCACACTTTTATTCGTATGTAGGGGCAAATGAAATGAATAATGAAATTTTGTACTTATCAGGAATTCCGCCGATGCAAGCTGGATATCCGGATCGAAGGACCAATGTTTGTAGCGGGGCGGAAGGATCCAAATAGGTCACAAGTGGTTGGCGGGTGCCAATTTCTTCAGGGGGTCTGGTGAGTGAGGAATCAAATTTAAACGCGCGCAAACTTCGTTTATAATTAATTTTGGTTTATTTTCTCTATATTACAAATATGTCCCCACACACACGAGAATGTATCGGGCTGGAAAAAATGTACAATTCGAGAAAAAGAGCACATTTGTTCGGGTTGAAATTACGTACTGGAGTCAAATGGCGATGCCCATCAGGAAAATCAAGTCACTCCTGGTGTGACCGTAGGCGCCGAGGATCAAAAAAACCCTCCTCACTCCTCACTGCTCTTCGCCGCTCACTGCTGTTCACCCGGTGGCGTGAACATATTCTTTATGGGATCGGAAACGTCTCCTTCTGTGCGTTACAAATATCTGACCAATTTTATAATATCCTCTGCAAGGGTATAAAAAAATATATAACAAAGAAAAAAAAACAAAAAAAAAATTAAAATACAAGTATGAGCAATTGCTTTACAAGACTTGGTAACAAAATTAAAAAAAAAAAAAGTGAACATAACTAATTAAAAAAATTAAATAAAATCGAAGGCCTTCGTCGGACGATACAAGAGTGAGTTTTTTTACTTAATTTTTTTGTTACCAAATAGTACACATAACGAAGTCGGAGACATTAAGCAAGAGTATTCAATGCAAAGACAAAAGCAAAACAATTGTCGTTGCTTATCTCCACTCCGTTTGCCCCGCTATATGTTTTATACTCTTCTAATTTTGTTTCAATTAAAATCATGAAAGTAAGAATAAACTGAAAAAAAAGTGGAAAGAATCGAGAAAAAAAATGGAAAGAGTGAATAGATATGCATAATTTTTGGTTGAAACGTTTGTATGTGATGAGTTGAAAAAAGGGTATTATAAAATTGGTCAGATGTTTGTAACGCACAGAAGGAGACGTTTCCGACCCCATAAAGTATATATATTCTTGATCAGCATGAGAAGCTGAGTCGATATAGCCATGTCCGTCTGTCCGTCTGTCCGTCCGTCCGTCCGTCTGTGCAAATCAACTTCACGCTGGCATCTTAAGAGCTATCGGAATGAAATTTTATATTTGAGCAACTTTTAGCCGGGAGATAATAAAGTATGAAAATTACCAGGATCGGACTACTATATCATATAACTCTAGAACAAAAATTTTTGCAAAAAATGGAGTATCCCCATGAAAATTACCAATATAATAGAATTTGACATAAAATCTCAGATCCCAAAATTTGAATTTGATCGGATAAATAGAACACAAGCTACAGTCAATACAAATCGGTTCTACGTCATCAGCAAATCAAACAGAGCACATGCATACGCACACGCAGACGTAGCGCTACACGTATGTATGTATGTGTATGCGTGTTGTGCTTTGCTTAAAAATTTGTAGTAAAAAAAGAAATAATTTGAATATTTTGTTTGTGTGTTGATGAATTGATTTGCAAGGAAAGAAATTTCAAAATGTAAAAAAATTATTGCAAAGGACTGAAGGGTATATAAACTTCGGCATTGCCGAAGTTAGCTTCTTTGATATTTTTTTTTTATTTTGATTTTTTGATCTAATCTTAATTTTTAAAGTTTCGGGCTATATTTTTTTTTTGTAATTACAACTTAATTTGTTGATCATTTATGAAATTGTACATTTTCTTATATATTATAGAATGGTTTTGTTTTTTAATTTGAGTTAACTTTGCTCTCTGAAATACTACTGGGTAGAGAGTGCGGCTGTAAAAACACCTATACAGTCAACACTAGGACTACTTTATTCTATCCTATTTTCTATGCCGAGTTTCAGCACAGGGACTTTATTTAAAGTTGCAGACGTGTGAGTGGGTGAAACACCTTCATCAACGAACCACCCCAGCCGATTGTCTTGCTAGCCGCATTAAGAGTCCCGCAGATGAATCGTGTTAACATCGAAATAGGCCTCACACAATAACGTATAGTTTGTCGATTGCAATGGTTGCAATGGTAAGCCTTTGTGGTTTCGTATTTATGGATATTTAGTTGCCCATCGGCTACGTTAAGGCTTTGTGCGTTACAGTAATTTTTGGCGCCCAACTGAGGGTCCTAATTAGATAATTATCTCTTTAAGGATTTTTCAGGTAGATAATCCATCTAGACCCCTTTTCTTTTTAATTTCTTTGTGCATTCTAATCTTTTGTTCTATACTATCAACAATTTAAAATCGTAACAGAGATCTGGTCCGGATATTCAACTAGCTTTCAAATTGTTCCAGATACTGCCAGATACAGAACTGCCAACATGAACCCAAGTCAAACAATAACTGTCAAAACAGCAGATACTACTAACTTTTTGCAAGTGACTGAGAGCTAAACTCTGGTTTGAAAAGTGTTGAGTAGACGAAGGCGTGATGGTAGTCTAGACTCTGTACCTCTGTACCTGAAACATTATCCAAGGATAATGCAACCAAGGTGCAACTCAAATAAAAGAAGGGAAGATGATTTTTTTTAAGAATGCAACTATGGGATGTATAGGCAAGTGAACTAACCCAACCGCTTGAAAAAAAAGACACTACCCAAAATATGAATGTAACTATGTAAATTTATATTTCCCGTTGCTAAGAAAATAGCATCCATAAGCAAAAAAAAAATAATAATAATAATAATAACTGAACGCAGATTTCAAGAGTAGTGCCTAGTGATAAAGTAAATTATTACACCTGAATTCACTTAGAGTAACCCGAAAAGAAAAAATTATTCAAAATTACTCAAAAGAATTAACAAAAAAATAAAAAAAAAAAACAACAAAAATAAGAATTTTCATAACATTTGGTTGATTTGAAAACGCTATCAAATATTTAAAATGTCAGTAATACATAGTGATAGAGATTCCGAGAAGGCACCACGATCGTCCTCATCACAAGTGTGTAGCATTTGTTTACAATTTATTTCAGACGTACACGAAAGGGCAACAACCAAGCGTACGCACTCATTTCATAGAAACTGTATAATTACTTATGTTTCCACAATTCAAGAGTGTCCCGTATGCAAGTCTTTATGCCACCTTAGAGATGTACAAGTTAAAACTGCGTTATCAGCCAGTCAAAAACGAGGAGCAGTTCCTAAAGTCCGTAATACGCGACAGCAGAGGCAAGCACACCTTTTATCTCGTCCAGAACAGTCAGCAATACCTGATGACACTAGTCCGATGAATTCATCAGAAGAGGTAGAACCACTACGAACAGCGAAACGACAGGGAAGACCTCCTAAGCGAAGAGTTCAACGAGCTCAACCAAAAAATTTTGAGAAACATCAGACAAGAGTCAACGCATCAGCTAGTACATCGGCACCGTCTATCGTCTATGAAAGATTGTTTGAAAGAATAGAGAATCTTATAATCAGAAGTTTGAGATTTTGCAGACAAATGAAGTAGGCTAGAGCACAATCTTCACCCAGAAATTCGCCGATTTCTACATCAAGTATTAGGAGTGAAAAGGTTACACAGATTATCCAGAGTTGGGGTATAAAGTTCGAGGGATCACAAAAAGGAAGTACCGTGCAAGAATTCTTGTGCGTGCATTAACTTTGAATAGTTTAGATGGAGACTTTTCACTAGTCTGTAAGAATCTACATATTCTCCTAACTGGAAAAACTCGAGATTGGTATTGGAGGTATTGGTACCGTAAAGAAATTACTCAAGTAGAATGGACAGATTTTTGGTACAAACTCAGAAGACAATATCGTGATAACAAGGATGATGATTTAATTTTTGAAGAAATAAGAAGTAGAAAGCAAAAGATTGAAGAATCATTTGATTGTTAGTAGTCTTTCGGTTCCAATAGAAGAGGATAGACTAGTGCAGCAGTTGCAGCGTAACCTGATACTGGAAATGCGTGAAGCATTGTTATATATATATCAGTTGTTTCGGTGTCACATCTACGACAGTTAGTACAAAGAAGAGAAAATCTATTGGGAAAGACACTAATTAAGCGTCCGATCAAGAGTGTAAGTACTAGACGCCACAGAACAATCAGAAGACGAGTTGTCGGTGAAACAGGTAGATGCAGTTCAGCGAGTGGCGAATTCTTTGTATACAAGCCGCAGTGCATAAAATGTTAAAATCGGATGGAAAACTATCGGAAGGGACCACCGTATGGCAACAAGCGGTCGGATCCGTAGTAACTGTTGCTCACAAAAGATTAAATCCTAATTTCACTGAACAAGAAAAGCAAGAAAACATTTCAGATTTATAAACAAATAGAAAGAATATTAAGTTACATCCAAGCCCACGAAAGAATATTTTCTGATGATAGTAATGTCGCATGTGTCAAGAGAGCACAAAAACGCTCAACCTTGCGTATGCGTAACTTTTGGAAAGCTGTACGAAATGCCAAAAGAAGGTTAATTTGTTCAATAATTATTGAAGCCGTAGATGGCCGATTTTATGCTTCAATTTCATTTTTACAAGTTTTAGAAGTAGGCTTATTAGACACAGGGGCAAATATTAGTTCCATTGGAGCAGAACTGGCTTAAAATGACTGGTCGAACAATTCAACATTTCGCAAAATTAATCCTTCAGTAAAAACGATCTCTTGAAACATAACTTTTTTTTAGGAACACATTTTTAATTTCCTCGATTGAAACTTCAAATAGCAACGTGGCTAGATTACCAGAGAAAGACGGTGAGGAAAAGTTTCCGTTGACAGCAGAAGAAGAAAAACGTTTAGGCGGAATCATAAGTTTATTTCCAGACTTTGAAAGGCAAGGCCTCGGAAGATCAAAGCTTCTGCAACATCATATAGAGGTAGGCAATGCCACCCCGATTAAACAGCGATTTTATCCAGTTTCACCGGCGGTTGGAAAAGTTATGTTTCAAGAGATCGATAGGATGTTAGAGCTAGGAGTTATTGAATAGTCAAATAGCCCTTGGAGTTCGCCCATGCGTTTGGTGATTAAGCACGGAAAAGTTCCTTTATGCTTAGATGCAAGACGTATTAACGAGGTTACCAAGAAAGACGCACTGCCCAGCATCAACGGAATTTTCGCAAGACTACCAAAAGCTAACATTATCTCGAAGATAGATATGAAGGATGCTTTTTGGCAAATAGGTTTAACTGACGAATCAAAAGCAATCACAGCATTTACAGTACCCGGTCGTCCATTGTATCATTTTGTGGTTATGCCATTTGGTTTCTGTAATGTCGCGCCAACAATGTGTAGACTAATGGATGAAATAATACCCCCTGAATTAAAATATTGTACTTTTGGATACTTAGACGATTTATGTGTAGTTTCAGAAAGCTTTGAGGAACATATTATTGTTTTAGCCAATATAGCTGAGCAATTTCGAATGGCGAACGTGACTTTAAATGTGGCAAAGAGCAAATTCTGTGTCACAAAAGTTGCATTTTTAGGATATATAGTGGGCAATGGAGGAATTTCAACTGACTCATCAAAAACAGACGCGATTCAGTCATGGCCAATTCTAAAAACAGTTAAACAAGTAAGAGCGTTTATGGGAGTAGTCGGATGGTATAGACGATTTATACCTAACTTTTCAGATATTAGTTTTTCAATCACCGAGCTTCTGTCGTCGAAAAAGAAGTTTGTCTTGAACGAGCAAGCTCAGAAATCGTTTGAAAAGCTTAAGTCTGCGTTGACTTCAGCTCCAGTGTTGCAGAACCCGAACTTTGAACGGAAGTTCTATGTGCATTGCGATGCGAGCGATGTCGACATAGGCGCTACGTTACTTCAAAATAATTCAAATGAGGTCGGGACAATGTCGTTCCTGATGCGCTTTCGAGAATGTTTTCAGACGAAATAAGCGCACTAGAAGAAGTTTATCCTGGTGTTGATTTAAATTCCAACTATTTTAGTGATAGTGAATATCAGAATTTGAAAAAAAAGTTTTTAGATAGTCTGGGAGAGTATCCAGATATACGAGTAGAAGATGGTTTTGTCTATATACGAACTGAACATGATGATGGAAATTTAGAAAATCAAGAATCGAGATGGAAACTGTGGATTCCATCTGGTTTGACGACTGAAGTCATATGCAGTGCTCATAATAGTGTTATATCAGCACATGGAGGAATGGCTAAGACCCTAGAATTAATAAGGAGATTTTTTTATTGGCCAGGCATGGTGTCAAGAGTAAGAGATTATGTATGTAACTGTGATATTTGCAAGTCTACCAAAGCCCCGAATTACATTTCAAAACCGCCGTTGGGAAAGCCAGCAGTTTCAATGCGTTCTTTTCAAAGGTTATACATAGACCTGCTCGGTCCATATCCACGCAGTAAGCGAGGCCATATTGGGTTGGTAATAGTTTTGGATCACTTTTCCAAATTTGATATCTCGTTTAATACAGAAGTTTCTTCAGGATCATATTTTCTTTATGTTTGGTATTCCGGAAATCCTAGTGAGCGATAATGGAGCACAATTCAAAGCGGTCGAATTTAACGCGTGGCTAACGAAGCTTGGTATTAAGCATTTATGTACAGCGTTGTATTCACCTCAAGCCAACGCCTCAGAACGGGTGAATCGATCAATCATAGCAGCGATTAGAGCTTATCTTAACAATGATCATAGAGAGTGGGATGAACATATTCCAACAATTAGTTGTGCTCTGCAGAATGGTCATCATGCGAGCATTTATTGTTCTCCATATCAGTATAACTTGCGCACTCGGCAAATTCATTTTTGGATAGGCCAAGAAGTATTCAGAAGAAACTTCAGCCAGAGTAATTTTCAGAAAAATACGAATGCGAAATTCAATCCTCAATGCGTGAAATCTAGAGTCAGGGAATTTTTAGGGAATTGTTATTATGTTTTAGAAGACCTTCAAGGGAAATTACAAGGAACATATCATGCCAAGGATATTAAACAATGAGGTTTTCAGACTAATTCCCCCAGAAAACTCTAGAATTCGTCTGTGGTTGTGATGGTACCTTGAGTAAATTTTGCAGCTCAAAAGAAAAAATGAAGTAAGTAAGTCGTCTTGCCGACTTAGGTATACCATACACCAGTAAAACAAATATTTCAAATTTGTAATAACAAATGCATTTGCCTATTTTAAAAAAGTTCTATTTACATGCTTTTTACAAGCATATCTTAGTATCTCGCTCACTCATGCATATGAGCACCTTAGCGCCACCACCCGCCAACGGCCAACTCCGGCCATATGGAAAAACGGTTTTATGCATAACTTGGCTATTTTTTGTCCGATTTTGATCAAATTTAGTATTTTGCTGGGTATTAGTATCAATTTCAAGTGGGCCAAATTTGATTCCACAAGGTAAAAAATTACGGGAGATAATCGAGTTTTTCAAATTTCGGGGGCGGAAAGGGGCGTGGCAAAATCTTTATACCTACAAAATGTGCGCAATTACTAAGCAAATATACATACCAAATATGGGGTCTCTAGCTGCAATAGTTTTTGAGATAAACGTTTTTTTTGAATTGCGGAGGCGGAAAGGGGCGTGGCAAAAATTTGAAACAAACTCGATCACTCTACATACTACACGAGCCTACATTCCAAATTTGGTGGCTCTATCTCTTATAGTCTCCGAGATCTAGGCGTTCATACGGACGGACAGACGGACGGACGGACAGACGGACGGACAGACGGACATGGCTAGATCGACTCGGCTGTTGATACTGATCAAGAATATATATACTTTATGGGGTCGGAAAAGCTTCCTTCTGCCTGTTACATACATTTTGGCGACTTTAATATACCATTTCACCCTATGGGTGTATGGTATAAAAATAAAAAGAAAAGAAAAGAAAGAAAAAGTATAAGAAGAAAGGACGGCAGAATTTCAAAGACACGCGAATGCATTGCTTGATTGCATTTCTTTTTTCCATTACGCCAATAGCGGATAATGTCACTTTGTCAATTGACTTCGGGTCTAAACGAAGATCAATGCTAGGCCTAGAGCATAGGCGAAATATCTTGATAAATTCTTTTCAAATTGGCAACCGAGCGGAACAGTCCTTTGCAGGAAGTGAAAAAAAATTAATATTTCATTTTTTTTGTGGTTAAAATAACCCAAGTAAATTTCAAATCCGAATAAATACAAGCCATCCTTCATGGACTTGATTCGGTAATAAAAAGAAACCAATTATGTTGGTGTTCTCTATTTCAAGAAATTCTTCCTGAATTTGCTAAGTCCCGGTATGTTCGTTCATATTGCCAAAAAAAGGAAATTAAAATGTATTGCTTTGATTAAGCAGAAGACAAATGTAAAGCCCAAATTTTGGTATCGACGATTTGCAAAGGCAGAATTTCAGGATATTCATGTTGGATAGTGCAGGCAGCGAAGAAGTTGTTCACCAAAGGGGACGAAGCAATTACATTGGTGATTAACTGATCAGTCAAATTTCGTTACGACACCGGCAAGTGCTAGTGAAAAACAGCAAAAACACGCAGCCCAAAGAAAAATGTATCAGAGTTAAAAAATTAGAAAAATTACAAGAAAAAAAAAGAAAAAAGAACAACCCATTTGAAAAAAAGTCTAACAAGAGTGAAAAGAAAGAAAAAAGTTTTAAGTCAAATGAAAAAGTTTTAAAATAAGTGAAACCAAAAAACACTAACTTCAATTTTTTTGTTTAAATCTAGGTAATACTATATAATTGGAAGCTAAAACAAGTGCATGAGAGGTTATTAAACAAGTTTTTGTAATACGAAAAAAAAAAATCAGAGAGAGTGAAGCAAATGAAACGAAAAAAAAGAATACAAAGAAGAAAAAGCAAAGAAAGATTTTCAGCCACATTGTGCAAAAATAATTTTTTTTTTGTCAAGTCGCGAGGTAACATACACTGAAAATGAGAAAAAATTAAGACATACATAAATTAACAAAATTTAAGCAAAAAAAATGGGAAAGAATGAACTCTAAAGCAAAATTAATAAAGAATAAAAATCTGTAACAAAGAGAAAAAACAAAAAAATTAAAATGTAACAAAATTAAAAACAAAAAAAAAGTGAATATAACTAATTAAAAAAATTAAATAAAATCGAAGGCCTTCGTCGGACGATACAAGAGTGAGTTTTTTTACTTAATTTTTTTGTTACCAAATAGTACACATAACGAAGTCGGAGACATTAAGCAAGAGTATTCAATGCAAAGACAAAAGCAAAACAATTGTCGTTGCTTATCTCCACTCCGTTTGCCCCGCTATATGTTTTATACTCTTCTAATTTTGTTTCAATTAAAATCATGAAAGTAAGAATAAACTGAAAACCAGAGGGCCGGGGCTAACTTCGACCGCGTCAAAGTTTGTATACCCTTGCAAGTTTGTTAGTAACTCTTTTATCTAAACTAATTGTTTTATCTAAAAAGGGTAATGTTTGCGAAAGAACGGCCTTCAATCTTAGCATAGGATATAACGAACTTTCTGATGAAAGTCACTGTTTTCCACCGATCCTTCCTATGGGAGCTATATGATATAGTTACCCTATCTTTACCAAATTCGGCACAGTCATTAACAGATATATTAAACTGGCAAATGTTAAATTTGAAAGCAATCGCATCAAAAGTAACGAAGTTATTGACAAAAGTCACTGTTTTTGACCGATCGTTCCTATGGGAGCTATATGATTTAGTCACCCGATCTTGATCAAATTTTGCTCAGTGTTTTATAGTTACAATAAACTTACTTATATTAAATTTCACGACAATAGCTTAAAAAGTAACGAAGTTATTGAGAAAAGTCACTGTTCGTGACTTTGCCGTTTGTATGGGAGCAATATGATATAGTCACCCGATCTTGATCAAATTTAGCACAATTATAAATAAGAACACGAAACTGACCAATAACAACTTTTATGGCAATTGCTTATAAGATAACGAAGTTATTGAGAAAAGTCACTGTTCGTGACTTTGCCGTTTGTATGGGAGCTATATGATATAGTGGTCCGATCCGACTGAATCCGAGATATACAAACCCTGCAGTATATACAAGCCTACGTGCAAAATTTCAGCTCTGTAGCTCTTACGGTCTAGGAGGAGTTCGCATCGATCCAGACGGACGGACGGACATGGTTATTTGAACTCGTCTCGTCGTGCTGATCAAGAATATATATACTTTATATGGTCGGAGATGCTTCCTTCTATGCGTTGCACACTTCTGACCAAAATTAATATACCCTTTTTGCAAGGGTATAAAAAAGTGGAAAGAATCGAGAAAAAAAATGGAAAGAGTGAATAGATATGCATAATTTTTGGTTGAAACGTTTGTATGTGATGAGTTGAAAAAAGGGTATTATAAAATTGGTCAGATGTTTGTAACGCACAGAAGGAGACGTTTCCGACCCCATAAAGTATATATATTCTTGATCACCATGAGAAGCTGAGTCGATATAGCCATGTCCGTCTGTCCGTCCGTCCGTCCGTCTGTGCAAATCAACTTCACGCTGGCATCTTAAGAGCTATCGGAATGAAATTTTATATTTGAGCAACTTTTAGCCGGGAGATAATAAAGTATGAAAATTACCAGGATCGGACTACTATATCATATAACTCTAGAACAAAAATTTTTGCAAAAATTGGAGTATCCCCATGAAAATTACCAATATAATAGAATTTGACATAAAATCTCAGATCCCAAAATTTGAATTTGATCGGATAAATAGAACACAAGTTACAGTCAATACAAATCGGTTCTACGTCATCAGCAAATCAAACAGAGCACATGCATACGCACACACAGACGTAGCGCTACACGTATGTATGTATGTGTATGCGTGTTGTGCTTTGCTTAAAAATTTGTAGTAAAAAGAGAAATAATTTGAATATTTTGTTTGTGTGTTGATGAATTGATTTGCAAGGAAAGAAATTTCAAAATGTAAAAAAATTATTGCCAAGGACTGAAGGGTATATAAACTTCGGCATTGCCGAAGTTAGCTTCTTTGATATTTATACCCTTGCAAAAAGGGTATATTAGTTTTGGTCAGAAGTGTGCAACGCATAGAACGAAGCATCTCCGATCATATAAAGTATATATATACTTGATCAGCACGACGAGACGAGTTCAAATAACCATGTCCGTCCGTCCGTCCGTCCGTCCGTCTGGATCGATGCGAACTCCTCCTAGACCGTAAGAGCTACAAAGCTGAAATTTTGCACGTAGGCTTGTATATACTGCAGGGTTTGTATATCTCGGATTCAGTCGGATCGGACCACTATATCATATAGCTCCCATACAAACGGCAAAGTCACGAACAGTGACTTTTCTCAATAACTTCGTTATTTTATCACCAATTGCCATAAAAGTTCGTATTGGTCAGTTTTGTGTTCTTATTAATAATTGTGCCAAATTTGATCAAGATCGGGTGACTATATCATATAGCTCCCATACAAACGGCAAAGTCACGAACAGTGACTTTTCTCAATAACTTCGTTACTTTTTAAGCTATTTAATATAAGTAAGTTTATTGTAACTATAAAACACTGAGCAAAATTTGATCAAGATCGGGTGACTATATCATATAGCTCCCATAGGAACGATCGGTCAAAAACAGTGACTTTTGTAAATAACTTCGTTACTTTTGATGCGATTGCTTTCAAATTTAACATTTGTCAGTTTAATATATCTGTTAATGACTGTGCCGAATGTGGTAAAGATCGGGTAACTATATCATAAAGCTCCCATAGGAAGGATCGGTGGAAAACAGTGACTTTCATCAGAAAGTTCGTTATATCCTATGCTAAGATTGAAGGCCGTTCTTTCGCAAACATTACCCTTTTTAGATAAAACAGTTAGTTTAGATAAAAGAGTTACTAACAAACTTGCAAGGGTATACAAACTTTGACGCGGTCGAAGTTAGCCCCGGCCCTCTGGTTTTTTTTGACTTTGATTTTTTGATCTAATCTTAATCTTTAAAGTTTCGGGCTATATTTTTTTTTGTAATTACAACTTAATTTGTTGATCATTTATGAAATTGTAAATTTTCTTATATGTTATAGAATAGTTTTGTTTTTTAATTTGAGTTAACTTTGCTCTCTGAAATACTCCTGGGTAAAGAGTGCGGCTGTAAAAACACCTATACAGTCAACATTAGGACTACTTTATTCTATCCTATTTTCTATGCCGAGTTTCAGCACAGGGACTTTATTTAAAGTTGCAGACGTGTGAGTGGGTGAAACACCTTCATCAAAGAACCACCCCAGCCGATTGTCTTGCTAGCCGCATTAAGAGTCCCGCAGATGAATCGTGTTAACATCGAAATAGGCCTCACACAATAACGTATAGTTTGTCGATTGCAATGGTTGCAATGGTAAGCCTTTGTGGTTTCGTATTTATGGATATTTAGTTGCCCATCGGCTACGTTAAGGCTTTGTGCGTTACAGTAATTTTTGGCGCCCAACTGAGGGTCCTATTCTAATTAGATAATTATCTCTTTAAGGATTTTTCAGGTAGATAATTCATTTGGTAGATGGACACCTTTTCTTTTTAATTTCTTTGTGCATTCTAATCTTTTGTTCTATACTATCAACAATTTAAAATCGTAACAGAGATCTGGTCCGGATATTCAACTAGCTTACAAACTGTTCCAGATACTGCCAGATACAGAACTGCCAACATGAACCCAAGTCAAACAATAACTGTCAAAACAGCAGATACTACTAACTTTTTGCAAGTGACTGAGAGCTAAACTCTGGTTTGAAAAGTGTTGAGTAGACGAAGGCGTGATGGTAGTCTAGACTCTGTACCTCTGTACCTGAAACATTATCCAAGGATAATGCAACCAAGGTGCAACTCAAATAAAAGAAGGGAAGATGATTTTTTTTAAGAATGCAACTATGGGATGTATAGGCAAGTGAACTAACCCAACCGCTTGAAAAAAAAGACACTACCCAAAATATGAATGTAACTATGTAAATTTATATTTCCCGTTGCTAAGAAAATAGCATCCATAAGCAAAAAAAAAATAATAATAATAATAATAACTGAACGCAGATTTCAAGAGTAGTGCCTAGTGATAAAGTAAATTATTACACCTGAATTCACTTAGAGTAACCCGAAAAGAAAAAATTATTCAAAATTACTCAAAAGAATTAACAAAAAAATAAAAAAAAAAACAACAACAAAAATAAGAATTTTCATAACATTTGGTTGATTTGAAAACGCTATCAAATATTTAAAATGTCAGTAATACACAGTGATAGAGATTACGAGAAGGCACCACGATCGTCCTCATCACAAGTGTGTAGCATTAGTTTACAATTTATTTCAGACGTACACCAAAGGGCAACAACCAAGCGTATGCACTCATTTCATAGAAACTGTATAATTACTTATGTTTCGACAATTCAAGAGTGTCCGGTATGCAAGTCTTTATGCCACCTTAGAGATGTACAAGTTAGAACTGCGTTATCAGGAGCAGTTCCTAAAGTCCGTAATACGCGACAGCCGAGGCAAGCACACATTTTATCTGGTCCAGAACAGTCAGCAATACCTGATGACACTAGTCCGATGAATTCATCAGAAGAGGTAGAACCACTACGAACAGCGAAACGACAGGGAAGACCTCCTAAGCGAAGAGTTCAACGAGCTCAACCAGAAAATTTTGAGAGACATCAGACAAGAGTCAACGCATCAGCTAGTACATCGGCACCGTCTATCGTCTATGAAAGATTGTTTGAAAGAATAGAGAATCTTATAATCAGAAGTTTGAGAGTTTGCAGACAAATGAAGTAGGCTAAAGCACAATCTTCACCCAGAAATTCGCCGATTTCTACATCAAGTATTAGGAGTGAAAAGGTTACACAGATTATCCAGAGTTGGGGTATAAAGTTCGAGGGATCACAAAAAGGAAGTACCGTGCAAGAATTCTTGTGCGTGCATTAACTATGAATAGTTTAGATGGAGACTTTTCACTAGTCTGTAAGAATCTACATATTCTCCTAACTGGAAAAACTCGAGATTGGTATTGGAGGTATTGGTACCGTAAAGAAATTACTCAAGTAGAATGGACAGATTTTTGGTACAAACTCAGAAGACAATATCGTGATAACAAGGATGATGATTTAATTTTTGAAGAAATAAGAAGTAGAAAGCAAAAGATTGAAGAATCATTTGATCATTTTTATGAAGGTGTAATATCCATTGTTAGTAGTCTTTCGGTTCCAATAGTAGAGGATAGACTAGTGCAGCAGTTGCAGCGTAACCTGATACTGGAAATGCGTGAAGCATTGTTATATATATATCAGTTGTTTCGGTGTCACATCTACGACAGTTAGTACAAAGAAGAGAAAATCTATTGGGAAAGACACTAATTAAGCGTCCGATCAAGAGTGTAAGTACTAGACGCCACAGAACAATCAGAAGACGAGTTGTCGGTGAAACAGGTAGATGCAGTTCAGCGAGTGGCGAATTCTTTGTATACAAGCCGCAGTGCATAAAATGTTAAATTCAGATGGAAAACTATCGGAAGGGAGCAGACCTGGCTTAAAATGACTGGTCGAACAATTCAAAATTTCGCAAAATTAATTCTTCAGTAAAAACGATCTCTTGAAACATAACTTTTTATTATATTGTCTGGACTTTGACGCGTACAATGCGAAGTACGAAGTACGACCCTTACGACACCAGGACATAGCCTGTTTCGCGCGAGCCCAAGCAGAGCGCTGTCCACCTCCCGCCCCACCGACCGTGGGGAGCAGCCGTATATCGGACGGCACGATCGCGTGGACAAATACAAGTATAACGGACAAACAATTAAAAATTAGATTAACTACAGCTAATTACGAGCTAAATGTGCTAAAATAGAGGTTTTCACAAGAGAAAGAGAGGCATCTGAACTTATTACGGGATACAGAAGATTGTAATCAGAACATAGGACTCAAAAGGTTCATGCAAAGAATAGTTAGAACTACAATGTTTTAAAGATAGAGGAATAAAATTTCTATTAGGTCTACGGGTACAGATAGGTTTAGCTGGTTCAATAGCTCAGGAGAGTATTTCAGTATTTCACCTATTAAAAGTTTATGAATAAAGATAGCACCAAGCATTACTCTACGATTAATTAATGAAGGAAGATTGATTAAAAGAAGCCTACTGGAGTATGATGGCAAATTGACATTGCGATCCCAATTTAGACCACGAAGAGCAAATAGCAGAAATTGCTTTTGAACAGATTCAATTTTACTTTGGTGCGTCTCATATTGAGGCGACCATATGCAAGATCCGTACTCTAAGATAGGACGGATTAATGAAGTATACAGAAGTTTGGTTGTGTACGGATCGTCAAACTCTTTTGACCATCGTTTCACAAACCCAAGAACATTCATAGCTTTACTAACTGTAGCAGAAATATGAGGATTAAAGGTTAATTTATGGTCCATAAGAACACCTAAGTCATTGACAATATCTAACCGCTCTAAGGCAGTGTCGTTAAGATAATAAGTTGCTATGTGTGGAGTGCATCTATAAAAAGACATAACTTTACATTTAGAGCCGTTAAGGTTTAATAGGTTGGTTTCACACCAACTCTGAAGATCATTAAGATCCGATTGAAGTAGGCAAGAAGACGATATGTCTTCAAAACTGAGGTAAAGCTTAACATCATCCGCGTACATAAGCACCCGAGAATGTGACACTACCAATGCAAGGTCATTTATAAAAAGAGTGAATAGCAATGGACCCAAATGACTACCCTGAGGTACTCCAGAAGTCACTTGGATGGTCTTAGAAAATGAAGACTTAAAGAGGACCTTTTGTGTACGCTTAGAAAGATATTGAAGAATCCAATCAGGCAAACGGCTGGGGATGCCAAGTGCATTTAACTTATATAAAAGTAGAGTGTGATTAACAGAGTCAAAGGCCTTGCTGAAGTCAGTATAAATGACATCGGTTTGCACGGCAGTCTTGAACCCTTCGATTGAGTGAGATGTAAATTCTAATAGGTTAGTAGTTGTCGATCTACGTTTTTTAAACCCATGTTGGGATGACGAAATGATTGAGCTACAAAAATGCTGCAATTGAGACGTTATTATTTTCTCAAATGCTTTGGGTATGCCAGACAATTTAGAAATACAGACAATTTAGAAATAACCCTATAATTGGAGGCTTCGGACTTTTTCACCTTTTTATGAAGAGGAATAATATATGATTCCTTCCAGATGGACGGGAAGGCGGAATATGTAACGGACAGTGTAAACAACTTAAGTATTGGCTTACATAGGGCCTCTGCGCAAAACCTTAATACGCAGCCTGGTATTCCATCAGGGCCAGGTGCATATATTGGTTTGACGGAACTAAGAACGCTAAAAATGGAACTTTCTTCAAACACAGGGTCTAAAATGCAATTAGACGATTGCAAGTGATAAGGATAAGGAGGATTTGCTTGATAAATCGAAGAAGATTTTACGTTCTTCAAGTTACATAACTTACGTGAGAACCAAGGAGGTTTATCAGACCATCCTTGAGTCACACGCGGGACACAAACATCAAAGAACGACTCAAGAGTTTTATAGAAGACAGAAATGGCAGAGTCCATATCCGTGCAAGTATACAGATATGTCCAATCATTAGTTAATAGGAGTTTTTTAAGTTTAGTAAAGTTTGTCTTGCGAAAACATCGGGTTGGAGGCATCGAATTATTATATCGAGTCATAACCCCAAAAGGAAGGTCAATGGTTACATCCAGAGTTGGATGAAAGTTGTCTTCAGGGATAACTAAGGGATCAGTCCTGGAAATATCGCAGTTGGAAGAATCCAACACAAATACCAGATCTAGTGATCTGTTCCGACTATTTCGGACAGGATTTATTTGAGTTAGGGACAACTCAAACAGACCATCAATGAAACAATGTGACGAGGAGGGCAACAGTAATAAAGAATCATATGAGAGGGTCAACGCAATCTCAGGTAAATTAAAATCTCCCAGAACAATAAACAAGTCTTTGTCAGAGATATATGATGAAACAAGTTGAATAGCTTCCAAATGGTGAATGTATACTGCCAAGTCGGACTGTGGTGGAATATACGAACAAGTAATATAGGCAGAAAAAGAATTAAGAGAGATTTTAACACAAACAAATTCAATCTCCTGATTGGAAGACTGTACAATTTCAGACGAGAACGCCGAATCAACAGCGATCAAAACACCACCACCATTACGGATAGTCCGATCATGTCTATATATTAAATATTTTGAGGGGAGAATTGAAGCATCGGCAATATCAGGCTTCAGCCAAGTCTCAGTAAAGGCAAGAATATGAAAGTCAAAAGCTAAACTATCTACATAAAGTCTAGAGAGTTTCGACTTTAGTCCCCGTACGAAATTAGTTTTTTGACTCGCCAACAGGTGCAGACGAGCCGGAAGGAACGTTATTCACAGAGGCAGGTAGCAGGCTAATCGGAGGCCGATTCTTCTTTTTTATTGTATACTCTTTTACAATGAGGTGTTCCGGCCAAAAGTCTTTATGACATATTTGCCCAAAAAGATCTGGGGAGACACTTATTTTAAAGGACGAAATGTCCCGAGTATATGAGAAACGGAACTTTTCCACAGCAATGTTTGGTGCTTGAACTTTGCCCTGGATGTAGGCTATGACTTCTTCAGAAGTAGTATTGGGATCAAGCCGCGAAATAAAAATTTGCTTTTTGGGTGGAACTACAACAAGGGAACTAGAAGTGCCAAGCACAGCAGTAGCAGCAACAGCAGATACAGCAGCAGCTGAAGCAGCCAACACTTTACTAGCTCCTCTTGTAACTACTTTATTGGCAATATTCCTGGAAACGGATGTTTGCCCGGACGGTTCGGAAACTACAACCGATATCGTGTTAGTAGGTGGGATACTGTCTCCAGGGGAAATGGGAAGAGACTCCACACCTTCCAAAGCCGGACTCCTAAACGATATCAGCTGCTGTGCATTTGGTGACATAGGGTCATTGTCGGAAGCCGGAACTGAGAGAGAACGATGTGCCGGGTCGGAGATTCAATCAAAAGTTTAGAACTTCTGAATTGAACCTCCATCGCCAAAAGCTCTTCTTGGAGCTTATGAACGCCAGCTGACAGAGTTTTAAAGGCATCCCCAGTTCGTTTCATAAAACTTCGCATCTCGAGCTCCAAGCCACGACACGAATCACAGCCCCATTTAAGGCCGCCACCCTGTGCAATGCTATCCCGCACCTTGACTGTGTAACCAGCACATTTAAAGTGCATTACATTGTCACACAGCCAACAGTAAAGAAAGTCTTCACTGGTCTTGCTGGGATTATTGCAATTATATTTGCAACAGACAGACATTATTAACTAATCAAATTATATAACAATCAAATTATAAATCAATATGTAAGCAAAAAGGGAAAAATGTTAAATTAAGAGAGGCGTATACAAACCAAAGCAAAAGCTAACTGCAATATACAAATTAGAAAGAGAAGAAAAAGAGAATATTTATTATTTTTTGTATTACAACACACAACAACAAAAAGTTGTCACAAGCGCGAAGTTAACGGCCGCGAGCGCGATCAAAAGAGAAAGCAGAAGAATAGAGATCGCCAACACCACACCAACAAAAACAGACTATGAACTGTAAATTGAGAGCGCGGGTGGGAGCAAAGAAATAGAACGAAATCAAAAAGTAAGCAGCGCAACAACAAAATTATATTTGCGTTTGTTAAAGTTTTGATATTAATAAATATAAATGTTAATAAATTTAACACAAACTTCGCGATGAGTATAGTGAATTATTAAAAATTGATAAAACAATGAATTTAAATTGAATATTATAGATTAACTTCACAAAAGAACGAAAGACAGTAATTAAGCGAGAGCGCAAAAAAAAACACGACCGACTTCGATGAGTGACAATATATCGAGGAGTTATTGAAAAGTCAAATAGCCCTTGGAGTTCGCCCATGCGTTTGGTGATTAAGCCCGGAAAAGTTCCTTTATGCTTAGATGCAAGACGTATTAACGAGGTTACCAAGAAAGACGCACTGCCCAGCATCAACGGAATTTTCGCAAGACTACCAAAAGCTAACATTATCTCGTAGATAGATATGATGGATGCTTCTTGGCAAATAGGTTTGACTGACGAATCAAAAGCAATCACAGCATTTACAGTACCCGGTCGTCCATTGTATCATTTTGTGGTTATGCCATTTGGTTTCTGTAATGTCGCGCCAACAATGTGTAGACTAATGGATGAAATAATACCCCCTGAATTAAAATATTGTACTTTTGGATACTTAGACGATTTATGTGTAGTTTCAGAAAGCTTTGAGGAACATATTATTGTTTTAGCCAATATAGCTGTTTGGGCTACAACTGAATCAAGACACTCTTTGCTGAAGAGAGAAAACGACCGAAGAGAGAGAGACCAAGAACAGCGCAAATTACTTTGAAGAGACAAACTTGGAGTTCCGTTACTTTAATTCTTTTCTTTCTCACTTCTTCTATGGAAATTTCCAGAACTTTGAATTTTGTAAAAGACAGCATGGTTTGCAGTATTTGAATTTTTACTCTTGAAATTAATCTCGTTCGATGTGGTTGCATTTTGCCCACCGAAAATTGTACTACTTAGTTTTAGTTTAAGAAATAAAGCAACTTGAAGTTACCCTGATAATTTTATTCCTGCCAAATTGCAAGTGCCTCAAAGCCGCCTCGGTGGAAATCATCCGAAGGCCGCATCATACAAAGCGAGCAGATTGGGGCTCCGCAAGGGCGCAGCCGTTAGCCAACATATTTTTGGTGCCGAAACCCGGGAGGATTGATCTTGGCGATTGGATTTGGAGTGTAATTACCAGTGAATAGACTGATTTGGGTGAGTACAATTTAACGTTGATGTGTTTGGGTAGGTGTTCATTATGGCTGAAAAACTGTTACCGTTGACTACGGAGCAAATCACATTACTTACTTCGCTGGAGAAGTCATTGGCGCGGTATAAATCGGAGGAATCGGTACATACCGAGAGTCATCTGGAAGCCAGATTGGACTCGCTGGCCCACCTTCACGCAGATTTTCAGCGCAATCATCACCAACTGGTGCAAGAACGAGATAATGTGGAGATAAAGGGTCGATATTTTGACAAAGACATCAGAGACTGTTTCGAAGAAACCTACATCATGGGAGTAGCTGAGATTCGAAATGAGTTGCAGAGACATAAGGATCGGAGAATCCCGGAGTCGACTGCATTTGATGAGTCTTGTTTGCATCAGACGGTGCATGAACAAATGGGATCAATTTTGGAGGAAGTGAAACTTCCAACAGTTAAACTGCCTACCTTCAGCGGGAAATTCATTGAGTGGCCGGCGTTTAAGGAGGTGTTTTTAACAAGAGTACACCACTGTGAGAAGCTGACGGACTTACATCGTTTTCATTATTTGAAGGATTCATTGGTTGGAGACGCAGCTAAGGATATTGAACATCTAACGCTAATAGCGGCGAACTATGAAGTGGCTTGGAGAATGTTGATGAATTTGTATGATAACAAGCGAGTGTTGTTTTTACATTACATGGATGTGTTCGACCAGCAGTTACCAATTAAATATGGAGATGCGGAAAGTTTGAGAAGATTTGTGCGAACTTCCCGCTCATGTGTGAATTCATTGGAGAAGACTGGTGTGAATGTGCGACAACAGTCTGAAATTTTAGTGTACTACATGATGAAAAGATTACCGAATCAATTAAGAGTGGATTGGGAGCGGTCAATATCTTCAACACAGAATCTGCCGAGCTTTGAGGAGCTCAGTCAGTATCTTGAAACACAGTACAGAACAATGATTACGGCGTCAGCAGGTAATATCGAGGGAATTATATCACGGGATAGACATCGGAATGCAAGACCAGGTGTACATGGGTTACGAGTTAACCAGAACTACACAAAGACTTCATTTGTTACTCGAGAGACAGACCTATGCATTGTCTGTCAAGGGGATGGACACCTTATCGGAGTATGCAAGATATTCCATGCCTTAGACCAAATCACCGAATAGATGCATGTGACAGTGCGGTAAATTGTGGAAAATGTCAAGGACGGCATCATACACTACTTCATGTAGACAAGTCAGGAGGCGAGAGATCACTTGGCACACTAAAGAAGGGAGTTATCCCAACAGCATCTGCGAATGCTTTAAATGGAAAGTGTACAACAGAAATTGCGGTAAGGCAGAAAGACGAGGTTTTATTACCAACAGCAACGGTGTGGGTAGAGTCGATAGAAGGCTATCCGTTACAATTTGGAGCGTTTTTGGATCAAGGTTCACAAGTTTCGTTCATTTCAGAGAATGCAGCTCAGCAGCTACGTTTACGGCGCAAACGGGCTCACATCACGATTACTGGATTAGCAGATACTAAAATTACAGATGCGAGAGCACATGTGGAGCTTGTCATAGGATCAATCTACAACCCACATGCGAAATACAAGCTGCTCGCGTCAGTAATACCTATAGTGAGTAAGCGCATGCCAATCAAACGACTGCCATTTGAAGAGTGGACTCATCTGAAGGACTTACCGTTGGCCGATCCGAACTTCTTCAGTCCACAAGGAGTTGATATTTTGCTGGGAAATGATATCTACGATGAGCTGATGTTAGGAGAAGTGCATCGAGGAATACGTGGTATGCCTCTGGCGCAAAATACGCATTTGGGATACATTGTATCAGGGAAGACGAATCAAGAAGCTGGTAGCAGATCGTCATACACCATAACTGTCCGTAAGAAGGAATCTGTTGAGATACTTGAACAATTGTTATGTAAGTTCTGGGAGCTAGAACAATTCGACGAAGAGCCACGTGGGCTTTCAGTAGAGGATAACTGGTGCGAAGATTTCTTCGTTAAGACACATAACCGAATGCCGTCTGGGAAATATGTTGTTCGTCTTCCTTTTCTTACTTACTTGGACAAATCAATGGTAATTGGAGAATCATATAAGGGCGCGTTAAAACGATTACATTCTTTGGACAGACGGTTGCGGAGCGTTGCGAGTTTGAAGATAAATGTTTATGTTTGCACGATAAATGAGTATCTGGAGCTGGATCAAATGGAACGTGTGACGTCACGGACTAGTACGATGAGCAATCCTGCATTGGGGGGAGTCGATCATTGTTACCTACGGCATCACCCAGTCATAAAGGAATCGTCATCAACTACGAAGGTACGAGTTGTCTTCGATGGATCGAGCAAGACGAGTAATGGGAAATCACTTAATGAGATTCTAGCAATTGGTCCAAAATTGCACGTACATCTTCAAGGAATCATTCTCAATTGGCGAGGGCTAAAATGGGTGTTTATGGCGGATGTTGAAAAAATGTACAGATGTATTAATGTTCCACCCGACGACGCGCAGTACCAACGTATTCTATTGAATCCGGACACTAGTGATCATGTGGCTGAATATGCCTGCACAACGGTAATGTTTGGAACTAGCTCCGCCCCTTATTTAGCCATGGGAGTTATGAAACAATTAGCTATGGATGAAAGCGAGAAGTATCCACTGGCGGTGAATGTTGTGAATCATCAAATGTATGTAGATGACATACTGTCTGGTGGCGAAAGTATTGCAGAGATGGAGGATGTCAAGAACCAAGTGATTGGAATGCTTCGTAGTGGTACATTTGAACTAAGGAAGTGGGCGAGTAATTGCCCAAAGCTCTTAGAGAACATACCAGTTGAGCATCGAGAATCAAGCATCCGCTTGACAATCCGTTACACGTAGAAGGTAATGATACTATTTGCACTTTAGGTCTCTACTGGAGTCCTAAGGAAGATGAGTTCCGTTTTGCTTTGAATGTCGTTCCACCAACGACCTCACCTACAAAAAGGAAAATACTATCAGCAATTGCACGACTGTTTGATCCCATGGGATGGCTTAGTCCGATAATTATTACTGCCAAAATTCTCATGCAGCATCTATGGAAGGAGAAAATTGGCTGGGATAGCACACTACCGGACACTATTAAGAGAGAATGGGAGAAATTCGTGAAGGAGTTACCAAACATAGTAACTATACGAATACCACGGCATGTTACATGGGGGCTACCGGGTGGTGTGGCTGAACTGCACCTGTTTTGCGATGCGTCGTCACGGGCATATGGAGCTGCAGCTTACTTACGCTTCCCAATTGGAGAGGATAAGTATCACACAGAGTTGTTATTGTCAAAAGGGAAAGTATCGCCAACTAAACAACAACTAACCATTCCTAGGGCAGAGTTATGTGCTGCTGCGCTTGAAGCAGCCAAAATCTATAAGTATCTAAGGAAGAATCTAAGAATTAACATTAATTATTCGAACACTATTTTTTGGTCAGATTCTATGATAACCATCAGTTGGATCCGTGGTGGAGCTGCCAACTGGAAAGTATTTGTGTCCAATCGAATAAACAAAATCCGTGAAATGTCAGACGAAAGGCAATGGCGACACGTCGCATCGAAAGATAACCCTGCAGATTATCTAACCCGTGGCATGAGTGCAACCAAGTTGTCATCGTGTGAATTATGGTGGCATGGGCCATCATGGTTACAAGGATCGGACATCGAATGGCCTTGGATTCGCTGTCGGTTGTTGACACTGAAGTCAGAAAGGTGACCATGCCAAGTGTAGCATTTATCAGCAAGTATTCATCGTATACACGACTCGTATGGATTATATCATATATAAAACGTTTCGTATCTAATTGTCGTACATCTGTGGCAGAACGAAGAGGATTAGGACTCTCAATTGTGGAATTAGAAGAGGGCCTACGTGAATTGATTAGGATGGTGCAGAAGGATTGTTTTAACTCTGAATGGAAGGCGCTATCGGAAGGAAGGGTAATAGCAAAGGACAGCATACTACTGTCTCTTAATCCGTATTTTGATTCGAACGAACGTGTTTTACGTCTCGGAGGCAGGCTTCGAGATTCCCATAAATGAAAAATATCCTTATATACTACCGTATAAACATCCTTTCACAGATCTGGTCATATCTTACAGTCATATTTGCACCTTGCATGGTGGAACCTCACTAACGCTGAATTTTATAAGGAAGAAATTCTGGATTGTTAATGGACGCAATGCAGTTCGGTTTGCAATTCATAAATGTATCACATGTTTTAAGATGAAGCCTCAATTTGCAGGTCAGAAAATGGGAATGTTACCAGCAGTACGGGTACGTCCTTCTAGAGCATTCTCATCCGTTGGAGTGGACTACGCTGGACCCGTAAATATTTCACCCTGCAAAGGAAGAGGACGTGTATCCCAGAAGGGATATATTGCTGTGTTCGTATGTCTAGTGACGAAGGCCATTCATTTCGAACCAGTTGGAGATCTGACCTCAGATGCGTTTATAGGAGCATTTAACCGTTTCATTGGCAGACGTGGCCTATGCACAGACGTTTATAGTGACTGCGGTACTAATTTTATTGGAGCCAACAAAAAATTGCAAATGGACAAACTGGCATATTGTTCGTACATTACGAAACATATTGCACCAACATTATTGAGAAAGGGAATCACCTGGCATTTCAACCCACCATCAGCGCCACACTTTGGTGGATTTTGGGAGGCTGGAGTGAAGTCCATGAAGTATCATCTGAAGAGAACTCTCGGAGAACAAGTTTTAACATTTGAGGAAATGGCAACTACGTTGGCGCAAATTGAGTCTTGTTTAAATTCAAGACCTTTATGTCCCCTATCAAATGATCCCGACGATTTAATGGTATTAACACCCGGTCACTTTCTGATCGGTGAAGCGCCTTTAGCACCTCCTGCTCCGGAATTGGCTAAGGTTACTCTGATTGATCGATGGAAAAATTGTCAATATTATGCACAACAGTTTTGGAGAAGATGGAATTCGGAATATTTATCACGATTACAAAGGAGACCAAAATGGCTGCAGACCAGGGAAAATCTAACAGTTGGAAGCATAGTGCTCATCAGGGACGAGCGATTCCCCTCTCATCAATGGCCTCTAGGTCGGGTTATGGAGACACATGCAGGACCCGATGGACAAGTGAGAGTGGTGACTTTGAAGACAGTCAATGGGCTCATGAAACGACCGGTAGCCAAACTCTGTCCATTGCCTATTCAGGAGAATTGGATGGAGAATGACACCAACCCTACACCTAAGCGTTAAATTGTTACTCTCTGGTTTCAGTTTATTCTTTTCGCAGGAGTCTTCCGGACGTGAATTTGATGATAAGGATCGTCATCATCAAAGGGGGGAGAATGTTTGGGCTACAACTGAATCAAGACACTCTTTGCTGAAGAGAGAAAACGACCGAAGAGAGAGAGACCAAGAACAGCGCAAATTACTTTGAAGAGACAAACTTGGAGTTCCGTTACTTTAATTCATTTCTTTCTTACTTCTTCTATGGAAATTTCCAGAACTTTGAATTTTGTAAAAGACAGCATGGTTTGCTGTATTTGAATTTTTACTCTTGAAATTAATCTCGTTCGAAAATTGTACTACTTAGTTTTAGGTTAAGAAATAAAGCAACTTGAAGTTACCCTGATAATTTTATTCCTGCCAAATCGCAAGTGCCTCAAAGCCGACTTGGTGGAAATCATCCGAAGGCCGCATCATACAAAGCGAGCAGATTGGGGCTCCGCAAGGGCGCAGCCGTTAGCCAACAATAGCTGAGCAATTTCGAATGGCGAACGTGACTTTAAATGTGGCAAAGAGCAAATTCTGTGTCACAAAAGTTGCATTTTTAGGATATATAGTGGGCAATGGAGGAATTTCAACTGACTCATCAAAAACAGACGCGATTCAGTCATGGCCAATTCTAAAAACAGTTAAACAAGTAAGAGCGTTTATGGGAGTAGTCGGATGGTATAGACGATTTATACCTAACTTTTCAGATATTAGTTTTTCAATCACCGAGCTTCTGTCGTCGAAAAAGAAGTTTGTCTTGAACGAGCAAGCTCAGAAATCGTTTGAAAAGCTTAAGTCTGCGTTGACTTCAGCTCCAGTATTGCAGAACCCGAACTTTGAACGGAAGTTCTATGTGCATTGCGATGCGAGCGATGTCGACATAGGCGCTACGTTACTTCAAAATAATTCAAATGAGGTCGGGACAATGTCGTACCTGATGCGCTTTCGAGAATGTTTTCAGACGAAATAAGCGCACTAGAAGAAGTTTATCCTGGTGTTGATTTAAATTCCAACTATTTTAGTGATAGTGAATATCAGAATTTGAAAAAAAAGTTTTTTGATAGTCTGGGAGAGTATCCAGATATACGAGTAGAAGATGGATTTGTCTATATACGAACTGAACATGATGATGGAAGTTTAGAAAATCAAGAATCGAGATGGAAACTGTGGATTCCTTCTGGTTTGACGACTGAAGTCATATGCAGTGCTCATAATAGTGTTATATCAGCACATGGAGGAATGGCTAAGACCCTAGAATTAATAAGGAGATTTTTTTATTGGCCAGGCATGGTGTCAAGAGTAAGAGATTATGTATGTAACTGTGATATTTGCAAGTCTACCAAAGCCCCGAATTACATTTTAAAACCGCCGTTGGGAAAGCCAGCAGTTTCAATGCGTTCTTTTCAAAGGTTATACATAGACCTGCTCGGTCCATATCCACGCAGTAAGCGAGGCCATATTGGGTTGGTAATAGTTTTGGATCACTTTTCCAAATTTGATATCTCGTTTAATACAGAAGTTTCTTCAGGATCATATTTTCTTTATGTTTGGTATTCCGGAAATCCTAGTGAGCGATAATGGAGCACAATTCAAAGCGGTCGAATTTAACGCGTGGCTAACGAAGCTTGGTATTAAGCATTTATGTACAGCGTTGTATTCACCTCAAGCCAACGCCTCAGAACGGGTGAATCGATCAATCATAGCAGCGATTAGAGCTTATCTTAACAATGATCATAGAGAGTGGGATGAACATATTCCAGCAATTAGTTGTGCTCTGCAGAATGGTCATCATGCGAGCATTTATTGTTCTCCATATCAGTATAACTTGCGCACTCGGCAAATTCATTTTTGGATAGGCCAAGAAGTATTCAGAAGAAACTTCAGCCAGAGTAATTTTCAGAAAAATACGAATGCGAAATTCAATCCTCAATGCGTGAAATCTAGAGTCAGGGAATTTTTAGGGAATTGTTATTATGTTTTAGAAGACCTTCAAGGGAAATTACAAGGAACATATCATGCCAAGGATATTAAACAATGAGGTTTTCAGACTAATTCCCCCAGAAAACTCTAGAATTCGTCTGTGGTTGTGATGGTACCTTGAGTAAATTTTGCAGCTCAAAAGAAAAAAAAATAAAAAGAAAAGAAAAGAAAGAAAAAGTATAAAAAGAAAGGAAGGCAGAATTTCAAAGACACGCGAATGCATTGCTTGATTGCATTTCTTTTTTCCATTATGCCAATAGCGGATAATGTCACTTTATCAATTGACTTCGGGTCTAAACGAAGATCAATGCTAGGCCTAGAGCATAGGCGAAATATCTTGATAAATTCTTTTCAAATTGGCAACCGAGCGGAACAGTCCTTTGCAGGAAGTGAAAAAAAATTAATATTTCATTTTTTTTGTGGTTAAAATAACCCAAGTAAATTTCAAATCCGAATAAATACAAGCCATCCTTCATGGACTTGATTCGGTAATAAAAAGAAACCAATTATGTTGGTGTTCTCTATTTCAAGAAATTCTTCCTGAATTTGCTAAGTCCCGGTATGTTCGTTCATATTGCCAAAAAAAGGAAATTAAAATGTATTGCTTTGATTAAGCAGAAGACAAATGTAATGCCCAAATTTTGGTATCGACGATTTGCAAAGGCAGAATTCCAGGATATTCATGTTGGATAGTGCAGGCAGCGAAGAAGTTGTTCACCAAAGGGGACGAAGCAATTACATTGGTGATTAACTGATCAGTCAAATTTCGTTACGACACCGGCAAGTGCTAGTGAAAAACAGCAAAAACACGCAGCCCAAAGAACTATGTATCAGAGTTAAAAAATTATAAAAATTACAAGAAAAAAAAAGAAAAAAAAGAACAACCCATTTGAAAAAAAGTCTAACAAGAGTGAAAAGAAAGAAAAAAGGTTTAAGTCAGATGAAAAAGTTTGAAAATAAGTGAAACCAAAAAACACTAACTTCCATTTTTATACCCTTGCAGAGGGTATTATAAAATTGGTCAGATGTTTGTCACGCACAGATGGAGACGTTTACGACCCCATAAAGTATATATATTCTTGATCACGTACGCGTTTTACTCAGCCATCTTAAGAGCTATCGGGATGACATTTTTTTTGGGAGCTTTTTTTTACCCGGGTGAGATAAAGTATGAAAATCATCGGGATCGGACTACTATATCATATAGCTCTAGAACAAACATTTTTGCAAAAATTGGAGTATCCCCATGAAATTTACCAATATAATAGAATTTGGTATAAAATCTCAGATCCCAAAATTTGAATTTGATCGGAATAGAACACAAGTTACAGTCAATACAAATCGGTTCTACGTCATCAGCAAATCAAACAGATCACATGCATACACACACACAGACGTAGCGCTACGCGAGTATGTATGTGTATGCGTGTTGTGCTTTGCTTCAGGAATGATGGAAGAAAAATTTGTAGTAACGAGCTATGGAAGTTAACTTCGACCTTGCCGAAGTTTATATACCCTTGCAGTTCTTTATTATATTTAATTCGATAAGAAAAGTGAAATTTCATACATCAACAGCATTAGTTGTCGTATTATGAATATGCTCAAATATTTTTCAAACTACTGAATTCAAAACACATTTAATGATTATTTAACAATATATGATATAGTAGTCCGATCCCGATGATTTTCATACTTTATCTCACACAGGTAATAAAGAGTCTCCAAAAAAAATTTCAACCCGATATCTCTTAAGATGGCTGAGTAAAACGCATTTTCAAAACACATTTAATGATTATTAAACAATATATGATATAGTAGTCCGATCCCGATGATTTTCATACTTTATCTCACACAGGTAATAAAGAGTCTCCAAAAAAATTTCAACCCGATATCTCTTAAGATGGCTGAGTAAAACGCATACTTCAAACTACTGAATTCAAAACACATTTAATGATTATTAAACAATATATGATATAGTAGTCCGATCCCGATGATTTTCATACTTTATCTCACACAGGTAATAAAGAGTCTCCAAAAAAAATTTCAACCCGATATCTCTTAAGATGGCTGAGTAAAACGCATACGCACAGACGGACGGACAGACGGACAGACGGACAGACGGACAGACGGACATGGCTATATCGACTCAGCTTCTCAAGCTGATCAAGAATATATATACTTTATGGGGTCGGAAACGTCTCCTTCTGTGCGTTACAAACATCTGATCAATTTTATAATACCCTCTGCAAGGGTATAAAAAGAGAAATAATTTGAATGTTTTGTTTGTGTGTTGATGAATTGAGTTGCAAGGAAAGAAATTTCAAAATGTAAAAAAATTATTGCCAAGGACTGCAAGGGTATATAAACTTCGGCATTGCAAAAAATTTCAACCCGATATCTCTTAAGATGGCTGAGTAAAACGCGTACGCACAGACGGTCGGACAGACGGACAGACGGACATGGCTATATCGACTCAGCTTCTCAAGCTGATCAAGAATATATATACTTTATGGGGTCGGAAACGTCTCCTTCTGTGCGTTACAAACATCTGACCAATTTTATAATACCCTCTGCAAGGGTATAAAAAAAAGTTAATGTTCATGAAATTATGCCGAGTGTTTAGAATATTTTTTTTTTTGATTTTGATTTTTTAATCTTAGAATATGAATCGTTATGCGTTAAAGTTTCGAGCTATATTTTTTTTGTAATTACAACTTAATTTGTTGATCATTTATGAAATTGTAAATTTTCTTATATATTATAGAATGGTTTTGTTTTTTTTAATTTGAGTAAACTTTGCTCTCTGAAATACTACTGAATGAAATATTAGATTCTAAGAAATGAATGATTGTGGAAAAACATTAATTTAAGTGAATAATAATGATATTTATAATGAAGTAATTTCTGACCTTTCTTTTTTTACAATCTAATGTGAATAAGGAGGTTTGTTTTGGGAATTTCCCCTAGCGCTGAAACGAAAATCATGGTAGGGTGGGTAGAGAGCGCGGCTGTAAAAACACATATACAGCCAACACTAGGACTACTTTCTTCTATCCTCTTTCCTTTGCCGAGTTTCAGCACAGGGACTTTATTTAAAGTTGCTGACGTGTGAGTAGGTGAGACACATTCATCAAAGAACCGGCCCAGCCGACTGTCTTGCTAGCCGCATTAAGAGTCCCGCAGGTGAATCGTGTTAACATCGAAATAGGCCTCACACAATAACGTATAGTTTGCCGATTGCAATGGTTGGTAAGCCTTTGTGGTTTCGTATTTATTGATATTTAGTTGCCCAATGGCTAAGGCTTTGTACGTTACAACACCTCAGATTTTTCGTTTTTTTCTTCCTCTTTGCGGTTTAAAAGAGAAGACCAAAACTGCCAAAACGTGTTGACAATTTTGCCTTACGACAGGACAACACACGGACTCAACTTAATGTTACTTGACTCGACTCGATCCGGACAAGGATTTGCCATTGTCTTTGAACTAGAAAATTTATGGGGGCTTTAAATTATTTTGTCATTTTGCATTTTTTGGTTTAGTTTCTTTTTGTGGTTGTAAGTCTCGCCACGCCTTGGTGAAAATAATATTGCGCAATGTATAAAAAACCGATTCTTGTCCAATTTAAAGAAGTTTTGTATACACTACCAAAAAAAGAGTCCATTAATTTGGGTGAGAGGATTATGCTTAATGCTTATTATATGTATGTGTCAGATTCAAGTGGTTTCCCTAAATAGAGTATACACACTTCGTAAAGCCCTTTGTTAAGGGTCCTTTCCAGTAAAAAGGAATATTAAGGAGAAAATTGGTTGAAAGCAGTTGACTTAATTTATTTATAGCCCACAGTAATTATCAGCTAGCTTAAACACAGCTTACACAGAGGAAAATACTATATATAGTTGTCAGACAGAAGGAAAAAGAAAAAAGGTGTAGGAGATGTAGCACTTTCGCGTTTCTTTTCCACAGACATTATTGCGAATGCAATTCTTATAAATTTCAACTTAATAGACTTGTAGGCAACGTATTCACTCATCAGACAAATGCAAATTCAGGCAATTCACGAAAAAATATCAAGAAAAAACCAAACACAAGAAAAATGGAATTACCCGCAGATTTCTTAGCCTTGCTTTCGGTTACTGTGGGAAGAATTGGTTTTGACGATGAGTCAGCATTTTAGGCAATTTCAAAATTTAATTAAAACCAAAGTGTAGAACCACAACTAAAAAACCCAATCTTCATTCGTTGAATTCAAAATATCAACTGATTTTATTTACAAAAGAACGGAGTTTATATAGGATTATTTTAGGCTCTAGGAGTTAACAATTGTTTTTAGAAGATCCCATTCTAGTACGACTCATTATTATTTTTTTGGGTACGGCATCGGCCACTTGACATCCTGCCGTTGTGATCTTTTGGGTTGGTTTAGAATTACAAGTGTTTTTCCCACACCGTGTATGGCTGATTGTAATTCTAGTCATATGCTGGTTAGTTGTTTGGTACATAGGTACAGTTGTATTGTATTTTCTTTAGTTCATCTGATTTGCTGACGCCAGTTTATATGAACACGATGTTTATTCTTAAACACAGTGGAAAAACTTTTATTCTATAGTCAGGCTAAAACTCAAAAGAAGAAACTGTTCAAAACCGTTGAAATGCAGTCCATTCAAAGAATTTTATCGGTTATCAGCTACATTATTGCCATTTAACTGACGTCAGCTCTTCCAATTGTGTAAGAGTTGAAAAAAAAAAATATCAAAGAAGCTAACTTCGGCAATGCCGAAGTTTATATACCCTTGCAGTCCTTGGAAATAATTTTTTTACATTTTGAAATTTCTTTCTCTGCAACCCAATTCATCAATACACAAACAAAACATTCAAATTATTTCTCTTTTTATACCCTTGCAGAGGGTATTATAAAATTGGTCACATGTTTGTAACGCACAGAAGGAGACGTTTCCGACCCCATAAAGTATATATATTCTTGATCAGCATGAGAAGCTGAGTCGATATAGCCATGTCCGTCTGACCGTCTGTCCGACCGTCTGTGCGTACGCGTTTTACTCAGCCATCTTAAGAGATATCGGATTGAAATTTTTTTTTGGGGACTCTTTTATACCTGTGTGAGATAAAGTATAAAAATCATCGGGATCAGACTACTATATCACATAGCTCCGGAACAAAAATGTTTGCAAAAATTGGAGTATCCCCATGAAATTTACCAATATAATAGAATTTGATATAAAATCTCAGATCCCAAAATTTGAATTTGATCGGATAAATAGAACACAAGTTACAGTCAATACAAATCGGTTCTACGTCATCAGCAAATCAAACAGATCACATACACACACACAGACGCAAAGCTACACGGTAATAAACACACAGGTAATAAAGAGTCCCCGAAAAAATTTCAACCCGATATCTCTTAAGATGGCTGAGTAAAACGCGTACACACAGACGGTCGGACAGACGGACAGACGGTCAGACGGACAGACGGACATGGCTATTTCGACTCAGCTTCTCATGCTGATCAAGAATATATATACTTTTTGGGGTCGGAAACGTCTCCTTCTGTGCGTTACAAACATCTGACCAATTTTATAATACCCTCTGCAAGGGTATAAAAATTGTAAATTGAAAAATATTCCACACAGATTCGTAAATTTAAACACTTTCCATTGAAAATTTTGATATTACTAAAATCAATTGGAAACGTATGAATTATGTGTAAAGACTTTTACAATGGGTTGTCATCTAGTTCAGGTTCATTATTATTAACGACTCTTTCCCTTATGTGGTTTAAGGAATAGTCGGAATCATCGGAATCTGTAAGTAAAATATTTTTTATAGAAACTATGGTGGCTGCACAAGCTCTTTTCTGTTTGTGTTTGGCACTTTCATGGACTAGATTTTCGAAAGAGTCTTTGCAACTGACTCCAGGTATTTTTCTTGAATGATCTCATTATTCTCACTTTCATTGACTAGATTTTCAGAATAGGAATCAAGTTGCGCTTTTTGAGTGATCTCATTTTTGGCACTTTCAAGGAATAGATTTTCTGAAGAGTCCTTGCAACTGACAGGTATTTAGTCTTGAAAGATCTCATTATTGGCACTTTGATTGACTTGATTTTTAGACTCTTCCTTGTCGTGTATTGTATCATTAATGATCTCAGTATGAATAAAAACAGGTTTTGTTAGATTAGATTTTCTCCTCGGCAAGCTCCTAATTCGATTGAGTCCAATGAGAGAATTGTTACGCGTCTCTTTGGCATTATAAGATTTACCATTATCGTTGGCTACATAGAAGTGATAGAACGAATTGCAGAAATCGTTATTACCAGGACCCCGTATCAATTGACTTGCAATTTCTTAAATGAATTCGCTAGCAAAAGAAAATTTATTTCGAAGTCGAATTCAAACATTGTATACATTCGTACGTTCCTCAACTTTATGGACTTTGGAAATAGTTTATGTAAAATTTGACAATACATGGCGCCAGTACGCAAATCTTCAAAAGATTTCAGATCAACCTGCAATATAGTTGATATCCAATCGATGAAACCACGAACCGACTTCGTACTCCATTTGCCAGGATATACATTTTTCACCTGCATCGCGTCAAGCTTCCGTTTTTGATTAGTTTTCTTCTCTTTGAACGACTTCATTGTGCCCTAAGGATTCTAACCAAAGATTAACTTATATAAAAAATATCAAAGAAGCTAACTTCGGCAATGCCGAAGTTTTTGTACCCTTGCAGTCCTTGGCAATAATTTTTTTACATTTTGAAATTTCTTTCCCTGCAACTCAATTCATCAACACACAAACAAAACATTGAAATTATTTCTCTTTTTACATACAGTTCGTGTAGCGCTGCGTCTGTGTGTGTGTATACATGTGCTCTGTTTGATTTGCTGATGACGTAGTAGGTGCCGTCAGCCGATTTATACTGTCTGTAACTTGTGTTCTATTTATCCAATCAGATTCAAATTTTGGGATCTGATATTTTATATCAAATTCTATTACATTGGTAAATTTCATGGGGATACTTTTTGCAAAAATTTTTGCTCTAGAGCTATATGATATAGTAGTCTGATCCTGACAATTTTCATACTTTATCATCTCCGTGCTGAAAGTAGCTCAAATATGAAATTTCATTCCGATAGCTCTTAAGATGCCAGCGTGAAGTTGATTTGCACAAACGGACAGACGAACGGACAGACGGACATGGCTATATCGACTCAACTTCTCATGCTGATCAACAATATATATACTTTATGGGGTCGGAAACGTCTCGTTCTGCGTTACAAACATTTGACCAATTTTATAATACCCTCTGCAAGGGTATAAATATATGTTTTATTTTTACTAATTTAAAATTTTTATGTTTCAATGTTTATTCAACCAAAGCCAACCAAAAATACATTAATACAGCCCTTGATAGATGAGTTGTCTGAGGAAAGGGGAACTGAACAATGAGGTTCGAATTCCACTGTTTAAGAATAAACATCGTGTTTATCTGAACTGGCTTCACCAAATCAGATGCACCAATGAAATATACAAAACGAAACATAAACAAACGTAAGTCATAAAATTCATATGACAATTATTGCTTAATACCAAACAAAACATGCATCCACACTCTGTGGAAAACACTTAAGATTATAACAGCGTCGCGGTATCAAGTAACCAGCGCTGAGCATGAAATATAAACAATTTTCAACCCCCGAAAACGTGGGGCATTAGAATAAGTATTTTTAAGAACAATTGTCGCTTCTTAGAGTTTAAGAGTTTTTAAATAAAATCAGTTCACGTTTTGAATTCAACGAATGAAGAGTGGGTTATTTTCCTTCTCTCCGGGAATCCCTATTCATTTTGGTCCTTCGAGCCGGATTCATTTTGGTCCTTCGAGAAAAAGGAACTCCGCAGTTTTCCCCCACCAGTGGTAAGAGACTCAGAGGGTGAATCAGCTCCTTGAAGTCTGAATTCTTATGGAAGTGTAAATGCTAAGATCAGCTAAAGGTAGCAAAAATAAAATAACTCTAGTTTTCCCCCACCAGTGGTAAGAGAAAGAGTATAAAAACAAAAAGCAAAATATTGCATAATAAATAAAAAGTGCATGCGACCGAGTTAAATAAGGCAGTTTGGCTAAAAAAAAAAAAAAAAAGTTACAGAATTGGTGCGTGGCGTATTCGAAGCCCTAATATCGAAAAAAAAGTTAAAGTTAAATATGTATATGTAGTTGCAAGTCGGGAACTACAAACAGCAGCAGAGCAACAAGATAGTTGCAAAGAAGAGGCTGCTAATTGAAGAAAATCTGGTGCGATGACCGGCACCGGTACCGCCTGAGCCCATAGGCCCTGGACAAGCAGCAGCAGACTATCGGCAAAACATGCTTGGCAAACTCTACTTGGACGACAACAGTGGCGGATGGTGTCAACAGGATCAGCAGATAAGATATAAATTAAGATAGTTATAAGTACATCTATCTATTTTTATTATTATGGACTTATATCGATATCCTAATATTTGCACAAGATAAAATGTTCACTAATAAGACTGTAAAATTGTTAGAGAAGCAGGTAGAGTTGCATACCAGGTTAAAGCAGTTGGAAGCACTAGATCCCAGAAACATTACTAGCAAGGTGATTGAGGAAGTAAAAGTGATTAGTAGCCGATGGATGCCTAACCATGAGAAATTGCTCCAGCAGGGGGTTTTCGACCATCAGTATTACAGAGATAAAGTACATGAAGATGTTTTAAAGATAGTTGCCAAAATAATAGCTACAGGAGAGTCGGAAAAACCAGGCACTAGTAAGTCAGTGTTAGTTGAAGCAGAAGCAGATATGTCAGAAATGTTTGATGATAGCAAAGAAGAGTCGCGCGGGAATGCGACCTCCAGTCATGAAAACGGTAGTGATAAACAGGAGATATTTATGGATAGAGTCCGACAGCTTCAGGAATATTTGCAGGCAGTAGAGTTGAAATCAACAGGCAATGGGACATGGAGAATGTATATTACTAAAATAAATTATTTATGGGAGAAGGTACGGGCACGCCAAGTAATAACAAGTGATGCAAAATTTAAGAATACTATGGAGAATTTAGAATTCGACGTCCAAAATTCATTATCAATGCTAGAAATGAAAATACATGATCAGAAAAATTTGAATGATGAGAATGTAACCGTAAGAGGCGAACTACCGGTGTTGCCGAAAATACAGGTACCCATATTTTCTGGAGATCCTAGAGAATGGGACCTGTTTGTGGAATTATTTGCAGAACTGATTGAAAAAAGAGAGGATCTAAGTCCTGCTATTAAATTCAATTATTTAAAATCCGCGTTAAAGGGCGAAGCAAGGAGCATGGTAGCCCATCTAGTTCAGCAAGGTTCAGCTGACAATTATAGTGCCGCCTGGTAATTATTAAACAAGCGATATGAAAATAATCGGAGGGTATTTTCCGAACAATTAAGTCGGATCGTTGATTTACCGATGATCAACAATGAATCCGCAAAAAGTGTTGAAGGAGTGATTGACATAGTTAATGAGTCAGTTTACTTAATTAAAGGCGGGAGGAGGGGGTATAGTATTAAAATTTTTTTTTTTTTCAATTTTTTTTCATTTTTTTTTTTTCTGAATGCACGACGTCTCAAGAATAGTGTGCTAAAATTTTAGATCGATAATGAAATAGTCTGTTCATTGTGCAGTAAGAAACACCATACCTTTCTCCATTTTGAAGAAAAACAGGAGAGAGTTAATACTTATGTAACCGCACAACCAACACTGTTGGCCACAGCTGTAATACAAGTAAGAAATGTAAATGGAGGATATAAGACTCTAAGAGCCCTTATTGATTGTGGTTCACAGAGCAACATTTTGTCTGAAGAGGCCGCTCAACTATTGAAATTACCTAAAATTAAACAATATACAGAAATAAGTGGCGTGTCCTCAATAAAATCCAATAAATCAAAATATAAGGTAAAAGTAGATGTAAAGACGAGAAATCCTTGGAAAGGACATCTAAAGATTGAGGCAATTGTGTTGCCAAAGTTAATGAAAGCTCTTCCATTAAAAATTGCAAACGTGGATGTGTCAAAATGGCAAGCTTACGTGCTAGCTGATCCTACCTTCAATAAACCTGGTAGGGTTGATATAATAATGGGAGTAAACGTATATATCCAAATCTTAAAAAGGGGAATTACAAAGATTGATGGCCTGCTAGGCTAAAATACTCAATTTGGTTGGATCGTCTCGGGATGCACCAAATCAAATCAGAATAAATCCGTAGTGGCAACAACAATAGATGTCACATATTTTGAACAACGTTGGGAGGATAGGAAAGGTAAATTTCAAAATAAAAACAACACAATTCCAAAGAAATACAACAGGAAAACTCAAGAAATAAATTTATGGCCCCCGGCAGGACCTCACATTGGAGGTAAAGTGAAAATTGGGGAACAAAAAGTATATATCCCAGAGCCAGTACAAAATGAGAATATTCAAAAGGCAATGGGTCAACTAGATAATGATTATTTAAAAAATAATATAAAAATATATTCCGGGAACAAATTGTCCGAAACTATAGTACCAAAAAGGCAGATATGGCAAAATAATTATAAAAGAAAAAAATGTAATAATAAACAGAATAACCACTTAAGTTTTAGCAATCAGCGATATTTAAAAATGGTGGAGCGAAGATCAAAGTTGAACAATTCAAAAAGTAAAGATAGTTATCTTTTAAATGCTCCAGCTTATAAAAAGGCTAGAGGTCAGCACAGTAATACACATCAGGAGTGGGTAGATATCCCGAAACAGAAATCATTAGCTAATATGCCAAATATTATAAAAACCAGTAGAAGCTAACTCAGTAATACATACGGTAGAATTGTTAAGAATATGAAGTCAGTTACAATCGGTAAAGGAACATCAGATTGACTAGGTTGAACGTTCGCAAAGTAACTGGTCATACTTCTTTAACAATAATTGATATGATATTTTAATAATAATTTGTATAAGACAACTAACTATAAAAATAAAGTCCAAAACCCCACATTTTGTGGCCCTTTGTAGAATGTTTAAAAATAAACATCGTGTTCATCTGAACTGGCTTCACCAAATCAGATGCACCAATAAAATATACAAAACGAAACATAAACAAACGTAAGTCATAAAATTCATATGACAATTATTGCTTAATACCAAACAAAACATGCATCCACACTCTGTGGAAAACACTTAAGATTATAACAGCGGCGCGGTATCAAGTAACCAGCGCTGAGCATGAAATATAAACAATTTTCAACCCCCGAACACGTTAGAATAAGTATTTTTAAGAACAATTGTCGCTTCTTAGAGTTTATGAGTTTTTAAATAAAATCAGTTCACGTTTTGAATTCAACGAATGAAGAGTGGGTTAATTTCCTTCTCTCCGGGATTCCCTTTACAGCCACAGTGGCTAAGGTTTATAAAAGTAGTTAGAATAACAATTTTAAAGTTGTTAAAAGAAAAAATAAACTATCTTTTTGAATTAACATGTTAACAAATTAACATTTTAAACTTTAAGACTTTTGTAAACCTAATAAGACCCATTTAGTGGTCCTCTACAAACCCAGAATTTTCTTCGTTCTCATCCAATTGCTGGCATCAGTTAAGGTTTGACCAAATAAATCATATGCATTGAAAGCTTATACGCATTCAAAACATCGTCTCTTTGAATACTGTTAAAATATGCTATTTTTGTATTTGGTTTTGTCTCTATGCTGTTGTTGTTTGTGGAGCTTTTTACCCTTTCTCGCCTAGGCTTTCCAAGGACACAGTATCTACGCATTCCGCAGTGAAAAAAAATATCCATAAATATCATATATATATATATTTCACTCGTTGCAGAGGACAGACGTGTTTTTTTTGCTCTTATCAAGTTTTATTTTTTTCTCGCGATTAAAATCTTTTCTATAACTTCTAAGTTCATTTTCGGATTAATTAATAATAATTCCGGCATCCGAATTTTCATTTCGCGAATTCTTGTTGTCGCTTTTGTGTTTTTGTTTAAATTTAAAAAAAATCAAAAGTTACAACAATACTTGCGGTAGCGGTCATCTTAAGGGCAGGTTTTAATAAACTCCAAGCGGAGTTTTGTAATGACCGGGTTCCACTTGGTTTGCAATTTTGGAAGAACAAACGCGTCAGCTCAGTTTGGTGGTAATATTTAGATTGATTTTTATTCCAACACTATTCTTTGACTTAACCTATTGTTACATAGATATTCTTATGCTGCCACTTAAGCGACAGCTACAAAAAAGAGAGAAAGTGTCGATACATAAATACATATTATTTGGGGCACTTGCATCAAAGTGCATGGTCAGCGTTCACACGCTGGCTTGGCTCTAGCTCATGTTACGCCTGTGCATTGTTGCTCATATGAATACAGTCGAGTAATAACAAAAATTTAAGAATACTATGGAGAATTTAGAATTCGACGTCCAAAATTCATTATCAATGCTAGAAATGGAAATACATGATCAGAAAAATTTGAATGATGAGAATGTAACCGTAAGAGGCGAACTACCGGTGTTGCCGAAAATACAGGTACCCATATTTTCCTAGAGAATGGGACCTGTTTGTGGAATTATTTGCAGAACTGATTGAAAAAAGAGAGGATCTAAGTCCTGCTATTAAATTCAATTATTTAAAATCCGCGTTAAAGGGCGAAGCAAGGAGCATGGTAGCCCATCTAGTTCAGCAAGGTTCAGCTGACAATTATAGTGCCGCCTGGTAATTATTAAACAAGCGATATGAAAATAATCGGAGGGTATTTTCCGAACAATTAAGTCGGATCGTTGATTTACCGATGATCAACAATGAATCCGCAAAAAGTGTTGAAGGAGTGATTGACGTAGTTAATGAGTCAGTTTACTTAATTAAAGGCGGGGGGAGGGGGTATAGTATTAAAATTTTTTTTTTTCAATTTTTTTTCATTTTTTTTTTTCTGAATGCACGACGTCTCAAGAATAGTGTGCTAAAATTTTAGATCGATAATGAAATAGTCTGTTCATTGTGCAGTAAGAAACACCATACCTTTCTCCATTTTGAAGAAAAACAGGAGAGAGTTAATACTTATGTAACCGCACAACCAACACTGTTGGCCACAGCTGTAATACAAGTAAGAAATGTAAATGGAGGATATAAGACTCTAAGAGCCCTTATTGATTGTGGTTCACAGAGCAACATTTTGTCTGAAGAGGCCGCTCAACTATTGAAATTACCTAAAATTAAACAATATACAGAAATAAGTGGCGTGTCCTCAATAAAATCCAATAAATCAAAATATAAGGTAAAAGTAGATGTAAAGACGAGAAATCCTTGGAAAGGACATCTAAAGATTGAGGCAATTGTGTTGCCAAAGTTAATGAAAGCTCTTCCATTAAAAATTGCAAACGTGGATGTGTCAAAATGGCAAGCTTACGTGCTAGCTGATCCTACCTTCAATAAACCTGGTAGGGTTGATATAATAATGGGAGTAAACGTATATATCCAAATCTTAAAAAGGGGAATTACAAAGATTGATGGCCTGCTAGGCTAAAATACTCAATTTGGTTGGATCGTCTCGGGATGCACCAAATCAAATCAGAATAAATCCGTAGTGGCAACAACAATAGATGTCACATATTTTGAACAACGTTGGGAGGATAGGAAAGGTAAATTTCAAAATAAAAATAACACAATTCCAAAGAAATACAACAGGAAAACTCAAGAAATAAATTTATGGCCCCGGCAGGACCTCACATTGGAGGTAAAGTGAAAATTGGGGAACAAAAAGTATATATCCCAGAGCCAGTACAAAATGAGAATATTCAAAAGGCAATGGGTCAACTAGATAATGATTATTTAAAAAATAATATAAAAATATATTCCGGGAACAAATTGACCGAAACTATAGTACCAAAAAGGCAGATATGGCAAAATAATTATAAAAGAAAAAAATGTAATAATAAACAGAATAACCACTTAAGTTTTAGCAATCAGCGATATTTAAAAATGGTGGAGCGAAGATCAAAGTTGAACAATTCAAAAAGTAAAGATAGTTATCTTTTAAATGCTCCAGCTTATAAAAAGGCTAGAGGTCAGCACAGTAATACACATCAGGAGTGGGTAGATATCCCGAAACAGAAATCATTAGCTAATATGCCAAATATTATAAAAACCAGTAGAAGCTAACTCAGTAATACATGCGGCAGAATTGTTAAGAATATGAAGTCAGTTACAATCGGTAAAGGAACATCAGATTGACTAGGTTGAACGTTCGCAAAGTAACTGGTCATACTTCTTTAACAATAATTGATATGATATTTTAATAATAATTTGTATAAGACAACTAACTATAAAAATAAAGTCCAAAACCCCACATTTTGTGGCCCTTTGTAGAATGTTTAAAAATAAACATCGTGTTCATCTGAACTGGCTTCACCAAATCAGATGCACCAATGAAATATACAAAACGAAACATAAACAAACGTAAGTCATAAAATTCATATGACAATTATTGCTTAATACCAAACAAAACATGCATCCACACTCTGTGGAAAACACTTAAGATTATAACAGCGGCGCGGTATCAAGTAACCAGCGCTGAGCATGAAATATAAACAATTTTCAACCCCCGAACACGTTAGAATAAGTATTTTTAAGAACAATTGTCGCTTCTTAGAGTTTATGAGTTTTTAAATAAAATCAGTTCACGTTTTGAATTCAACGAATGAAGAGTGGGTTAATTTCCTTCTCTCCGGGAATCCCTTTTCAGCCACAGTGGCTAAGGTTTATAAAAGTAGTTAGAATAACAATTTTAAAGTTGTTAAAAGAAAAAATAAACTATCTTTTTGAATTAACATGTTAACAAATTAACATTTTAAACTTTAAGACTTTTGTAAACCTAATAAGACCCATTTAGTGGTCCTCTACAAACCCAGAATTTTTTTCGTTCTCATCCAATTGCTGGCATCAGTTAAGGTTTGACCAAATAAATCATATGCATTGAAAGCTTATACGCATTCAAAACATCGTCTCTTTGAATACTGTTAAAATATGCTATTTTTGTATTTGGTTTTGTCTCTATGCTGTTGTTGTTTGTGGAGCTTTTTACCCTTTCTCGCCTAGGCTTTCCAAGGACACAGTATCTACGCATTCCGCAGTGAAAAAAAATATCCATAAATATCATATATATATATATTTCACTCGTTGCAGAGGACAGACGTGTTTTTTTTGCTCTTATCAAGTTTTATTTTTTTCTCGCGATTAAAATCTTTTCTATAACTTCTAAGTTCATTTTCGGATTAATTAATAATAATTCCGGCATCCGAATTTTCATTTCGCGAATTCTTGTTGTCGCTTTTGTGTTTTTGTTTAAATTTAAATAAAATCAAAAGTTACAACAATACTTGCGGTAGCGGTCATCTTAAGGGCAGGTTTTAATAAACTCCAAGCGGAGATAAAGTATGAAAATCATCGGGATCGGACTACTATATCATATATTGTTTAATAATCATTAAATGTGTTTTGAATTCAGTAGTTTGAAAAATATTTGAGCATATTCATAATACGACAACTAATGCTGTTGATGTATGAAATTTCACTTTTCTTATCGAATTAAATATAATAAAGAACTGCAAGGGTATATAAACTTCGGCAAGGCCGAAGTTAACTTCCATAGCTCGTTAGATCTGCTGACTTATTTTCATAAAAATTTTTCTGGTTTTCCTTACGTTTCTCTAACATCATTCTAGCTCTACTGATTGCTAGTTCTAATCTAAACTTAACTTCTTTAGCATAATCATCTACGTTATATAATGGTTCTATTCTATTTATGCTATTAAAATGTGTTGGTAGATTATTTGGTTTATTAAATACAAGTTCATATGGACAGTATTTGTGTGTTACTGACGTTGTGTTAAAACAATACACAAAATATTGTAACCATATGTCCCAATCAGTTTTATCTACTGATATATATGATCGAATGTACTAATTGAATGTCCTATGACTTCTTTCAACGGTACCTAAGGTCTGGTGGTGGTGTGCTGTAGACGTAATGTTGTCTATTTTTAAATATTTGCACAAGTCATTTATTATTGAATTTTTGTATTCTGTTCCCATGTCCGTAATGAACGTCTTCATTGGACCGTACTTCAGAATGAAAGATTCAAAAATAGCTTTAGAGATTGTTGTAGCGCTTCTATTGGGAACTGGTATTGATACTAAGTATTTCGTCAACTCACATATTAGAGTAACTGCATATTCGTTACCATTTTCGGATTTTGCTAATGGACCAATGGTGTCCACTATTTCCCTGTCAAAAGCAGGTATGGGGGTTTCTGTAATAACTAAGGGTGTTTTTATGTGCTTTGTCGTTTTTGACTTTAGGCATTTTTCACATTTATTAATGTAGTCTTTTACATGACGTGTCATGTTTTTCCAATAATAATAACTTTTTACTTTGGCCAAAGTTTTTGTAATGCCTGTATGGCCACCCTGTATCGGATCATCATGGTATGTAGACAATATTGCTTCTTTATCTTTATCTTTTTCTTTAATGGTCACCGGTTGGAGTAGCGCTACTCTTAATGTTTTTAATATTTTATTGCCCATTTCTTTAAAAGTCTCGATTGAAAATGTTTCAAAGATCTTTTCATTCGGTGCCAACTTGAGTTGTTTAATTTCGAGTATACCGGCTTGTTTTTCAAGCCTTTGAAAAAACTGAAAAAACTGAAACTGAAACTAGATTTCCATTGGTGTACAGATTTCCAATCTCAATTCTTGCTATAACTTTCTTTCCATGTTTTAGGAAACATAAATCGTGTGTTATACGCAAGGTCACTACTTTTCGTACTTCATCATTGCAGAGTACAACATATATTTTGGGCTTAGGTACGTGCCTAATTGTATTTTCATTTTTATCATCTGGCCAGAGATTATTTTGTCTACTTTGCTAACTGGTAGTGACTTTCAAGATAATGCATCCGCAACGAAATTATCTTTTCCCTTCAGATATTCTACTGTAAATTCAAATTCCTCTAGCTCAAGTCTCATTCTTGTTAATTTTGAACTCGGATTTATCATAGAGAATAAATACCTTAGAGGTCTGTGGTCTGTTTTGACTCTGAAATGTCTGCCATATGTGTATGGGCGAAAGTGTGTAATGGCCCAGTGTATCGCAGCTAGTTCTTGCTCAGTAGTACTTTTATTACTTTCACCTTTAGTGAATGAACGGGATGCGTATGCTACTGGCAACTGCTTATCGCCATAAGTTTGAGTTAGTGCTGCTCCACATGCATATTTGCTAGCATCTGTTATTATGCAAAATTCTTTGCTAAAATCTGGATACTGTAGCAGTGTGGGTTCTATTAAGGCTTTTTTTAGATATTCAAATCCTTTTTGGCATTCTTCAGACCAAACAAATTCTACGTTTTTCTTACACAGTTGTGTTATCAGACGTGCATGTTCTGCGAAGTTTTTAATAAAACGTCTGTAATAGTTGCAAAAGGCTACAAATCTTCTAGCACTATCAGCATCTGTTGGTACTGTGTATTTTTCAGTGACATCATACTTGGTGTCATCTGGCAATATTCCATTGTCGGTACACTTGTGACTATAGAATGTCACTTCGTGCATGAAGAATGAACATTTCTCTGGATGCAGTTTTAGGTTGTGTTTTCTGCATATATCAAAAATATCCCTTAGGTTTTTAAGCATGTGTTTCTCAGAACAGCCGATGACTATTAAGTCATCCATGTAAAGGAATGCTTGTGACGGATTTAATCCAGAGAAAGCAATTGTCATCATTATTTGAAAGAAATTTGGTGCAATTTTCAGACCATACGCTAGTCTAGTAAACTGATAAGATCCATTGCTAATGGAAAATGACGTAATGCTTCTCGATTTATCCTTTATTTCTATTTGGTGAAAACCGGACATTAAATCTAGACATGAAAAATATTTGGCTCTGCCTAGTTGATCAAGAATATCGTCTATTCTTGGTAATGGGAATTTATCGGACAACAGTTTTTTGTTTATTTGACGATAGTCTATTACTAATCGCCATCGTTTCTTTTCTGATCCTGGTAAACCCTTTTTCGGTACCAGTAGTAACGGACTATTATACTCGGACACTGATGGTTCAACTATTTTGTCTTTAATGAGTTTATCGACTTGTCTAGTTATTTCTTCTTTATGCATGTGTGGTATTCTGTAATTTTTTGTGTATACTGGCTTGTTGTCATTCAATCTCAGTTCTTGTTTATAAAAGTTGTTCGTAGTAATTGGTTCGTTTTCTAAACCAAATACATCTGTATAATCGGTGCAGAGCTTTTCAAGTAGGTTTTTGAACATAGGTGGGAAGTTCGGCTTTAGTTTTTGTATTACTGATTGACTTCTTTGGTCATCAGTTGTCTGTACAATTTCGTAATTCTTTAATGATTCATATTTTATGCTTTTTAAATTTTAAATTTGTACTCTTTTTGTTTTGTTTAAAATTCGGACAAATGTTTTGGTCGGGCTTGAGATCGAATTTCCAATAAATATTCCATTTTCAACCTCTTGATTTAAAACGACGTTATTTGAGTTTTCATTTGGAATATTTATTTGTCGGATTTTTCAGATCTCGCTGGGAGGATTGTGGTATTGCTGTCATAAGTGTGTAATATGAGGATATTTATTGCAAAATTTAAATTATTTGATCCGTTTGGTCCACTGAAGTCTAATTGGCAATTGAATGTTTTGAAGAAAGCTAGTCCTAAAATTCCATCAAATGGAATTGGAAAACTTTCGTCCACTATATAGAAGTTGTGTGGAATTATGAATTCATTTTGTCTTAGTTCTATAAGGGTTAGACCTTGGGAAGTAATTGAACCTTCGCCAATTCCTGATATTTCAATTGTGTTTGAAGTATCTGTATGTTCAAAAGAATCTGTTTTTTCTTTTATTATTGATACGTCTGCACCTGTATCTAAGAAGAAGGTATATGTGTTGTGTGTATTTTCGTTTTTAATTTTAATGAAAATACTTAGGATAAGATTGAATGTTTATATATTTACAGTTTCTTCTGAATATCTGCAGGGATCTATTGGTTTTCCGAATGCATACACACACACACAGACGCAGCGCTATGTACATACATATGTCGGGACGTCAGGATTCTTGTTCGCCTCCCTCATGTTTTCAACTTTTTTTTGTGCGGCTAGTTCCCAGGGGGTTTCTTCACTGAGCTCTCTAGCCCGAGGCTCCCCTTTATATAGGACCTGACCCGATGACAGATTAACCGCTGCAAAAGTAATACCAGGGCTACAATTGACATGCCTGTCAACTATCTAGTAGGCTTTGACTTATTAGTCACTTTAACCGACACGGCCCTCCTGACCTTTACGTGTCCTCGTGTAATATTTTAATTTTTAATTTCAAACTTTCCAAACGTTATTTATCGTCTACCTTACGGAATTCGATCATCGTCTCTCCTAGACGGATAACCATCGTCTCTCCTAGACGGATAACCAAACATCGTCGTTCCTAGACGGACAACCATCGTCTCTCCTAGACGGATAACCATCGTCTCTCCTAGACGGATAACCAAACATCGTCTTTCCTAGACGGATAACCATCGTCTCTCCTAAAGGGATAACCAAACATCGTCTTTACTAGACGGATAACCAAACATCGTCTTTACTAGACGGATAACCATCGTCTCTCCTAGACGGATAACCAAACATCGTCTTTACTAGACGGATAACCATCGTCTTTCCTAGACGGATAACCATTCAGACTTTCACTCGTCCTCGATAAAATATTCAGCTTCGTTCATACAAACATTTCTTTTTTTTCAAGATATTTATTTTACATTTCTTCTGACCAAAATGTCAAACTTAATTCATAATTTCAATCATCGTATCACTTAATCATCACACTCCGACACGGCCATCCTGACCTTTACACGTCCTCGTGTAACCCAGACCGTCAATGAACTAATATTACCGAAGTGTTATTGAAATAGCCATTTCTTATTCAGACTTAAATTAAACATCAATTCTTTCTTAATTTACACAGTATTTTAGCTCATTATAAATCAACCCATTTATTCCATTCCAAATTTATTTCTGTACTAATAATACTTTTCAATACTTTTCAGACTAATTCATTTATATTATTCATCAAATAATCTTTACATTATTTATCTTTTCAACTTCGTTTCGCTCTTTTTTTATACTTTGTCAGTTTTTTTTTATCAATTGCAACAAAAACAACTTCTCTTGGACCAGACCACCACGCATAATCGTATATCTCAATACGCACCTTATTTTACATTTGGTTTATTAAATACAAGTTCATATGGACAGTATTTGTGTGTTACTGACGTTGTGTTAAAACAATACACAAAATATTGTAACCATATGTCCCAATCAGTTTTATCTACTGATATATATGATCGAATGTACTAATTGAATGTCCTATGACTTCTTTCAACGGTACCTAAGGTCTGGTGGTGGTGTGCTGTAGACGTAATGTTGTCTATTTTTAAATATTTGCACAAGTCATTTATTATTGAATTTTTGTATTCTGTTCCCATGTCCGTAATGAACGTCTTCATTGGACCGTACTTCAGAATGAAAGATTCAAAAATAGCTTTAGAGATTGTTGTAGCGCTTCTATTGGGAACTGGTATTGATACCAAGTATTTCGTCAACTCACATATTAGAGTAACTGCATATTCGTTACCATTTTCGGATTTTGCTAATGGACCAATGGTGTCCACTATTTCCCTGTCAAAAGCAGGTATGGGGGTTTCTGTAATAACTAAGGGTGTTTTATGTGCTTTGTCGTTTTTGACTTTAGGCATTTTTCACATTTATTAATGTAGTCTTTTACATGACGTGTCATGTTTTTCCAATAATAATAACTTTTTACTTTGGCCAAAGTTTTTGTAATGCCTGTATGGCCACCCTGTATCGGATCATCATGGTATGTAGACAATATTGCTTCTTTATCTTTATCTTTTTCTTTAATGGTCACCGGTTGGAGTAGCGCTACTCTTAATGTTTTTAATATTTTATTGCCCATTTCTTTAAAAGTCTCGATTGAAAATGTTTCAAAGATCTTTTCATTCGGTGCCAACTTGAGTTGTTTAATTTCGAGTATACCGGCTTGTTTTTCAAGCCTTTGAAAAAACTGAAAAAACTGAAACTGAAACTAGATTTCCATTGGTGTACAGATTTCCAATCTCAATTCTTGCTATAACTTTCTTTCCATGTTTTAGGAAACATAAATCGTGTGTTATACGCAAGGTCACTACTTTTCGTACTTCATCATTGCAGAGTACAACATATATTTTGGGCTTAGGTACGTGCCTAATTGTATTTTCATTTTTATCATCTGGCCAGAGATTATTTTGTCTACTTTGCTAACTGGTAGTGACTTTCAAGATAATGCATCCGCAACGAAATTATCTTTTCCCTTCAGATATTCTACTGTAAATTCAAATTCCTCTAGCTCAAGTCTCATTCTTGTTAATTTTGTACTCGGATTTATCATAGAGAATAAATACCTTAGAGGTCTGTGGTCTGTTTTGACTCTGAAATGTCTGCCATATGTGTATGGGCGAAAGTGTGTAATGGCCCAGTGTATCGCAGCTAGTTCTTGCTCAGTAGTACTTTTATTACTTTCACCTTTAGTGAATGAACGGGATGCGTATGCTACTGGCAACTGCTTATCGCCATAAGTTTGAGTTAGTGCTGCTCCACATGCATATTTGCTAGCATCTGTTATTATGCAAAATTCTTTGCTAAAATCTGGATACTGTAGCAGTGTGGGTTCTATTAAGGCTTTTTTTAGATATTCAAATCCTTTTTGGCATTCTTCAGACCAAACAAATTCTACGTTTTTCTTACACAGTTGTGTTATCAGACGTGCATGTTCTGCGAAGTTTTTAATAAAACGTCTGTAATAGTTGCAAAAGGCTACAAATCTTCTAGCACTATCAGCATCTGTTGGTACTGTGTATTTTTCAGTGACATCATACTTGGTGTCATCTGGCAATATTCCATTGTCGGTACACTTGTGACTATAGAATGTCACTTCGTGCATGAAGAATGAACATTTCTCTGGATGCAGTTTTAGGTTGTGTTTTCTGCATATATCAAAAATATCCCTTAGGTTTTTAAGCATGTGTTTCTCAGAACAGCCGATGACTATTAAGTCATCCATGTAAAGGAATGCTTGTGACGGATTTAATCCAGAGAAAGCAATTGTCATCATTATTTGAAAGAAATTTGGTGCAATTTTCAGACCATACGCTAGTCTAGTAAACTGATAAGATCCATTGCTAATGGAAAATGACGTAATGCTTCTCGATTTATCCTTTATTTCTATTTGGTGAAAACCGGACATTAAATCTAGACATGAAAAATATTTGGCTCTGCCTAGTTGATCAAGAATATCGTCTATTCTTGGTAATGGGAATTTATCGGACAACAGTTTTTTGTTTATTTGACGATAGTCTATTACTAATCGCCATCGTTTCTTTTCTGATCCTGGTAAACCCTTTTTCGGTACCAGTAGTAACGGACTATTATACTCGGACACTGATGGTTCAACTATTTTGTCTTTAATGAGTTTATCGACTTGTCTAGTTATTTCTTCTTTATGCATGTGTGGTATTCTGTAATTTTTGTGTATACTGGCTTGTTGTCATTCAATCTCAGTTCTTGTTTATAAAAGTTGTTCGTAGTAATTGGTTCGTTTTCTAAACCAAATACATCTGTATAATCGGTGCAGAGCTTTTCAAGTAGGTTTTTGAACATAGGTGGGAAGTTCGGCTTTAGTTTTGTATTACTGATTGACTTCTTTGGTCATCAGTTGTCTGTACAATTTCGTAATTCTTTAATGATTCATATTTTATGCTTTTTAAATTTTAAATTTGTACTCTTTTTGTTTTGTTTAAAATTCGGACAAATGTTTTGGTCGGGCTTGAGATCGAATTTCCAATAAATATTCCATTTTCAACCTCTTGATTTAAAACGACGTTATTTGAGTTTTCATTTGGAATATTTATTTGTCGGATTTTTCAGATCTCGCTGGGAGGATTGTGGTATTGCTGTCATAAGTGTGTAATATGAGGATATTTATTGCAAAATTTAAATTATTTGATCCGTTTGGTCCACTGAAGTCTAATTGGCAATTGAATGTTTTGAAGAAAGCTAGTCCTAAAATTCCATCAAATGGAATTGGAAAACTTTCGTCCACTATATAGAAGTTGTGTGGAATTATGAATTCATTTTGTCTTAGTTCTATAAGGGTTAGACCTTGGGAAGTAATTGAACCTTCGCCAATTCCTGATATTTCAATTGTGTTTGAAGTATCTGTATGTTCAAAAGAATCTGTTTTTATACCCTTGCAGAGGGTATTATAAAATTGATCAGATGTTTGTAACGCACAGAAGGAGACGTTTCCGACCCCATAAAGTATATATATTCTTGATCAGCTTGAGAAGCTGAGTCGATATAGCCATGTCCGTCTGTCCGTCTGTCCGTCTGTCCGTCTGTCAGTCTGTCCGTCTGTCCGTCCGTCTGTGCGTATGCGTTTTACTCAGCCATCTTAAGAGATATCGGGTTGAAATTTTTTTTGGAGACTCTTTATTACCTGTGTGAGATAAAGTATGAAAATCATCGGGATCGCACTACTATATCATATATTGTTAAATAATCATTAAATGTGTTTTGAATTCAGTAGTTTGAAAAATATTTGAGCATATTCATAATACGACAATGCTGTTGATGTATGAAATTTCACTTTTCTTATCGAATTAAATATAATAAAGAACTGCAAGGGTATATAAACTTCGGCAAGGCCGAAGTTAACTTCCATAGCTCGTTTTCTTTCATTTTTCGTCTCACTTATTTTAAGAGTATTTGCATTAGTGAAATGAAGCAAAGTTCAAGTTCAAAAGTTCAAGAAAATCGATAATATCGATACAGCTGCGACATTTTTGCACCACTAGTGCGTACTGTCAATGTAAAATGGGATGAGAGCTAAATAAAAAATTTAATTTGATTTAAATTTAATCCGCATGAAAATAAATCGCTATGTAATGCTTGTGGTTCAAAATTGACTGGAGTTAATATCACAAATTTAAAACGACATTCATGCATCCGCACTCTGTCGGCACTTAACACTTAAGACCAAAACGACGCATTATCAAGTCGCCAAACGCTGAGCATGGAACATAAACAAGTTTCAAACCTCGAAGACGTGGGGCATTAGAATACGCATTTTTAAGAACAATTAACAATATAACATCCGAAATACCAACAGCATTCAAACTACCCACAAACTCATGGAATCTTACCTTTACAATAGGAAATTCGCTGTAAAATATAATGGCTCCGGCTCGGCTGACTTTGAAATCGAAGCTGGTGTATCGCAAGGCACTATACTCGGCGCATTGCTCTTCCTGCTGTACACTGCAGACTTACCAACGAGTCTAGGACTTACAACGTCCACTTTTGCCGATGACACGGGAATTTGGATCCAGCAGATCCAAATGCCCAATACAAGCCTCTGCAAAATTAGAGGAACACCTCAAGGTGGTAGAGAATGGCTAGCAACCTGGCGTATCCAGGTCAACGAGCAGAAATGCAAACATGTTACATTTACGCTTAACAGAAGAAACTGTCCAGCTCTAATGCTAAACAACGTACCAATTCCTCAAGCCGTGGATGTCACTTACCTTGGCATCCACCTAGTCAGAAGACTAACTTGGCGCAAGCACATCGAGGCAAAAAAGTCACAGCTTAAACTGAAAGCGACTAGCTTACATTGGATCGTCAATGCTCGGTCCCCTCTACGTCTGAAGTATAAAGTCCTCCTATACAACTCCGTACTGAAACCCATCTAGACTTACGGTGACGTCCTATGGGGAAATGCAAGTACCAGCAATGTCGACATTATACATAGGGCGCAGTCGAAGATTTTAAGATCAATCACTGGGGCTCCGTGGTACATACGGAACGACAACATTCAAAATGATCTAAATATACCTAGCGTAAAATCTGAAAAAGGTAGTCAACAACTAAAGAATTCTGCGAAACTGGATGTACACCCTAATGTTCTTGTCAATTCCCTTACGCGAACTAATAATAGACCTCGTCTTAAAAGAAATGACAGACCAACCCAATAATAAATGATTAGGGCCGCCTGCAATATCCCCTGGATACATATCTTAAGTACTAGATTAAGAAAAATATCTTAAACTTGTTGTTAGGCTCTAATTTTAGAGTAGATTCAACAAATATATATTAAACGTTAAAAAAAAACCTTAGTAGATGTCCGACTAACTATTCTTTTCACGAACCTATCCATGTTCTTTGCCAATCTTTTAACAACCTTTCTCACCTTTTCTCTCCTCATCTCTCTGTCATTTCTCTTCGCGCTATACTGTAATGACCGGGTTCCTTTGGTTCAAGAGTTTTAAGAACGAACACGTCTGTGTTGCTTTATGGTAATATTCAGATTGATTTTATTCAGAAAATATTCTTTTGCTTAGCCTATGTTTACATATATATTCTTATGCTGCGACTTATGCGACAGCTACAAAAGAGAGGGAGAGTGTCAGTACATATGTACATACATACTGTTGGAGCGCATGCATCAAAGTGCTTGGTGAGCGGTCACACGCTGGCCTGGCTCTAGCTCATGTTACGCTTGTGCATACAGTGCTTATGTGAATATATGTGTGTGCATATATAAATGTACAACAAAGTGTTACAAGTTGAGCTCATTGTATTGAATGATGATTTGTATGAATATAATACAATACTTATATAATATAATATAATATATTCTGGACTTGGTTGGTTGCAACTCATCCCTGACCTCATTGGCTGTGAATCGGGGCATAGATGGCACCTTGTGCAAATAAAACACTTCCACCTGGTCGGGGATGTTTATTTGTGTATAAAGCTAAGCTACCTTCTTCAATTAATTATTATCAGTCTTTTAGCTTAAGCTTTTTCGTCGACTCTGCTGTGTTAGTTGACGTAAATAAATAAATAAATAAATAAAAAAACATAATACTTACCTTTATTTCAAGCTCTAACCTAAAGAATATAAAATGAAAACCAAAATACTTACCTCATTACTCAAACCCTTATTGCCTCGCTGTAATGGTTGCGTGTAATTGAAATTCTAATTATCCGACGCACATTTGGGTTTATCGCCAACTATCGAGTGCGATCAAAAATATGCGGCGAATTCATAACCGTTTATAGTAATAATGCATCTCTGTAGAAGCTTTGCAGCGTAACCGCAGCTAACTTCATAAAGGGAAGGCTTTGAGAATAGGAGCGAAAGGGTATATAAGAACTAACCACCCGCACTTCCACCTCTTTTCATTATTCTGGCTTAACGAAGAATTAGAAGAAACTGCGTTCGAATAAAGTCAACCGTTTAAATTTTAATGGTGAAAATCACCGAATACGTCAAGTCACTCGGGTTAAATAATTTCTTCGTAAGCCCAGAAACAAACAAAAAGAATAAAGAAAAAGCGTTTGAAAAAAAATACAATTTTGGATACCAATCTCGACCTAGAGGCATATAAGGCGTAAGCCTAACCTAAAGACCTCGTGGTTAACCTAAACTATATGTTGTACAGCCTCGGTCGCAAGTCAAGTCCGGCCCAAATCAATCAACATTTAATTCAATTGCAAGGTATGTCCGCTATAGAAAAAAATGAAGTAAGTAAGTCGTCTCGCCGACTTAGGTATACCATACACCAGTAAAACAAATATTTCAAATTTGTAATAACAAATGCATTTGCCTATTTCAAAAAAATTCTGTTCACATGCTTTTTACAAGCATATCTTAGTATCTCACTCACTCATGCATATGAGCACCTTACCGCCACCACCCGCCAACGGCCAACTCCGGTCTTATGGAAAAACGTTTATATGCATAACTTGGCTATTGTTTGTCCGATTTTGATCAAATTTCAAGTGTGCCAAATTCGATTCCACAAGGTTCAACATTACGGGAGATAATCGATTTTTTCAAATGTCGGGGGCGGAAAGGGGCTTGGCAAAATCTTTGTACATACAAAATGTGCGCATTTACTAAGCAAATATACATACCAAATATAGTGTCTCTAGCTGCAATAGTTTTTGAGAAAAACGTTTTTTTTGAATTGCGGGGGCGGAAAGGGGCGTGGCAAAAATTTGTAACAAACTTGATCACTCTAAATACTACACGAGCCCACATTCCAAATTTGGTGACTCTATCACTTATAGTCTCCGAGATCTAGGCGTTCATGCGGACGGACGGACGGACAGACGGACAGACGGACGGACAGACGGACATGGCTAGATCGACTCGGCTGTTGATACTGATCAAGAATATATATACTTTATGGGGTCGGAAAAGCTTCTTTCTGCCTGTTACATACATTTTGGCGACTTTAATATACCATTTCACCCTATGGGTGTATGGTATAAAAAGGTTTTGATATTCGACTAAAATCATATTAATTTATCTAGGAAAAGTTTAAGTACGATTTGACATAACCTATCATAGGCCTATCCCCATCACCATACGGCCAAGACGATAATTTAATCAAACACTACGGAAGAAAATTTAATCACTGGGGTTAAACATCAGTCATCAGTGACGTCATAGCTCGACCAGTGAGATGTCAGCTGTCACAAGGCGAAAATTCGTGTTTAAAAGAGAGCAATTACCAAGTGGTTATATCGAATTTTGTTTTTATGGAAATTTTCAATAATATTAATTGGTGCTACTAAAAGCTCGTTTAACGCATAAGTTATTGGAAAGTAATATTGATTTGGTTGTCGGAGTGTAAACGCGAATAATTGTAGTAATAGATGAAGAAACGGAAATTTTGTATTGAAAGTAAACGTGTAAATTCAGTAACGATTAGAAAAATATTCTTTTTTTTTTTTGCGCACCTACAGTAGATTTTTTTTTTTTGAGTTTGTATGTCGGTATGAAGCACTTAAAACATGGAATCGTATAACACATTTAAACAAAACAATTAAAAAAAAAAAAAGAACAAAAATATCAAAAAGCAACATCTGATCCAGCTGCTGAAGGCCTTCATCGGTGGACTTTCCGAAAACCGTAAGTGTATTCTTTTTATCACTTTTACCTTTTTATTGCGAGAGCTCATAACATATGGTGATTAAGATTAAAGTGCAAAAGAAAAGTAAAGAAAAAGAAGGTTTGATGCCCACTTATACCTATGTAATACGGCTCACTCGCTATTATTGTTTTTTCTGTTATTTGTTCAATGCATTCTAAATTTTATTTGCCTTTGCCTCACATACATATTACACTTACAAATGATCATGAAATTTTTGAATTAAATAAAATTAAAATTATTGAAAGATATAAGGGCTATCAATCATAATTTTTGTATTTTTGTTATTGGCCATGGACGTGAGGGTACAGATGAATAATGGCAGCTAACATCTTAGCCATACTAAAGCAAGATGTCAAACCTTTGGAGGAGTTCACAAATATATAGCTAGCTGATTAACGTGGCTGTATTTGCTTCTGTCTTCTTGCTCAAGCCATTCGAGATCAATAAGTTTGTTTGTTTTGGAGAATATAGTTCTCTCTTTTAGTTTAATTAGGAACTCTATAATAAATTATATGCAGCGAGATGCCAAGGAAACTGCAGCAACAACCCATCCCACCCGGAAGAGCTAGGGTTACATATTAGGGTCCCGATCCGCTGTAAGTCGGAGAATCACAGTGTTAGATATTAAGAAAGCCAACACTACTCTGCTAAAATACATAATTTTGGCGCCCAACGTAGGGCACACTGGTCAAGGTCAACTTTTATATTTGGTATAAATCGAAAGATTAGATGTAAGGCTTTTGACTTGAATGTGACTCGTCAAAGGGAAGTTTTTATTTATTTATATTTACTTTACAGTGTATGGAATTTGAGCTAGTTAGCAGAAGCTGATGGTTGTCAACCAACACTTTAGTAGAAATAATTTGTTAAAAAACAAGGACCGGAATGCAGCAATATAGAGAATTTTTTAATTCTCTCAGGCTTAAAGCCTAGACGTATCACAATTAGCTCGTTTTGCCTTCACAGTGAATTTAATTTTTTTAAAGTAAGAAACGCATTAGTCGCTATTTGATTTATATACACATTCGGAATTCGAGGGATTGCGCATGTGATTACTATCGACCAATGTTAACGGTATAAACTAAAGTCAAAAATTAATTTTGTTTCGGATAAGGAAAAATTTAAATTGCACTTATCCTGATTAAGAATTTGTTAGTTGAAGATTATGTCGGAAAGGATGCATGCACAATCTTTTCGAAATCAGCGAACTAGATTCAATAGTTAAAATCCTAAAACTCCATTTATGTAAATGATAGAAAGCTTTAGAAAAAAAAAAAATCAATTTCACATATTATATCTTCTTGTTCTGTGGGAAAAATTTACAAAAAAAAATGTCTTTACACCATAGTACGGAGGAAGTATATAATCCCGCAAATTCTGGGGAAAATATTTGTCTGGTCTGTAGCGAAATTCAAACACAAACGCAGATCAGAGTTATTACTAATTGCAAGCATTCATTTCACAAAGCTTGTATAGTAAATTATTTAAAAGAAAAGGAAGAATGTCCTGCGTGTCTTACTAAAGTGCAGGAGAAGGACTTAAAGATAATTAAAATAAATCAGCAAGGAAAAAAAGTTAGACCAGTCACCAGATCCATTGCACGTAGCGTAAATGAAGACCGAAGAACGGAAGAGCTCATAAACGTAAACGTTATTGAAGCACAGATACACAACACAAGTCAAGCCGACCTATTGCCATTAGATGCAGGGAATAGTGCGCAACATGGAGAAGTTCCGCAATCAATACCCAGACCAATTCGTCAAAGAGGTAGACCAAGTCGTCGAAGGAACACACGACATCCCGTTAATCAGCCTTTACGTAATGAAATAAATCGAGCGGAAATGGAATCTCTTATTCAGCAGACAATAGAAAGGGTTATTTCTTCAATAAGTAGCAACGCGCAACCAAACAGTCATATTCGACTAAACAGATGGCCGTGCAGTAGCAGAAGAACACATTATCAATTAATAGGCACAAATAAAGTTGCGGAGGTGATTCAGAAGTGGGGAATCCATTTTGATGGATCTTCTAACGGCTTACCTGTGGAAGAATTTCTATATAGAGCGAAAACGTTGACGCGAGAACATTTTTGTGGAGATTTTGAAGTTTTATGTCGGAATATACACATTGTTCTGATTGGTAAAGCTAAAGATTGGTACTGGCGATACCATAAGGGAATTGACCATCTTAGGGATAGTCGGTCCAATTATAAAATAAGAGAACAAGAGCTCGCAAACAGAAACCGGGAGAAACTTTCGAAGGTTTTTATGAAGCAATATGTCAATTAATGGATCGATTGTCTAAAAGATTGGAAGAAGACGAATTAGTAGAAATTGTGCAAGGCAATTTACTAGCTGATCTGAAGGATCGACTACTTTTCGAGGAAATACGGTCAATCAGTCACTTACGTCATCTGGTACAAAAGAGAGAATTTTCTTAAAGAATCGAGTCGTCTCAAATTTTCAAATACACGAGGAAAAGATATAGGATCACACCGAGTATATGCAGTAGAGGAAGTATAGGAAGAAGTAAGCACCATGGAAAAGCATCATCAAGTAGCAGCTCTGCAGAAAAACACAGAGAAATTATCTTGTTGGAACTGTTGTACTCAAGGCCATAAGTGGGAAGATTGCTTAGAATTATATTTTGTTACGGGTGCGGTATGCCTAACATTTATAAGCCCAATTGTTTGAACTGCAAGAAGCGTTCGGAAAACCGGCAAATCGGTCCCACAACCAATAGAAAACAACCTAACCTTAGGTATCTACCTTATCCCGAAAAATGGAAAAAATATTTCGAAATTAAGAACAGAATTTTTGAAGCACCTAAAAATAGAATAAAAAGAAATACACACCGAAGGAGGAAGTTTTTAGAACAATAAGAGCTAAAAGTAAGATACTTATATCTACAATATTCCAAGACAAAACTGATATGCGTAGTTATGCACAAGTCTCCTTTTTACAATTTTCTGAATTGCGTTTGCTAGAAACTGGTGCAAATGTAAGTTGCGTGGGTGCAGATTTAGCCCAGCAAGAATGGTCCAAATATAAACAATTTAAATGCATGGGTTCCAATGTGAAAACAGCTGATGGAAAGCCTCATAAGGTCTTAGGGGTAATGAAAGTAAAGCTTCAATATAAGGACCGAGAGAAAGATATGGAATTATATGTTATACCTTCTATCAAGCAACGTCTGATACTAGGCATAGATTTTTGGAGAATTTTTAATCTAGCTCCAGAAATCATAAGTTCAGTAGAACGCGTATCTGAGTTCCAACTAGAGAAAGAAACAGAAACATGTCCGTTAACCGAAAAAGAGTTTCAACAATTAGAGATAGTCAAGGAGTTGTTTCATAACTTTGAAAAACATGGCCTTGGACGCACTTCTTTGTTTGAACACCACATTGATGTAGGTGAGGCCAAACCAGTTAAGCAGGGATTTTATCCGGTAAGTCCTGCAGTAGAAAAACTTTGATACCAAGAAGTAGATAGAATGATAAGCCTAGGAGTAATAGAACCTTCTCAAAGTGCTTGGAGTTCTCCCATGAGAATGGTAGTGAAGCCTAACAAAGTGAGATTGTGAGTGGACGCTCGAAAAGTGAATGAAGTATCTCACAAAGATGCATACCCATTACAAAGCATCGAGGGTATCTTTGCTAGATTACCGAAAGCAAATATCATTTCAAAACTTGATCTAAAAGACGCTTATGGGCAGTATTGTCTGACAGAGCAATCGAAGGCGTTAACCGCATTCACAGTTCCAGGAAGGCCAGTTTACAGTTATGCCTTTTGGACTCTGTAATGCCGCTGCAACCATGTGTCGCCTGATGGACGAAATTATTCCACCAGAGTTACGTCATTGTGCTTTTGGTTATCTTGATGACCTATGTATTGTAACATCTGATTTTCAGTCTCATTTAGCAGTTCTGGTAAGAATAGCAGAACAGTTTCGTAAAGCCAATTTGACGCTTAACTTGGCAAAGAGCCAATTCTGTGTGACAAAAATAAACTATTTGGTCTATGTAATTGGTAGCGGAGGAATTTCTACTGATCCTTCCAAGATTTCCTGTATATTTAATTGGCCAACGCCGAAGAATTTGAAACAAGTTCGTGGGTTTTTAGGAGTCTGCGGTTGGTACCGAAGGTTTATCAGAAATTTTGCAGAAATTACCTGTCCAATTACCGATATACTAGCTACAAAAAACCATTTAAGTGGACTTTAGAGGCTCAGGAAGCAATGGATAAACTTAAATTTCGTTTAACCACGGCTACGATATTAGCCAATCCAAATTTCGATCAGAAATTCTACTTACATTGTGATGCTTGCGATAAAGGGATTGAAGCAGTTTTAGTTCAGTTGTCCGATAATCAAGAAGAAAAATCTATAGCATACATGTCTAAGAAACTAAGCAAGGCGCAAAGAAATTAAAGCGAATGTTTAGCAGTCATTTTAGCCATAGAAAAGTATCGATGTTACTTAGAGTTACAGGAGTTTGAAGTTGTGACGGATCACTCAAGTTTATTATGGCTATTAAGACAACAAAACGTATCAGGACGATTAGCCAGATGGATATTAAGGTTACAAGCGTTTAAGTTTACGATTTCACACCGCAAAAGAAAAGATCATATAGTTCCAGATGCATTGTCAAGAATTTGGGAAGCAGACATAGAATCTCTGAAAGATGAAACCAATAATAGATTTGGAATCATCAGCTTTTTTAGATAAGGAATATTTAGAACTCAAACAAATGGTAGGTGAGAATTTAGAAAAATTCCCAGACTTACAAGTGAAGGATAAATTTGTATATATTCGAACTGAACATTCACCCGGTAGTGAAGAAGATAATTCGTTCTGCTGGAAATTATGGGTACCGGAGAAATTAAGATTAATAGCCATAGAGCAAGCTCATGATAATATGTTATCGGCACATGGAGGTGTCCAAAAAACTATAGAGCGATTAAGAAGAAATCTATTTTGGCCAGGATTATCCAAACAGGTTCGAGAATATATAAGCACTTGTGCCACCTGTAAAGAAACGAAAGCTCCAAACAAAATATTAAGACCTCCCATGGGAGTACAAAGTGATTCAGTCAGACCGTTCCAAAAATTATATATCGACTTACTTGGACTAAATCAGGGCATATTGGTTTGCTCATAGTTCTTGATCATTTTAGCAGATACCATTGGCTTTGCCCAATGAATAAATTTACGTCAAATTACGTCGCTATTGTCTGCTGTGCGCTCATATTTAAAACAAGATCAACGAGAATGGGATAAATATTTAACAAATATATCTTGTGCTCTTAGGTCAGCACTTCATCAGTCTCTAGGATGTTCACCATATTTGGCTCTATTTGGGTTTAATATCATGGCGACGAATATAAACTTTTGAGAAATTTACAATTGCTAGAAGAATCTATACCCTTTAGTAGACGGGATACGCTTACTTTGATTCGCAAGAATATTCAAGACAATAGTAAAAAAAGCATACGAATGCAATGTAAAGCAGTAAAATTTAAGATCCAGCCCAGTTTCATTTAAGGTCGGCCAAGAAGTTTTTAAAAGAAATTTTAACTTGAGCAAGTTTAGTCAGAACTATAATAAGAAGTTAGGACCTCAGTTCTCGCAATGCCGACTTAAGGTGAAGTATGGAAATGCATATTATTTATTGGAAACCTTGCAAGGGAAAGTAATTGGAACTTATCATGCGAAGGACATTCGACCTTAAAATTCCAGTTAATCTTCCTCCTGATAGTTGTCAGAATAACCTGTGTTTGTAATGGTTGCGTGTAATTTAAATTCTTATTATCCGACGAACATTTTGGTTTATCGCCAACTATCGAGTGCGATCAAAAATATGCGGCGAATTCATAACCGTTTATAGTAATAATGCATCTCTGTAGAAGCTCTGCAGCGTAACCGCAGCTAACTTCATAAAGGGAAGGCTTTGAGAATAGGAGCGAAAGGGTATATAAGAACCTGCCACCCACACTTCCACCTCTTTCATTATTCTGGCTTAACGAAAATTTAGAATAAATTGCTTTCGAATAAAGTGAAGCGTTTAAATTTTAATGGTGAAAATCACCAAAAACGTCAAGTCACTCGGTTTAAATAAATCTTTCGTAAGCCCAGAAACAAACAAAAAGAACAAGGAAAAAGCGTTTGGAAAAAATTACGATTTTTGGATACCAATCTCGACCCAGAGGCATATAAGGCGTAAGCCTAACCTAAAGACCTCGTGGGTTAACCTAAACTATATGTTGTACAGCCTCGGTCGCAAGTCCAAGTCCGGCCCAAATCAATCAACATTTAATTCAATTGCAAGGTATGTCCGCTATAGAAAAAAATGAAGTAAGTAAGTCGTCTCGCCGACTTAGGTATACCATACACCAGTAAAAAAAATATTTCAAATTTGTAATAACAAATGCATTTGCCTATTTCAAAAAAATTCTGTTCACATGCTTTTTACAAGCATATCTTAGTATCTCACTCACTCATGCATATGAGCACCTTAGCGCCACCACCCGCCAACGGCCAACTCCGGCCTTATGGAAAAACGTTTATATGCATAACTTGGCTATTGTTTGTCCGATTTTGATCAAATTTCAAGTGTGCCAAATTCGATTCCACAAGGTTAAACATTACGGGAGATAATCGATTTTTTCAAATGTCGGGGGCGGAAAAGGGCGTGGCAAAATCTTTGTACATACAAAATGTGCGCATTTACTAAGCAAATATACATACCAAATATAGTGTCTCTAGCTGCAATAGTTTTTGAGAAAAACGTTTTTTTTGAATTGCGGGGGCGGAAAGGGGCGTGGCAAAAATTTGTAACAAACTTGATCACTCTAAATACTACACGAGCCCACATTCCAAATTTAGGCGTTCATGCGGACGGACGGACGGACAGACGGACAGACGGACGGACAGACGGACATGGCTAGATCGACTCGGCTGTTGATACTGATCAAGAATATATATACTTTATGGGGTCGGAAAAGCTTCTTTCTGCCTGTTACATACATTTTGGCGACTTTAATATACCATTTCACCCTATGGGTGTATGGTATAAAAAGGTTTTGATATTCGACTAAAATCATATTAATTTATCTAGGAAAAGTTTAAGTACGATTTGACATAACCTATCATAGGCCTATCCCCATCACCATACGGCCAAGACGATAATTTAATCAAACACTACGGAAGAAAATTTAATCACTGGGGTTAAACATCAGTCATCAGTGACGTCATAGCTCGACCAGTGAGATGTCAGCTGTCACAAGGCGAAAATTCGTGTTTAAAAGAGAGCAATTACCAAGTGGTTATATCGAATTTTGTTTTTATGGAAATTTTCAATAATATTAATTGGTGCTACTAAAAGCTCGTTTAACGCATAAGTTATTGGAAAGTAATATTGATTTGGTTGTCGGAGTGTAAACGCGAATAATTGTAGTAATAGATGAAGAAACGGAAATTTTGTATTGAAAGTAAACGTGTAAATTCAGTAACGATTAGAAAAATATTCTTTTTTTTTTTTGCGCACCTACAGTAGATTTTTTTTTTTTGAGTTTGTATGTCGGTATGAAGCACTTAAAACATGGAATCGTATAACACATTTAAACAAAACAATTAAAAAAAAAAAAAGAACAAAAATATCAAAAAGCAACATCTGATCCAGCTGCTGAAGGCCTTCATCGGTGGACTTTCCGAAAACCGTAAGTGTATTCTTTTTATCACTTTTACCTTTTTATTGCGAGAGCTCATAACATATGGTGATTAAGATTAAAGTGCAAAAGAAAAGTAAAGAAAAAGAAGGTTTGATGCCCACTTATACCTATGTAATACGGCTCACTCGCTATTATTGTTTTCTTTTATTTGTTCAATGCATTCTAAATTTTATTTGCCTTTGCCTCACATACATATTACACTTACAAATGATCATGAAATTTTTTAATTAAATAAAATTAAAATTATTGAAAGATATAAGGGCTATCAATCATAATTTTTGTATTTTTGTTATTGGCCATGGACGTGAGGGTACAGATGAATAATGGCAGCTAACATCTTAGCCATACTAAAGCAAGATGTCAAACCTTTGGAGGAGTTCACAAATATATAGCTAGCTGATTAACGTGGCTGTATTTGCTTCTGTCTTCTTGCTCAAGCCATTCGAGATCAATAAGTTTGTTTGTTTTGGAGAATATAGTTCTCTCTTTTAGTTTAATTAGGAACTCTATAATAAATTATATGCAGCGAGATGCCAAGGAAACTGCAGCAACAACCCATCCCACCCGGAAGAGCTAGGGTTACATATTAGGGTCCCGATCCGCTGTAAGTCGGAGAATCACAGTGTTAGATATTAAGAAAGCCAACACTACTCTGCTACAATACATAATTTTGGCGCCCAACGTAGGGCACACTGGTCAAGGTCAACTTTTATATTTGGTATAAATCGAAAGATTAGATGTAAGGCTTTTGACTTGAATGTGACTCGTCAAAGGGAAGTTTTTATTTATTTATATTTACTTTACAGTGTATGGAATTTGAGCTAGTTAGCAGAAGCTGATGGTTGTCAACCAACACTTTAGTAGAAATAATTTGTTAAAAAACAAGGACCGGAATGCAGCAATATAGAGAATTTTTTAATTCTCTCAGGCTTAAAGCCTAGACGTATCACAATTAGCTCGTTTTGCCTTCACAGTGAATTTAATTTTTTAAAGTAAGAAACGCATTAGTCGCTATTTGATTTATATACACATTCGGAATTCGAGGGATTGCGCATGTGATTACTATCGACCAATGTTAACGGTATAAACTAAAGTCAAAAATTAATTTTGTTTCGGATAAGGAAAAATTTAAATTGCACTTATCCTGATTAAGAATTTGTTAGTTGAAGATTATGTCGGAAAGGATGCATGCACAATCTTTTCGAAATCAGCGAACTAGATTCAATAGTTAAAATCCTAAAACTCCATTTATGTAAATGATAGAAAGCTTTAGAAAAAAAAAAAAATCAATTTCACATATTATATCTTCTTGTTCTGTAGGAAAAATTTACAAAAAAAAATGTCTTTACACCATAGTACGGAGGAAGTATATAATCCCGCAAATTCTGGGGAAAATATTTGTCTGGTCTGTAGCGAAATTCAAACACAAACGCAGATCAGAGTTATTACTAATTGCAAGCATTCATTTCACAAAGCTTGTATAGTAAATTATTTAAAAGAAAAGGAAGAATGTCCTGCGTGTCTTACTAAAGTGCAGGAGAAGGACTTAAAGATAATTAAAATAAATCAGCAAGGAAAAAAAGTTAGACCAGTCACCAGATCCATTGCACGTAGCGTAAATGAAGACCGAAGAACGGAAGAGCTCATAAACGTAAACGTTATTGAAGCACAGATACACAACACAAGTCAAGCCGACCTATTGCCATTAGATGCAGGGAATAGTGCGCAACATGGAGAAGTTCCGCAATCAATACCCAGACCAATTCGTCAAAGAGGTAGACCAAGTCGTCGAAGGAACACACGACATCCCGTTAATCAGCCTTTACGTAATGAAATAAATCGAGCGGAAATGGAATCTCTTATTCAGCAGACAATAGAAAGGGTTATTTCTTCAATAAGTAGCAACGCGCAACCAAACAGTCATATTCGACTAAACAGATGGCCGAGCAGTAGCAGAAGAACACATTATCAATTAATAGGCACAAATAAAGTTGCGGAGGTGATTCAGAAGTGGGGAATCCATTTTGATGGATCTTCTAACGGCTTACCTGTGGAAGAATTTCTATATAGAGCGAAAACGTTGACGCGAGAACATTTTTGTGGAGATTTTGAAGTTTTATGTCGGAATATACACATTGTTCTGATTGGTAAAGCTAAAGATTGGTACTGGCGATACCATAAGGGAATTGACCATCTTAGGGATAGTCGGTCCAATTATAAAATAAGAGAACAAGAGCTCGCAAACAGAAACCGGGAGAAACTTTCGAAGGTTTTTATGAAGCAATATGTCAATTAATGGATCGATTGTCTAAAAGATTGGAAGAAGACGAATTAGTAGAAATTGTGCAAGGCAATTTACTAGCTGATCTGAAGGATCGACTACTTTTCGAGGAAATACGGTCAATCAGTCACTTACGTCATCTGGTACAAAAGAGAGAGAATTTTCTTAAAGAATCGAGTCGTCTCAAATTTTCAAATACACGAGGAAAAGATATAGGATCACACCGAGTATATGCAGTAGAGGAAGTATAGGAAGAAGTAAGCACCATGGAAAAGCATCATCAAGTAGCAGCTCTGCAGAAAAACACAGAGAAATTATCTTGTTGGAACTGTTGTACTCAAGGCCATAAGTGGGAAGATTGCTTAGAATTATATTTTGTTACGGGTGCGGTATGCCTAACATTTATAAGCCCAATTGTTTGAACTGCAAGAAGCGTTCGGAAAACCGGCAAATCGGTCCCACAACCAATAGAAAACAACCTAACCTTAGGTATCTACCTTATCCCGAAAAATGGAAAAAATATTTCGAAATTAAGAACAGAATTTTTGAAGCACCTAAAAATAGAATAAAAAGAAATACACACCGAAGGAGGAAGTTTTTTAGAACAATAAGAGCTAAAAGTAAGATACTTATATCTACAATATTCCAAGACAAAACTGATATGCGTAGTTATGCACAAGTCTCCTTTTTACAATTTTCTGAATTGCGTTTGCTAGAAACTGGTGCAAATGTAAGTTGCGTGGGTGCAGATTTAGCCCAGCAAGAATGGTCCAAATATAAACAATTTAAATGCATGGGTTCCAATGTGAAAACAGCTGATGGAAAGCCTCATAAGGTCTTAGGGGGTAATGAAAGTAAAGCTTCAATATAAGGACCAAGAGAAAGATATGGAATTATATGTTATACCTTCTATCAAGCAACGTCTGATACTAGGCATAGATTTTTGGAGAATTTTTAATCTAGCTCCAGAAATCATAAGTTCAGTAGAACGCGTATCTGAGTTCCAATTAGAGAAAGAAACAGAAACATGTCCGTTAACCGAAAAAGAGTTTCAACAATTAGAGATAGTCAAGGAGTTGTTTCCTAACTTTGAAAAACAGGGCCTTGGACGTACTTCTTTGCTCGAACACCACATTGATGTAGGGAAGGCCAAACCAGTAAAGCAGAGATATTATCCGGTAAGTCCTGCAGTAGAAAAACTTTTATACCAAGAAGTAGATAGAGTGATAAGCCTAGAAGTAATAGAACCTTCTCAAAGTGCTTGGAGTTCTCCCATGAGAATGGTAGTGAAGCCTAACAAAGTGAGATTGTGCTTGGACGCGCGAAAAGTGAATGAAGTAACTCACAAAGATGCATACCCATTGCAAAGTATCGAGGGTATCTTTGCTAGATTTGCAAATATCATTTCAAAACTTGATTTGAAAGACGCTTATTGGCAGATATGTCTGACAGAGCAATCGAAGGCGTTAACCGCGTTCCGGGAAGGCCATTGTATCAGTTTACAGTTATGCCTTTTGGACTCTGTAATGCCGCTGCAACCATGTGTCGCCTGATGGACGAAATTATTCCACCAGAGTTACGTCATTGTGCTTTTGGTTATCTTGATGACCTATGTATTGTAACATCTGATTTTCAGTCTCATTTAGCAGTTTTGGTAAGAATAGCAGAACAGTTTCGTAAAGCCAATTTGACGCTTAACTTGGCAAAGAGCCAATTCTGTGTGACAAAAATAAACTATTTGGTCTATGTAATTGGTAGCGGAGGAATTTCTACTGATCCTTCCAAGATTTCCTGTATATTTAATTGGCCAACGCCGAAGAATTTGAAACAAGTTCGTGGGTTTTTAGGAGTCTGCGGTTGGTACCGAAGGTTTATCAGAAATTTTGCAGAAATTACCTGTCCAATTACCGATATACTAGCTACAAAAAACCATTTAAGTGGACTTTAGAGGCTCAGGAAGCAATGGATAAACTTAAATTTCGTTTAACCACGGCTACGATATTAGCCAATCCAAATTTCGATCAGAAATTCTACTTACATTGTGATGCTTGCGATAAAGGGATTGAAGCAGTTTTAGTTCAGTTGTCCGATAATCAAGAAGAAAAACCTATAGCATACATGTCTAAGAAACTAAGCAAGGCGCAAAAAAATTAAAGCGAATGTTTAGCAGTCATTTTAGCCATAGAAAAGTATCGATGTTACTTAGAGTTACAGGAGTTTGAAGTTGTGACGGATCACTCAAGTTTATTATGGCTATTAAGACAACAAAACGTATCAGGACGATTAGCCAGATGGATATTAAGGTTACAAGCGTTTAAGTTTACGATTTCACACCGCAAAAGAAAAGATCATATAGTTCCAGATGCATTGTCAAGAATTTGGGAAGCAGACATAGAATCTCTGAAAGATGAAACCAATAATAGATTTGGAATCATCAGCTTTTTTAGATAAGGAATATTTAGAACTCAAACAAATGGTAGGTGAGAATTTAGAAAAATTCCCAGACTTACAAGTGAAGGATAAATTTGTATATATTCGAACTGAACATTCACCCGGTAGTGAAGAAGATAATTCGTTCTGCTGGAAATTATGGGTACCGGAGAAATTAAGATTAATAGCCATAGAGCAAGCTCATGATAATATGTTATCGGCCCATGGAGGTGTCCAAAAAACTATAGAGCGATTAAGAAGAAATCTATTTTGGCCAGGATTATCCAAACAGGTTCGAGAATATATAAGCACTTGTGCCACCTGTAAAGAAACGAAAGCTCCAAACAAAATATTAAGACCTCCCATGGGAGTACAAAGTGATTCAGTCAGACCGTTCCAAAAATTATATATCGACTTACTTGGACTTTATCCGCGAAGTAAATCAGGGCATATTGGTTTGCTCATAGTTCTTGATCATTTTAGCAGATACCATTGGCTTTGCCTAATGAATAAATTTACGTCAAATTACGTCGCTATTGTCTGCTGTGCGCTCATATTTAAAACAAGATCAACGAGAATGGGATAAATATTTAACAAATATATCTTGTGCTCTTAGGTCAGCACTTCATCAGTCTCTAGGATGTTCACCATATTTGGCTCTATTTGGGTTTAATATCATGGCGACGAATATAAACTTTTGAGAAATTTACAATTGCTAGAAGAATCTATACCCTTTAGTAGACGGGATACGCTTACTTTGATTCGCAAGAATATTCAAGACAATAGTAAAAAAGCATACGAATGCAATGTAAAGCAGTAAAATTTAAGATCCAGCCCAGTTTCATTTAAGGTCGGCCAAGAAGTTTTTAAAAGAAATTTTAACTTGAGCAAGTTTAGTCAGAACTATAATAAGAAGTTAGGACCTCAGTTCTCGCAATGCCGACTTAAGGTGAAGTATGGAAATGCATATTATTTATTGGAAACCTTGCAAGGGAAAGTAATTGGAACTTATCATGCGAAGGACATTCGACCTTAAAATTCCAGTTAATCTTCCTCCTGATAGTTGTCAGAATAACCTGTGTTTGTAATGGTTGCGTGTAATTTAAATTCTTATTATCCGACGAACATTTTGGTTTATCGCCAACTATCGAGTGCGATCAAAAATATGCGGCGAATTCATAACCGTTTATAGTAATCTGCATCTCTGTAGAAGCTCTGCAGCGTAACCGCATCTAACTTCATAAAGGGAAGGCTTTGAGAATAGGTGGGAAAGGGTATATAAGAACTAACCACCCGCACTTCCACCTCTTTTCATTATTCTGGCTTAACGAAGAATTAGAAGAAATTGCTTTCGTCCCCCGAAGAATAAAGTGAACAGTTCAAATTTTAATGGTGAAAATCAATAAAATACGTCTAGTCACTCGGGTTAAATAAATTATTCGTAAGAGCAAGGAGAAAGCAGTTGGAAAAAATACAATTTTGGATACCAATCTCGACCTAGAGGCATGGGAGGCGTAAGCCTAACCTAAAGACCTCGTGGTTAATTATATTTTGTACAGCCTCGGTCACAAGGCCAAATCCGACACAAATCAGTCAACATTTAATTAATTCGCAAGGTATGTCCGCTATGGAAAAAAAGGTTTTGATATTCGACTAAAATCATATTAATTTATCTAGGAAAAATTTAAGTACAATTTGGCATAACCTATCATAGGCCTATCACCATCACCATACGGCCAAGACGATCATTTAATCAAACTCTACGGAAGGAAATAATTTAATCATTGGGGTTAAACACCAGTCAACAGTGACGTCATAGCTCGAACAGTTGAGATGTTAGCTGTCGCAAGGCGAAAATTCGGCTGTAAAAGAGAGCAATTACCAAGTGGTCATATCGAATTTTGTTTTTATGGAAATTTTCCATAATATTAATTTGTGCTACGAAAAGACTGTTTAACGCATAAGTTATTGGAAAATAATATTGATTTGGTTGTCGGAGTGTAAACGCGAATAATTGTATTAATAGATAATGAAACGGAAATTTTGTATTGAAATTAAGAGTGTAAATTCAATAACGATTAGAAAGATACTCTTTTTTTTGCGCACCCACAGTAAATTTATTTTTTTATGTGAGTTTGTATGTCGGTATGAAGCACAAACAATTAAGAAAAAAAAATAAAAAAAAAGAACAAAAATATCAAAAACCAACATCTGATCCAGCTTCTGAAGGCCTTCATCGGTGGACTTTCCGAAAACGTAGGTGTATTCTTTTTATCACTTTTACCTTTTTAATGCGAGAGCTCATAACATATGGTGATTAAGATTAAAGTGCAAAAGAAAAGTAAAGAAAAAGAAGGTTTGATGCCCACATATACGGCTCACTCGCTATTATTGTTTTCTTTTATTTGTTTTACGCATTCTAAATTTTATTTGCCTTTGCCTCACATCAAACTACACTTACAAATGATCATGAAATTTTTGAATCAAATTAAATTAAAATTATTGAAAGATTTAAGGGCTATCAATCATAATTTTTGTATTTTTGTTATTGGCCATGGACGTGAGGGTACAGATGAATAATGGCAGCTAACATCTCAGCCATACTAAAGCAAGATGTCAAACCTTTGGAGGAGTTCACAAATATATAGCTAGCTGATTAACGTGGCTGTATTTGCTTCTGTCTTCTTGCTCAAGCTATTCGAGATCAATAAGTTTGTTTGTTTTGGAGAATATAGTTCTCTCTTTTAGTTTAATTAGGGACTCTATAATAAATTATATGCAGCGAGATGCCAATACTTAATTTTGGAGCCCAACGTGGGGCACACAGGTCAAGGTCAACTTTTATATTTGGTATAAATCGAAAGATTAGATGTAAGGCTTTTGACTTGAATGTGACTTGTCAAAGGGAAGTTTTTATTTATTTATATTTACTTTACAGTGTATGGAATTTGAGCTAGTTAGCAGAAGCTGATGGTTTTCAACCAACACTTTAGTAGAAATAATTTGTTAAAAAACAAGGACCGGAAAGGAGCAATATAGAGAATTTTTTTAATTCGCTCAGGTTTAAAGCCTAGACGTATCACGTACACATTCGGAATTCGAGTGATTGCGCATGTGATTACTATCGAAAAATGTTAACGGTATAAACTAAAGTCAAAAATTAATTTTGTTTCGGATAAGGAATCAATCCTTTGGAATATCAAGGTAATGCTTAAGCGTACACTTGTCCAAAGATGAGCATAGTTGATAGAAGACATTTCTTAACAGTTTCGAAATCAGTGAACTAGATTCAATAGTTAAAATCTTAAAACTCCATTTATGTAAAAAAAAAAAAAAACTCTATTTCACATATTATATCTTCTTGGTTTGTGGGAAAAATTAAAAAAAAAAAATGGCTTTACACCATAGTTCGGAGAAAGTATATAGACCCGCAAATTCTTGGGAAAATATTTGTCTGGTCTGTAGCGAAATTCTAACACAAACGCAGATCAGAGTTATTACTAATTGCAAGCATTCATTTCACAAAGCTTGTATCGTAAATTATTTAAAAGAAAAGGAAGAATGTCCGGCGTGTCTTACTAAAGTGCAGGAGAAGGACTTAAAGATAATTAAAATAAACCAGCAAGAAAAAAAGTTAGACCAGTCACCAGATCCTTTGCACATAGCGTAAATGAAGACCGAAGAACGGAAGAGCTCGTAAACGTAAACGTTATTGAAGCACAAATACACAACACAAGTCAAGCCGACCTATTGCCATTAGATGCAGGGAATAGTACGCAACATGGAGAAGTTCCGCAATCAATACCCAGACCAATTCGTCAAAGAGGTAGACCAAGTCGTCGAAGGAACACACGACAACCCGTTAATTATCCTTTACGTAATGAAATAAATCGAGCGGAAACGGAATCTCTTATTCAGCAGACAGTAGAAAGGGTTATTTCTTCAATAAGTAGCAACGCGCAACCAAAAAGTCATATTCGACTAAACAGATCGCCGAGCAGTAGCAGAAGAACTCATTATCAATTAATAGGCACAAATAAAGTTGCGGAGGTGATTCAGAAGTGGGGAATCCATTTTGATGGATCTTCTAACGGCTTACCTGTGCAAGAATTTCTATATAGAGCGAAAACGTTGACGCGACAACATTTAGGTGGAGATATTGAAGTTTTATGTCGGAATATACACATTGTTCTGATTGGTAAAGCTAAAGATTGGTACTGGCGATACCATAAGGGAATTGACCATCTTAAGGATAGTCGATCCAATTATAAAATAAGAGAACAAGAGCTCGCAAACAGAAACCGGGAGAAACTTTCGAAGGTTTTTATGAAGCAATATATCAATAAATGGATCGATTGTCTACAAGATTGGAAGAAGACGAATTAGTAGAAATTGTACAAGGCAATTTACCAGCTGATCTGAAGGATCGACTACTTTTCGAGGAAATACGGTCAATCAGTCACTTACGTCATCTGGTACAAAAGAGAGAAAATTTTCTTAAAGAATCGAGTCGTCCCAAGTTTTCAAATACACGAGGAAAAGATATAGGATCACACCGAGTATATGCAGTAGAGGAAGGAAAAGTAAGAACCATGGAAGGGCACCATCAAGTAGCAGCTCTGCAGAAAAACACTGAGAAATTATCTTGTTGGAACTGTTGTACTCAAGGCCATAAGTGGGAAGATTGCTTAGAAGAGAGAAGAATATTTTGTTACGAGTGCGGTACGCCTAACATTTATAAGCCCAATTGTTTGAACTGCAAGAAGCGTTCGGAAAACCGGCAAATCGGGGCATCCCAGTCAGTGAGGCTGTCCCACAACCAATAGAAAACAAAAAACCAAGCCTATCCGATTATTTGAATCAATCTAACACAGATAGTCAAAACAAGAATAGCTCACATGTTGATCATAACCTTAGGTATCTAACTTATCCCGAAAAATGGAAAAAATATTTCGAAATTAAGAACAGAACTTTTAAAGCACCTAAAAATAGAATAAAAAGAAATACACACCGAAGGAGGAAGTTTTTTAGAACAATAAGAGCTAAAAGTAAGATACTTATATCTACAATATTCCAAGACAAAACTGATATGCGTAGTTATGCACAAGTCTCCTTTTTACAATTTTCTGAATTGCGTTTGCTAGAAACTGGTGCAAATGTAAGTTGCGTGGGTGCAGATTTAGCCCAGCAAGAATGGTCCAAATATAAACAATTTAAATGCATGGGTTCCAATGTGAAAACAGCTGATGGAAAGCCTCATAAGGTCTTAGGGGTAATGAAAGTAAAGCTTCAATATAAGGACCAAGAGAAAGATATGGAATTATATGTTATACCTTCTATCAAGCAACGTCTGATACTAGGCATAGATTTTTGGAGAATTTTTAATCTAGCTCCAGAAATCATAAGTTCAGTAGAACGCGTATCTGAGTTCCAACTAGAGAAAGAAACAGAAACATGTCCGTTAACCGAAAAAGAGTTTCACCAATTAGAGATAGTCAAGGAGTTGTTTCATAACTTTGAAAAACATGGCCTTGGACGCACTTCTTTGCTCGAACACCACATTGATGTAGGTGAGGCCAAACCAGTTAAGCAGGGATTTTATCCGGTAAGTCCTGCAGTAGAAAAACTTTGATACCAAGAAGTAGATAGAATGATAAGCCTAGGAGTAATAGAACCTTCTCAAAGTGCTTGGAGTTCTCCCATGAGAATGGTAGTGAAGCCTAACAAAGTGAGATTGTGCGTGGACGCTCGAAAAGTGAATGAAGTATCTCACAAAGATGCATACCCATTACAAAGCATCGAGGGTATCTTTGCTAGATTACCGAAAGCAAATATCATTTCAAAACTTGAACCAAAAGACGCTTATGGGCAGTATTGTCTGACAGAGCAATCGAAGGCGTTAACCGCATTCACAGTTCCGGGAAGGCCATTGTATCAGTTTACAGTTATGCCTTTTGGACTCTGTAATGCCGCTGCAACCATGTGTCGCCTGATGGACGAAATTATTCCACCAGAGTTACGTCATTGTGCTTCTGACTTTCAGTCTCATTTAGCAGTTTTGGTAAGAAAGCCAATTTGACGCTTAACTTGGCAAAGAGCCAATTCTGTGTGACAAAAATAAACTATTTGGACTATGTAATTGGTAGCGGAGGAATTTCTACTGATCCTTCTAAGATTTTCTGTATATTAAATTGGCCAACGCCGAAGAATTTGAAACAAGTTCGTGGGTTTTTAGGAATCTGCGGTTGGTACCGAAGGTTTATCAGAAATTTTGCAGAAATTACCTGTCCAATTACCGATATATTAGCTACAAAAAAACCATTAAGTGGACTTTAGAGGCTCAGGAAACAATGAATAAACTTAAATTTCGTTTAACCACGGCTCCGGTATTAGCAAATCCAAATTTCGAACAGAAATTCTACGCACATTGTGATGCTTGCGATAAAGGGGTTGGAGTAGTTTTAGTTCATTTGTCCGATAATCAAGAAGACAAACCTATAGCATACATGTCTACGAAACTAAGCAAGGCGCAAAGAAATTATAGCGTAACAGAACACGAATTTTTAGCAGTCATTTTAGCCGTAGAAAAGTATCGATGTTATTTAGAGTTACGGGAGTTCGAAGATGTGACGGATCACTCAAATTTATTATGGCTATTAAGACGACAGATGGATATTAAGGTTACAAGCGTTTAAGTTTACGATTTCACACCGCAAAGGAAAAGATTATTGTTTGATCTGCCCAGTTGCAGATGGTACAAAACTCCAATGCATGTGGAGTGGAGTAGGAAAAATAAGTCTTCTCCTCTTCGATTTCCAGTAAGAAGTCATTTCTATATTTCGATCTCATTAGAAGCTCTTCATGAGCCATGTAACAGAAGCTTTTAGAACATGTTAATGGGAATACAGTGGTAGAAATTCCGATTATCTTAAACAAATAATATAAGAAATTTTAATATATACAAATTTAAGTTAAGGATGACGTCTCCTCCAACAATGCCTATTTTCTAGGTTGAGCCCCCATATTTGTAGGAATTTGTTTTATTCAGTATATTTATTTGTAGTATTTTAGTTTGTTTTAACGTAAAACTATTTAAATCAAACCTTGCAGTTTAGCCGGCTCGAGGTCAATCTTCCAAAAGAAGATTATTTCAAAGGCAACACAAAAAAGGTGAGCAGGTTGTCTGTATAGCTATTTCAAGAACTACCAAGTTCTATCATCAGCAGACTTTGCTAAAGAACTCCGGAATTGCAATAGCCATACCATGTCTTCAACGCTAGAATTGGTTGGGAATTGTAACAACCAAATGAAGCGAAAAAAGTTGGTAAAGCCTACAAAACCGAAGACCACCTTTTTGTGCATACCCTTAGGCGCTATGAAAAATTAGTGTAAGAGCTTCGCCTTACCAAACTAATATCACGACCTGTTATTTCATATACGCTATATTGTACCACATAGAAAAAGGGTTTTTTTTTTTTTTTTTTTTTTTTGGAATAAAAATTTCAAAGTAACGGCGTGCCTTCCGTTGGTGTTATCTGGTTAGATTACGACCTATTGAAATTTATATCAAACCTTGCAGTTTAGCCGGCTCGAGGTCAATCTTCCAAAAGAAGATTATTTCAAAGGCAACACAAAAAGGTGAGCAGGTTGTCTGCATAGCTATTTCAAGAACTACCAAGTTCTATCATCAGCAGACTTTGCTAAAGAACTCCGGAATTGCAATAGCCATACCATGTCTTCAACGCTAGAATTGGTTGGGAATTGTAACAACCAAATGAAGTGAAAAAAGTTGGTAAAGCCTACAAAACCGAAGACCACCTTTTTGTGCATACCCTTAGGCGCTATGAAAAATTAGTGTAAGAGCTTCGCCTTACCAAACTAATATCACGACCTGTTATTTCATATACGGTATATTGTACCACATAGAAAAAGGGTTTTTTTTTTTTTTTTTTTTTGGAATAAAAATTCCAAAGTAACGGCGTGCCTTCCGTTGGTGTTATCTGGTTAGATTACGACCTATTGAAATTTAAATCAAACCTTGCAGTTTAGCCGGCTCGAGGTCAATCTTCCAAAAGAAGATTATTTCAAAGGCAACACAAAAAGGTGAGCAGGTTGTCTGTATAGCTATTTCAAGAACTACCAAGTTCTATCATCAGCAGACTTTGCTAAAGAACTCCGGAATTGCAAAAGCCATACCATGTCTTCAACGCTAGAATTGGTTGGGAATTGTAACAACCAAATGAAGCGAAAAAAGTTGGTAAAGCCTACAAAACCGAAGACCACCTTTTTGTGCATATCCTTAGGCGCTATGAAAAATTAGTGTAAGAGCTTCGCCTTACCAAACTAATATCACGACCTGTTATTTCATATACGGTATATTGTACCACATAGAAAAAGGGTTTTTTTTTTTTTTTTTTTTTTTTTTTTTGGAATAAAAATTCCAAAGTAACGGCGTGCCTTCCGTTGGTGTTATCTGGTTAGATTACGACCTATTGAAATTTAAATCAAACCTTGCAGTTTAGCCGGCTCGAGGTCAATCTTCCAAAAGAAGATTATTTCAAAGGCAACACAAAAAGGTGAGCAGGTGTCTGTATAGCTATTTCAAGAACTACCAAGTTCTATCATCAGCAGACTTTGCTAAAGAACTCCGGAATTGCAATAGCCATACCATGTCTTCAACGCTAGAATTGGTTGGGAATTGTAACAACCAAATGAAGCGAAAAAAGTTGGTAAAGCCTACAAAACCGAAGACCACCTTTTTGTGCATACCCTTAGGCGCTATGAAAAATTAGTGTAAGAGCTTCGCCTTACCAAACTAATATCACGACCTGTTATTTCATATACGGTATATTGTACCACATATATTGTACCACATAATTTTTCATAGCGCCTAAGGGTATGCACAAAAAGGTGGTCTTCGGTTTTGTAGGCTTTACCAACTTTTTTCGCTTCATTTGGTTGTTACAATTCCCAACCAATTCTAGCGTTGAAGACATGGTATGGCTATTGCAATTCCGGAGTTCTTTAGCAAAGTCTGCTGATGATAGAACTTGGTAGTTCTTGAAATAGCTATACAGACACCTGCTCACCTTTTTGTGTTGCCTTTGAAATAATCTTCTTTTGGAAGATTGACCTCGAGCCGGCTAAACTGCAAGGTTTGATTTAAATTTCAATAGGTCGTAATCTAACCAGGTAAAACTATTTATTTGATTATTTTAATTAGATTTAGTTGGAAATTAGTCGTCTTTACTACTCTGCGTCGTTTCGTCTTTCGTCTTTTTTGCAACCGCTCTCGCTGAAGCTGAAGCCTTTTGGCTAATTCTTCAGTTATAATGGTAAGCTCAGAGCACGAATCAAGTAATGCTCTTGCGAGCTGAAACCCACCAAGTTTGTCCTGAATAAGAACTATTGCCGTTGGAAGTAATCCCCGCCGAGCGTGGCAAGTCAACATTGATGTTGCGAATGTTTTACTGTCGTCATGTGTATTATGAATGATGCCCACATATACCTATATTATACGGCTCACTCGTTATTATTGTTTACTTTTATTTGTTTTATGCATTCTAAATTTTATTTGCCTTTGCCTCGCATACAAACTACACTTACAAATGATCATACAGTTTTTGAATTAAATTAAATTAAAATTATTTAAAGATATAAGGGCTATCAATCATTGGGTGTCGTGATTAATTTTTTTAATAACCTCGTTTACATTAACAAACATAGCAAGAAAGAAGAAAAACAACAAAAAGATTTAATACAATAATTAATAATTATGCCCTTTGCAAATGAAATTGTTTTGAAGAATAAGCAAAAAGGAAAAATGTATTTTGAATAGAAGTTTAAGTTCCCACAACATGAATTTATAAATTTCTTTTTCATTACTATTCTTTTGCTTTTTAATCTTAATCACCATATGTTATGAGCTCTCGCAATAAAAAGGTAAAAGTGATAAAAAGAATACACCTACGTTTTCGGAAAGTCCACCGATGAAGGCCTCCAGCAGCTGGATCAGATGTTGCTTTTTGATATTTTTGTTCCTTTTTTTTTTTTAATTGTTTTGTTTAAATGTGTTATACGATTCCATGTTTTAAGTGCTTCATACCGACATACAAACTCAAAAAAAATAAATCTACAGTGGGTGCGCAAAAAAAAAGAGTATTTTTCTAATCGTTACTGAATTTACACGTTTACTTTCAATACAAAATTTCCGTTTCTTCATCTATTAATACAATTATTCGCGTTTACACTCCGACAACCAAATCAATATTATTTTCCAATAACTTATGCGTTAAACGAGCTTTTAGTAGCACCAATTAATATTATGGAAAATTTCCATAAAAACAAAATTCGATATAACCACTTGGTAATTGCTCTCTTTTAAACACGAATTTTCGCCTTGTGACAGCTAACATCTCACTGGTCGAGCTATGACGTCACTGCTGACTGATGTTTAACCCCAGTGATTAAATTTTCTTCCGTAGTGTTTGATTAAATTATCGTCTTGGCCGTATGGTGATGGGGATAGGCCTATGATAGGTTATGTCAAATCGTACTTAAATTTTTCCTAGATAAATTAATCTGATTTTAGTCGAATATCAAAACCTTTTTTTTCTATAGCGGACATACCTTATGAATGAATGAAATGTTGACTGATTTGGCCTTGTGACCGAGGCTGTACAACATATAGCTGGGGTTAACCACGAGGTCTTTAGGTTAGGCTTACACCTCATATGCATCTAGGTCGAGATTGGTATCCGAAATTGTATTTTTTTCAAACGCTTTTTCCTTGTTCTTTTTGTTTGTTTCTGGGCTTACGAATGATTTATTTAACCCGAGTGACTTGACGTATTTGGTGATTTTCACCATTAAAATTTAAACGCTTTACTTTATTCGAAAGCAATTTATTCTAATTCTTCGTTAAGCCAGAGTAATGAAAAGAGGTGGAAGTGGGTGGCAGGTTCTTATATACCCTTTCGCTCCTATTCTCAAAGCCTTCCCTTCATGAAGTTAGCTGCGGTTACGCTGCGAAGCTTCTACAGAGATGCATTATTACCATAAAGGGTTATGAATTCGCCGCATATTTTTGATCACACTCGATAGTTGGCGATAAACCCAAATGTGCGTCCGATAATTCGAATTTAAATTACACGCAACCATTACATCGAGTTCAATAAGTTTGTTTAAATTATATGTAGCGAGATGCCACGGAAACTGCAGCAACAACCCATCCCACCCGGAAGAGCTAGGGTTACATATTACGGTTCCGATCCGCTGTATGATCGGAGCATCACGGTGTTAGATATTAAGAAAGCTAACACTACTCTGCTATAATACACAATCCAATTGCGCCAACGTCTCTCTCGTCTCTCTCTCTCGGCAAAAAATGGCTTGCTAAAAATCAGACATAAAAAGTAATAAAAGATTGGGTAATGAGCAAAAGGCTAGTTAGCATATAGTAGCAAATTCACATATATAAAAAATTATAAAATGACTTGCGAACCCGGTCAGGATCGGAATAATGCGGATGGTTTACCGACACGTGAGCATGCCACGTATAATTGACCATCGCCTGTGATTTATATTCGTCGTGGCGAAGACGAATCTGGAATTGAATTCGTTTAATATCAAAGGGCATATCTGTTGCAATCATCGGAATCCTTGAAATAAGAACTTCATCTTTAAATTTTCCAATCGCCGCGTGAATCACTTTACTCATCAGTTTTCTTTTCACCCAACGCGTTCCATTGCACAGACACATCCAAGAAGTTAAAAAATTCAGTTGGCTTCTTCTTCAATTTGAATGTATACAGAGTACCTACGCTTTAATCTTGAATTATAAAAAAAATTATAAGCTCATCTTTTGATGAGACGAAATTGCAAAATTTGGAGGAAATGAAACCAAGCCCGGCTTGGCAAGCCGCTCGATTCGTCAACAGGAACACGGTCATTACCGATATTCAGCAATTGCTTCGAGAAATCATCAGCAGGCTCACCTTTCAACAATGCAGATCTCATATTTACAGACAGTTTGTTTACATTTCGCCACAGATTTGATGCTTTGGGGCAAGCGCCTCAAAATTAAAGAACTTTTATGGAAAATAATGCATTTTTCAATATTCGTTAATTTTTCAGTATTAGTAAGATATATTCTGCTATTCGGGGCGGAGACAAATCCAACAAATCAAAAACCATGTAAATTGGTCCAGCAAATCCCGAGTTATTAGTGTTGTAACAAACCCGACTTTGTTTTTATACCATACACCCATAGGGCGAAATGGTATATTAAAGTCTCCAAAATGTATGTAACAGGCAGAAGGAAGCTTTTACGACCCCATAAAGTATATATATTCTTGATCAGTATCAACAGCCGAGTCCGTCCGTCTGTCCGTATAAACACCTAGATCTCGGAGACTATAAAAGCTAGAGCCACTAAATTTGGTATGTAGGCTCATGTAGTATGTAGAGTGATCAAGTTTATTTCAAATTTTTCCCACTCCCCTTTCCGCCACCGCAATTCAAAAATATACGTTTATCTTAAAAACTATTGCAGCTAGAGACACCGTATTTGGTATGTGTATTTGCTTAGTAAATGCGCACATTTTGTATGTGTAAGTCTGCTGATGATAGAACTTGGTGATTCTTGAAATAGCTATACAGACAACCTGCTCACCTTTTGTGCTGCCTATGATTTAAAATCTTACAAATAAATTAGTAAGATTTATTGACCTGAAACTCAGCTTAAACTCAGTTTTAATAAACATAATGTGATTTATTAGAGACATTTTGATTAAAAATGAACATAAGAATATAAAGTTTTATTTGTGCCAAGGTTTTTTGGTAGTTTGAGTAACCACAAGTCGGAAATGCCATAGTCGCAGGCTGTACCATTAAAGATAATGCGTGTGAAGAAGACGTGGAGAATCAAAAAAAAAAACTCGTCTAACGCTGGGCAAATGAAGTACTGAAAGAGAATTGAGTTGTTTTTGTTGTGCAGCTGAGGGCTGATCTTTTGTCAAGTGAAAATGTTTTAATATGATATAGTTGAAGTAAGACATTCTTTGCTTTTACAATTGTTCTATTATATTTACTATATTATTCCAAGCAGCAGAAAATTGTGATGTGACAAATAATATTGGCAGCAAATGGCAAATATAACATCAGGAAAACCGAGATCATTGCATGACTCCTTATATTGCACTTAGTCAGCGTTTAATTGCCAGGTTTTTTGTTTGTGGAGCAGCAGTGGCAGTGTGTTGAAAAGTTTGTATTAGGTGCAAATGTACAAGACCAAGACTAATGTGAACAATGCGTATATATTAATCGCATTGGCGCGTCAGCCTAAATCATGTGTATTGCTTTTAACTCAGCGTGCCTTACCAATTTGCTTGAGTTCGAAATTGATTCGTTTTATTTAGTTACAGATTTAATAGTCTTTTGGCAAAATGTTCTCAATGAGCCTATAAAGGCGTGTGGTGGTTATCGAGATTCAATATCAATGTATTCTTATTGTGTATGTGAGCGAAGGCAACGTATTAATCATGACACAAAAACTCATCTGTCATGCAATTGTTATCAGTTATCTGCAATCAAATAATTCTGTAAAACATAATAATATAGACATGCATATATATTAAGGTGTAAGGTTTTAATTGGAATCATTTGCCAATTTATAATCGTAGTAACATGCAAGAGAATAGTTGTAAATCATACATATACATAGTTCGATTAGAGGAGATGTCAAGTGATCTAATCAATCCGAGTGCTTTTTAGTCAGATTGGACATCATTTCTGCCATGGGCTTAAGTTGAGTCATAATAATGTTTATTTGCTGCAAAATAGTCTCCAGTTGCTGTTTAAAGTTTTTGATATCACCTATGGCCTCCCAAAGCTAGATTGCTGTTTGGAATTTGTTGTTGCTGCTGCATTCACAGGTTGTTGTAGTTAAACGTAGTAAGGCTGTTATTGTTGAGTTAGTTGCTGCTGAGTTTGCTGATCGTTCTCAATATCATTGAAAACACCATCAGGCTTAGAATTTATTGCAAAAGATTTGTAAGGCTGTTGCTGATTTTTCACTATTATTCACTAGTTTCAATTCAGTAGTTTCAATTTTTGTTTCATAATTCTTGGCCTCCATTTGTTGGTTGTGGCCGGTTGATGTTGGTTGAGTTTTAGTTGCCGTTGCCGTACTGCTGCTGCTTTATCTTGTTAATGGGAACGATTGCTGTTGTAGATTGGCTGGTGACGGATGGTGCAAGTTTAGCTGAAAGTCCAAACGCTGCTGCTGATTCTGCTGCTGGCCTAGTTCCTGTTGATTCCGTTGAGATTTTGGGTTTTTAATTAGCTGTTGTTGTTGTTGCTGAATTAAATGATTTTAAGCCAGAACTTTCTTGGAAATTCAAATTTCCCTATACGTGACACCCACTGACACTGACACAGGCAGACAAAGTCTCTCTCTACAGTAATTTTTTCTATGACCAAATTTTTGGCATCTGTGGCATTGGAGAGGCTCTAATGTCACAAATTGCGTCTGTGTATAGATCTGCTGACTGACGGAGCGAGACTCCAGTTTGTGTTTGATAACGTTTATATATCGGACCACAAAAACCCCCTTTTTATTTACCTCTGCATAAATGTAATCAAAGGTCACGATATCCATGATTGTCGTTATCCTGGTGCGTGTAGATTTGATTTTGATTATTCTTGAGTGTGTCCATTAAGGGTGATCTTAGTTGTATGGGGGAAAAAAAATATCAATTTTTTTTTAAGTGCCGGGCATTTTTTTTCCTTTTAGGCTAAAATTTCAAATCGGATAATGCCGATCGGATAATGTTTAATGGGCGCGGAACTCACCTAAAGTTTTCAGTGTGATGCTCCCATATAATCATACATAGCACCATACAATTATCATAGGAGTGAGCGAGATGTCATGCTATGAAATAAAATTTTAGTACCTTGTGAACACTGTTGATGATATTTTACAAAAAGAAAAGAAGAATAGAAATAAATGTTTCTTAATTAATATTTTTAACGTAAATTTGTATTATTATCACTGACTAGATCACATTTTTTTTTTGCAGTGGGGTATATTTTTTATAAGCTTCGACAACTTGAAGAAATAATTGATTTTCTTCCTCGTTGTTTGTGAGAACTCTGTTGTACTCCTGCATACATTTGACTCCTCTTTTGGCCATATCATTTATCACAAGAAAATCACGGCAGTATCATAAACCTTGCTCAAATTCACATGTTTGCTGCCAGTTCGATGGATCCAATTCAAATGAAGTAAGTAAGTCGTCTCGCCGACTTAGGTATACCATACACCAGTAAAACAAATATTTCAAATTTGTAATAACAAATGCATTTGCCTATTTTAAAAAAGTTCTGTTCACATGCTTTTTACAAGCATATAAGTAGGTAAGCATATAAGTTAGTATCTCGCTCACTCATGCATATGAGCACCCTAGCGCCCCACCCGCCAACGGCCAACTCCGGCCTTATGGAAAAACGGTTTTATGCATAACTTGGCTATTTTTTGTCCGATTTTGATCAAATTTGGTATTTTGCTGGGTATTAGTATCAAATTTAACTGTGCCAAATTTGATTGCACAAGGTAGAAAATTACGGGAGATAATCGAGTTTTTCAAATTGCGGGGGCGGAAAGGGGCGTGGCAAAATCTTTATATATACAAAATGTGTGCATTTACTAAGCAAATATGCATACCAAATATGGTTTCTCTAGCTGAAATAGTTTTTGAGATAAACGTTTTTTTTTGAATTGCGGGGGCGGAAAGGGGCGTGGCAAAAATTTAAAACAAACTCGATCACTCTACATACTACACGAGCCTACATTCCAAATTTGGTGGCTCTATCTCTTATAGTCTCCGAGATCTAGGCGTTCATACGGACGGACAGACGGACGGACGGACGGACGGACGGACAGACGGACGGACAGACGGACATGGCTAGATCGACTCGGCTTTTGATACTGATCAAGAATATATATACTTTATGGGGTCGGAAAAGCTTCCTTCTGCCTGTTACATACATTTTGGCGACTTTAATATACCATTTAACCCTATGGGTGTATGGTATAAAAATTTTTGTTAGCTTTCTCAAAAAAATTTTTTGTTTTTTATGACACAAAGTCAGACAAGGAGAATTTTTTAAAGTCCACCAAATTAGAATAATGCCTATTATCTTTCAGTTGAACATTTGGTTCCTTGCGAAATATTCGGATTTTTTCTTCGGGGGAGACATTGGAGTCAAAAAACGCCAGAGCTATTAAATCTTCGGCAAGGTACCATAAATGATTGCTCATTTTTTTGAATAGTATAGCCGAGGTTTCCGCGTCAGTATTTGCATATTTTATACAATTTTTCACACGGTTCAGATCATGTAAGTGGGCTTCAATAGCGTTTGTACACTTAAACCATGCTTTAATATACATTTTCACCAAGAAAATGCAAACATCACGGAAACCATTTTCTTCCTTTTTTGTTAGCTGAAATTGATGTGTAAATAAAAATATCATCAAGTAATATATGGCTTTTGACATCCAGAGGGCATGGCTAGTTGGCCCAGGAGTACGAAAGGTATATTGCTTTACACCAAGAAAGATTAATTCTAGCTTAAGCAATTCTTTATGATCTTCTCGGATCTGACATTTCTGTAGTTCGCCAGAGCAAAATTTCGTGAAGTCCTGGCGTTCTACTCCACAAATTTGGACACGAATTGTTTCATCGGCGGCGCCATTTGCGAAATTATCCTTCTTGAAATTTGAGCATGATTTTAAAAGCCTTTCAAATATCGGAACTTCTGCTGCAGATGTGGAGCATAGCTTTCGTTCAAATACGCTTCGCAATATGATTTCGAACATATGGTGGCGGCAGGGTAGGTTTATTAGACTGCGTCCAAATTTTTTTTCAAATAGTACTGCTGCTCCTGAGAAAATACCTGTATTTGTAGCCGTGGTGTCATAGGACAAACCATTGACTTGGTCAACTAAATTCTATTTGACTAGCCTGTCGAAAACTGCATCAGCAATATTTTTGCCAGTTGAAGACTCCACTTTTGGTGCACTTAGGAACTTTGAAGTACCATTGTAGCTAACTAGAACTGCTATGCGTTCAACCTTACTAGAACCGACTAAATCTGTCATGTGACGGAAAGTTCATGCACTAGCAGGCCACCAGTTTTACCCATCTGTAAGTTATGATAAGATTATTGGTTTAAAATTACCGAAAATTTGTAACCCACTCTATTACTTTGTCCCTAATTTCCGCAGAAATTTTTGTAGATTGTTTTATATGTGATCTAGTCAGTGATAATAATACAAATTTACGTTAAAAATATTAATTAAGAAACATTTGTTTCTATTCTTCTTTTCTTTTTGTAAAATATCATCAACAGTGTTCACAAGGTACTAAAATTTTATTTCATAGCATGACATCTCGCTCACTCCTATGATATTATATGGTGCTATGTATGCTTATATGGGAGCATCACACTAAAAACTTTAGGTGAGTTCCGCGCCCATTAAACATTATCCGATGGGCCCCAAATTTTTTTGAGATTTTTTTTAGACTAAAAGGAAAAAAAAATGCCCGGCACTTGGTAAAATTCGATTTTTTGGAAATAAGAACACCTCTAGTGTCCATTATTAGCTGGTGGGATCTAGTGACAAAACAATCAATTTTGACATAACAATGGCGTAAAGTTTTTGTATTAAAATTCACGTCACTATTAGCATTGCTCAGACTGTTAAGAATGTCAAAAATTTTATTAACGTTGCCCACATAAATTGCTGGTGGCTTTTTTTGCCGGGATCTGATTTCTGCTGTTATAGTTGTTGTTGTTGGGGCTGTTGCTGCTGTCGTTGTTGTTGTTGTTGTAGACGTTGCTGCTTTGTCAGGTATTGCTGATACTCGTGGTGCAGATCCTTTTGTTTCTGGCGCTGCATATCATCATGATATTGTTTAGCCCTTTGCTCTTGAAGCTGTTGTAATGTTGCTTGATGTTCAAGCAAAAATCAAGAAAAATTGCTTGATCAAACGAGCTAGTAAGTTGTTGTTGTATCGCAGAGTACATTCGAGTCCATATGTGAGACACCCTTAGACTTAGATGGGATGTCATCAGTAGTGAATTCTAGTTGTTCTTGTAGTTTGCGATGCTGCTTGATAAGTTTGTATGCCAACGGATTAGGCTCATCCGCCTCAGGCTTGGCAAACTTCTTGTTTTGTTGACCATCAGAATGTGGGACTGGGTGAATCTTTCTTTTAGATCTAGTTGGTGTATCAGGAGGGGTCACATTAGAATAAAGATTCAAGATTATATTGTTTTTTCAATTTCTTTAGATAGGACACAAGTAGTTCTTTTCAGTTTGAGTTTGGTTTATTGAATCGTTCTTAATTCTGTTACAATTGTTAACTATAGCTAAGACCGCGTAGCTGCGCCTCCAGTAATGCAGGCAGAGGAGCGGTATGCTTATGTATAAACATATTTATGTATAAATGTATAAATGTTTACATAAGAGTATGTATGTGTATATGCCGCCGCAGCGGGAGAGTGAGGATGTATCATATTGCATATTGGGCCAGAGCGGCCGCGCGTGTCATATTTGCCGACGCAGCAATTGTCCAGCACCATGCACTAATGGGTGGTCATGTTACTTAAGAGGCAAATGCACTTGAATGTTGCGCACATAAATATTGTAACTAATTGCTACAATATGTTTGTAATGTTATTAGTATGTTATTCCAGAACATGCTACATCCCCCCTCTTTAGAAAAATAACGTAATTATATGGAGTTATTTTCTAATATTTATTATATGGGAATTTATTTATGTATTATTGTTCTTATACCCTTGCAGAGGGTATTATAAAATTGGTCAGATGTTTGCAACGCACAGAAGAAGACGTTTCCGACCCCATAAAGTATATATATTCTTGATCAGCATGAGAAGCTGAGTCGTCCGTCCGTCCGTCCGTCTGTGAAAATCAACTTCACGCTGGCATCTTAAGAGCTATCGGAATGAAATTTCATATTTAAGCTACTTTTAGCCCGGAGATAATAAAGTATGAAAATTATCAGGATCTGACTACTATATCATATAGCTCTAGAACAAAAACTTTTGCATAAATTGGAGTATCCCCATGAAATTTACCAATATAATAGAATTTGATATAAAATCTCAGATCCCAAAATTTTAATTGGATCGGATAAATAGAACACAAGTTACAGTCAATACAAATCGGTTCAACCGCTGCCGGCAGCGCTGCTTGCTGCCTACTACGTCATCATCAAATCAAACAGAGCACATGCATACACACACAGACGCAGCGCTACACGAACTGTATGTGTATGCGTGTTGTGCTTTGCTTACGGAATGATGGAAGAAAAATTTGTAGTAAAAAGAGAAATAATTTGAATGTTTTGTTTGGGTGTTGATGAATTGAGTTGCAAGGAAAGAAATTTCAAAATGTAAAAAAATTTTTGCCAAGGCAAAAATATTTGATATTTTTTTAGTTTGAATGTTGGATTTTTTGTTTAATGTTATATGTAATAAAAGTATTTTTGTATATGTTGGGGCGTCAGGACTTTTGTTTGTCTCGCTCATGTCTTTAATTTGTAATGTTCACTTTATACTTCTTTTTTTTTTTAGTCGGATCCAATTGACCCCTTGACAAGCTTGAACCCTCGCTGTCAATATCAAACTCTTGGGGAACAATTCCATCTGGAAGTTTTCTTATGTCTTCATGACAATACTTATATAGTCGCTTGTTGGATAACGACTTTAACATATATCTATCACCATCTAGAACTTCAGCTACTAAAAAAGGTCCTTTAAATTTTGAGTGTAGTTTAGTTTGGTGTCCTACCTCGTTTTTAAGAAGGACATAATCACCAACATTGTGTCTAATAACGGCAGCACTTGACTTGTCAAAACGATTTTTATCGTAGGAAGCTAATTATTTCATGGTGCTACTTGCTTTAGCTCGTGTAGAATCCAAATCCACTTCCAGTTCTGTGACCAATGGGGGTACCAACCCAAGAGGTCGAGCTTCTTTTCCTATTAACATCTCTAAGGGACTTGCCTCAGTTGCTCGATTAGTTGTGCAATTTAGCGCTAACTGTACTTCGCGTAGAGCTTCTTGCCAGGACCTCTGACTTAATTCAACTGCGAATAACAAGTTCTTGAGCGTACTCATTATAAAGGTGTATGAATTTTGTAAAGCTATCAATTTGGACGATAATATATTTTTTTTTATCACTTTTTCCACTCAACTTGCCAGTAATATCCATGTGTACAGTGTGCCAGGGTATGCTAACTTTTGGGATAGGGTGTTGGTTCTGCTTGAATTTTACCAGAGTGTGACTTGTCTGTCCTACAGGTTATGCAATTGTTGACAAATTTACGGACATATTTATTCATTTTATCAAACCAATAGAATTGATATACTTTGTCAAGGGTCTTTTGCTATCCTAGGTGCATGATTGATTCATGTACCTGGTTCACCACTGACCATCTAAAAGTTCTAGGTACAACTGGTAAACATCGTGTTTTACCTATTTTTTTTGTATTTTGCGAATCAACATGCCTGTTTAAGAATAAACATCGTGTTCATCTGAACTGGCTTCACCAAATCAGATGCACCAATGAAATATACAAAACGAAACAAAAACATAAGTAAATCATAAAATTCATATGACAATTATTGCTTAATACCAAACAAAACATGCATCCACACTCTGTGGAAAACACTTGAGATTTAACAGCGGCGCGGTATCAAGTAACCAGCGCTGAGCATGAAATATAAACAATTTTCAACCCCCGAAAACGTGGGGGATTAGAGTAAGTATTTTTAAGAGCAATTGTTGCTTCTTAGAGTTTAAGAGTTTTTAAATAAAATCAGTTCATATTTTGAATTGAACGAATGAAGACTGGGTTATTTTCTTTTTCTTCGGAAATCCCTATTCATTTTGGTCCTTCGAGAAAAAGGAAGGCAGTTTGGCTAGTCGAGCAACTGCAATAATTTCGGCGGCGGTAAAAAAAAATAATTACAGAATTGGTGTGTGGCGTATTCGAAGCCCTAATATCGAAAAAAAAAAAAAAGTCAAAAGTATATATGTAGTTGCAAGTCGGCAACTACAAACAGCAGCAAAGCAACAAAATAGTTGGAAAGAAGAGGCTGCTAATAGGAGAAAATCTGGTGCGATGACCGGCATCGGTACCGCCTGAGCTCATAGGCCCTGGACAAGCAGCAGCAGACTGTCGGAAAACATACTTGGCAAACTCTACTTGGCGGACAGTGGACAACAGGATCATCAGATAAGATATAAATTAAGACAGTTATAAGTACATCTATCTATTTTTATTATTATATATTTATATCGATATCCTAATATTCGCACAAGATAAAATGTTCACTAATAAGACTGCGAAATTGTTAGAGAAGCAGGTACAGTTGCATACCAGGTTAAGGCAGTTGGAAGCACTAGATCCCAGAAACATTACTAATAAGGAGATTGATGAAGTAAAAGTGATTAGTAGCCGATGGATGCCTAACCATGAGAAATTGCTCCAGCAGGGGGTTTTCGATCATCAGTACTACAGAGATAAAGTACATGAAGAGGTTTTAAAGATAGTTGCCAAAATAATAGCTACAGGAGAGTCAGAAAAACCAGGCACTAGTAAGTCAGTGTTAGTTGAAGCAGAGGCAAATATATCAGAAATGTTTGATGATAGCAAAGGAGAGTCGCGCGGGAATGCGACCTCCAGTCATGAAACCGGTAGTGATAAACAGGAGATATTTATGGATAGAGTCCGACAGCTTCAGGAATATTTGGAGGTAGTAGAGTTGAAATCAACAGGCAATGGGACATGGATAATGTATGTGGGATTTGTACCCACAAGAATCAGAATAGTTGTTATATTAAGTATATTATTTATTAAATTAGGTAATTATAAACGGAACAATGGGTTTTGACAAAATTATGTATTTACTCATTTACACACACGTCGTTCGTCGTTCGTCGTTTTCTCTAGACTCCTCGTTTTTCACTCTGCCTTGCCACCTTGTCTGCTCTCTCTCATTGCCACCTCGTCGATCAGCTGCTTCGGGAGTAGGTCTGGCCTTACAGCGTTACCATACCATCCCCACAGATCGGCCATCCTTAAATGCATTTGCCCCAAATGCGTCGTCGTCTTCTTCAAAGTCGTCATCATCTTCATTTTCGTCGTCTTCATCACTCTAGTTTAGGAGTCGTCTGTATCGTAGTTAGAGGTGTCATCATTCAATTCGTGGTTTTCCGCATCGCCTTCATGGTGGTCATTTGTTTTCAGCATCGTCGTCATCCTCGTCGTAAACGTCATTCTCATTATCATCGTTATAATCATTATTATCATCATCTTCGGAGTAGTCATCATCATTAACGTCGTTATCATCATCTTTATCATTGTATTTATCATCGTTAACAGCATTGTTCTCTAATCCTTTCGTAAGATTTCCTAGTTATCAGCAATATCTTCATCGTCGTCTACATAAGGGATCCATTTTTTCATATATTCGGCGCAAGTAGTCGTATTTTTTGGGCCATCTAAATATTTTGGCTTTAACTTCAGTCCACCTCCGAATTGAGTACGTTTAATTGCAACAAGATCGCCTTCTTTATAAATTGATGATTGTTTTCGTCGTAGATTATAAGTGTTCTTGTTTTCCTCTTGTAGATTTATGTTTTGCTGCTTCGCATGCTTCCTTAGGTCATCTCTTTTTTCGCTAAACATTGCTATCATTTCCTCATCAATTATTTGCTTCAATTGGATATCAAACTTTGTACGCATTTTAACTCCAACTTCAACTAATAACTCGAACGGTGTAGTATTTGTGCTTCTAGAGTGAGTTGAATTTATTGTTTGCTGAACTCTTCCAACAAACTTGTACCATTTGCTCGGGTCATCAACAGAAAGCTTGGATAAAACAGATATAATAATAGCATTAAGTTTCTCTACTTGCCCATTTGCTCTAGGCAGTCCGGTAGTAACAGCGTGATGAAGGATGTTCTCTGAACGGCAATACTCCTTAAAGTCTTCGGATGTGAAAGCAGATCCTCTATCTGTAATAATCTGGACTGGGTTTCCAAATGTGAGACTTTGTGCTTGCAATCTCGATATAACTTCTTGGGCGGATCTCGTCTTAGTCGTATAAAACCAGTATTTGGTGAATGCATCCATAACAGCTAGGATGTGTTTGTATCTCTTGTCAGTAGATTCAAGCGGACCCAAAAAATCAATGTGGAATGTTTGCAGTGGTTCTTCTTCCTTAGGCAATGGATTTAACAGTCCCTCCTTTCTCCCTTGTTTGCGGTTTGAGATAATACACGGAATACAGCATCTAATATGTCGTTCTACTTTGTCCTCAAGTTTCGGTATATAATATTCTTTCGCAATTATGTCTTTCGTCTTCCTAATAGAAAAGTGTCCTCTCTCATGCGCTTCTTTGATAAGATCACGCTGCAATGATATAGGTACAACTATTAGTTCAACGTCGTTCACCAGCTTACATAAGAGACCGGCTTTCATAAAGTAATCATTGTGTGATGCTTTTTCAGATAGAATATCGATAATTGCTTTTATCTCGTCGTCTTGTCCTTGAAGATACTTTATTTTGCTGATTGCGCTTCCATCGGTGATTAACATTACTGGATTTCGGCTTAAGGCGTCAGCATGCCGAATACGTGTTCCTTCTCGATGCTCCACCTCGAAGTCAAATTCTTGTAGCATTAGAATCCATCGGGCCACTCGTGTGAAAGCATTGCAGTCGCTTACGAGTTTGAAGCGGATGCCAAGTAAGTAGACTCGGAATTTGTTGAGAGCTTCAATAACGGCTAGTATCTCCAGTTCGTAGCTTGAAAACTTTCTTTGTGCGTCCGTTGTGATCCTGCTCATATAATATACTGGGTGTAGTTGTCCATCTTCAGGTGAGACTTGTAAAAGTACAGCTCCAAACCCGTCAATCGAAGCATCGGTGTGGAGCTCCGTCTCATGGTTAAAGTTAAAGATTTTTAATACGGGCCTCTCTGTGATCAATATTTTTAACCTGTTGAATGATTCGATTTCAAGATCATTAAAGTGGAATTTAGCATTTTGTTTAAGTAGATTCGTTAGAGGCTTAGCTATTAATCCAAAATTTTTGATAAATTTTCTGAAGTATCCAACCAATCCTAGGAAACTTTGAAGTTGCTTCTGGTTTGTGGGCTGGGGAAATTTAGTTACAGCTTTGGTTTTCTCTTCCGAAATACATATCTTTTGGTCTTCTATTTCGTGCCCTAAAAACTCAACTCTTTCTTTAAAAAACTGCATTTTTTAGGTTGATTATCAGGCCGTAATTTTCACACTGTTTCAGGACTTCTTTGACATTTGATATAGCCTCGTCTTCATCTTTAGCTGGAATAATGATGTCATCTACATATGGAATTGCGATATTTTTGCGAGTCAGCTCTCGAAATATAGCATTGATGTGCCTTTGAAAAACACTAGGAGAATTCGCTAGTCCAAATGGTACCTTCAGAAACTGGTATTGCCCGTTGTGGGTTACAAAAGATGTATATTTTCGACTTTCCTCCTCGACATCAACATGGAAGAATCCATTTTTCAAGTCAATAGTGCTGAATATCTTTGCACTTACCAATCTATCCAGTTGGTCTTCGATTAAGGGTAAAGGAAAATGGTCTCGTAATATTACCTTGTTGATCCTTCTATAATCGATACATAGTCTTGGAGAACCATCTCGTTTTTTTACCAGGACTACGGGGCTACTGTACTCTGACTCAGAGTGCTCGACTATACCTTCTTTTAACCATTCATCGACTTGTTGGCCTACTACGGAACGCTCGTTATAACCGATTCTTCGCGGACGCGAGTAGATTGGGGTATCATCATTAACTACGATTCGCATTTTTACGTTTGTCGACTTTGCGTTTACGGGTTTATAGTTTTTTATCAGTTCGCGTACTTCATTCTTTGCGGAATTGGTTGCATTAGCTTCAATATTTAAATCAATCTCGTCAACATTTGATGCATTTATTTTCATCAACACCGAAATTTCTGCTTCAAGCTCGATACTGTCACTCTTTCTTACACTTATCCCGTCAGAATTTATTTTTACTTCCGCAATTTTACAAAATTCTTCGCCTAACAGCAAGTCTTCATCAAGAAATTGTGCATCAATTACTAGAAATACCGATTTGAATTCTTGACCGTCAATTGCGAATAGTTTTTCGATTGAACCCATGGCTTTGACCGCGTCGCCATTACCGAACCCAATTAAAAATTTGTTGCATTCACATAGCTTTGACTGTTTTATTCTTTTATAAATCTTTTCGGACATAAGATTGTATTTACTACCAGTGTCAATAAAAGCATTCATCTTTAAACCGTCGATTGTTATCTCTTTATACATACGCGAGGTTGATGTGTTTAGTTTTCGTGTATTACTCACTTCGCGTTTATCCGATTTCTTGGGACAATCCTTGCCAATATGGCCAAACATGTTGCATTCAAAACACTTTTTACCTTTGTTTTTATCGTCACAGTCAGCGGCTGTATGACCTTTAAGACCACAATTGAAACATTTGATTTCTTTATTTATACTCCGAACTTGCTTTGGCTGAGAACTGCGATCACTTTTCTGGATTTGCTTATTAAAACTTAGTACATTCTTATTCTCACTCTTAGATTTCTCCCGCATTATATCGTAGCAATTCAGTTTGTCTTTAAAGTCTTTTAATGTTTTTAGCTCCATACAACATTGATTTGTTCGTAACACTGTCGTCAATACCATCAATAACATACTGGATCAATGCAGACTCTTCGACATTTCCTCGTGTGGATAACTCTTTCATCAGCAAAAAATATTCTTGTAAATTCTCGTTCTTTTTAATTTTCCGATCAGCCATCATTTTATGCAATTGGGCACTGTTTGTCGTCGATTTAAATTCATTGAGTAGCGCCTTTTTATACCCTTGCAGAGGGTATTATAAAATTGATCAGATGTTTGTAACGCACAGAAGGAGACGTTTCCGACCCCATAAAGTATATATATTCTTGATCAGCTTGAGAAGCTGAGTCGATATAGCCATGTCCGTCTGTCCGTCTGTCCGTCTGTCCGTCTGTCCGTCCGTCTGTGCGTATGCGTTTTACTCAGCCATCTTAAGAGATATCGGGTTGAAATTTTTTTTGGAGACTCTTTATTACCTGTGTGAGATAAAGTATGAAAATCATCGGGATCGGACTACTATATCATATATTGTTTAATAATCATTAAATGTGTTTTGAATTCAGTAGTTTGAAGTATGCGTTTTACTCAGCCATCTTAAGAGATATCGGGTTGAAATTTTTTTTCGAGACTCTTTATTACCTGTGTGAGATAAAGTATGAAAATCATCGGGATCGGACTACTATATCATATATTGTTAAATAATCATTAAATGTGTTTTGAAAATGCGTTTTACTCAGCCATCTTAAGAGATATCGGGTTGAAATTTTTTTTGGAGACTCTTTATTACCTGTGTGAGATAAAGTATGAAAATCATCGGGATCGGACTACTATATCATATATTGTTAAATAATCATTAAATGTGTTTTGAATTCAGTAGTTTGAAAAATATTTGAGCATATTCATAATACGACAACTAATGCTGTTGATGTATGAAATTTCACTTTTCTTATCGAATTAAATATAATAAAGAACTGCAAGGGTATATAAACTTCGGCAAGGCCGAAGTTAACTTCCATAGCTCGTTTAATTTCAACCAGTTATAAATACCTCGTTCGCTCGCAACAAAAAGCTTTGCTAATCCTTTTAATGACCGTTTTGCGAATATAAACATTTGTAAATCATTCCAATACATTAGCTTTGCAAGATCTTCGAATTCATTAATCCATACTTCTATGGAAAGGGTATCTTCACGATCTAACCGAATCTTCGATATCATGAAAATTTAAAGCAAATCTTGGAACACATTGAATCGGAACGTTTTGAATTGGATCACTGGCTACTGAAGGGTTGTTTTTGTTTCTTTCTTCTTGTGCATCATTATCGTCAACGCCATTATTATCATCTTCTTCGTTTTCGCTTTCGTCAGAGACTTCGTCATTCGCGGCATTAAAATCAGCATCAGGCAGTTAATTTCCATTTTTCAAATTACAAAATATAAAGTTTGGCAGGTCACTCTCATTGTGGTGTAAATGTAGCATATTACATATTACAGCTAAGTCATTATCAGAAAGTTCATCGGCAATATATGACATTTTAATTGCATACTCTTCATCTGTTCTTTCGTAGTCGTAACCTTGAAATTCGCGTAATCGTTTTCTGTTATTTCTGTCTCCATCCCTTTTGAATACATATTTGTGAAGCAATGTAATGTTCTGTCCGAACACCGAAATCTGCGAGCTTTGCCATGTTCACTTTTCTATGTCTGTATTGGTAGCGTCACTCTTACATGTGTGTGTATGTGTGTATTTTACTTCCCAATTTGTCGAATTCTTGGAAACGTGTTTCTTTTTTTCTCTTTCAGATCTCACTTTAATTTAAAAAAAAAATCACTTTTACATATATTTGTCCATCTTATTCGTCGTTTTAGTACTTCTTTACTATTTTTTCACATCATTTTATTTGAGACTTCATATTTTTTTAGTTAGGTTGAACCGTTATATTTTTCTTCGATTAAGTTAGGTTGAACCGTTATATTTCTTCTTCGATTAAGTTAGGTTGAGCCGTTATATTTCTTCTTCGATTAAGTTAGGTTGAGCCCCCATATTTGTGGGATTTGTACCCACAAGAAATAGAATAGTTGTTATATTAAGTATATTATTTATTAAATTAGGTAATTATAAACGGAACAATGGGTTTTGACAAAATTATGTATTTACTCATTTACACACACGTCGTTCGTCGTTCGTCGTTTTCTCTAGACTCCTCGTTTTTCACTCTGCCTTGCCACCTTGTCTGCTCTCTCTCATTGCCACCTCGTCGATCAGCTGCTTCGGGAGTAGGTCTGGCCTTACAGCGTTACCATACCATCCCCACATGTATATTAATAAAATAAATTATTTATGGGAGAAGGTACGGGCATGCCAAGAAAAACAAGTGATGCAAAGTTTAAGAATACTATGGAGGATTTGGAATTCGACGTCCAAAATGCATTGTCAATGCTAGAAATGAAAATGAACAATAAGGAAAGTAAGATTGAGAATGTAACCGTGAGAGGCGAACTACCGTTGTTGCCGAAAATACAGGTAACCAGATTTTTGGAGATCCTAGAGAATGGGACCTGTTTGTGGAATTATTTGCGGAACTGATTGAAAAAAGAGAGGATATAAGTCCTGCTCTTAAATTCAATTATTTAAAATCCGCGTTAAAGGGCGAAGCAATGAGCATGGTAGCCCATCTATTGTCAGGTTCAGCTGACAATTATACTGCCGCTTGGGAACTGTTAACCAAGCGGAATGAAAATAATCGGAGAGTATTTTCCGAACAATTAAGTCGGATCGTTGATTTACCGATGATCAACAATGATTCCGCAAAAGGTGTTAAAGAAGTGATTGACATAGTTAATGAGTCAGTTTACTTAATTAAAATTAAAGCAAATTTGTCCGATGAAGTTGACGTAATATGCACAAAGGCATAAAAATGCTATAAGTTTAAAGGATTGACACCTACTGAAAGGTATGAGACAGCCAAAAAAGTGCAGCTCTGCATAAGATGCTTGAACCATTCAAGCAAAAAGGTATGCACTAATGAAATGGTCTGTTCATTGTGCAGTAAGGAACACCATACCTTACTTCATTTTGAAGAAGAACACGAGAGAGTAAATACTTGTGTAACCGCACAACCAACACTGTTGGCCACAGCTGTAATACAAGTCAAAAATGTAAATGGAGGATATAAGACTCTAAGAGCCCTTATTGATTGTGGTTCACAGAGCACCATTTTGTCTGAAGAGGCGCTCAAATATTAAAACTACCTAAAATTAAACAATATACAGAAATAAGTGGCGGGTCCTCAATAAAATCCAATAAATCAAAATATAAGGTAAAAATAGATGTAAAGACGCGAAATCCTTGGAAAGGACATCTAAAGGTTAAGGCAATTGTGTTGCCAAAGTTAATGAAAGCTCTTCCATTAAAAATTGCAAACGTGGATATGTCAAAATGGCAAACTTACGTGCTAGCTGATCCTAACTTTAATAAAACTGGTAGGTTTGATGTAATAATGGGAGTAAACGTATATATCCAAATCTTAAAAAGAGGAATTACAAAGATTGATGGCCTGTTAGGTCAAAATACTCAATACTTTGCCATGTTCACTTTTCTATGTCTGTATTGGTAGCGTCACTCTTACATGTGTGTGTATGTGTGTATTTTACTTCCCAATTTGTCGAATTCTTGGAAACGTGTTTCTTTTTTTCTCTTTCAGATCTCACTTTAATTTAAAAAAAAAATCACTTTTACATATATTTGTCCATCTTATTCGTCGTTTTAGTACTTCTTTACTATTTTTTCACATCATTTTATTTGAGACTTCATATTTTTTTAGTTAGGTTGAACCGTTATATTTTTCTTCGATTAAGTTAGGTTGAACCGTTATATTTCTTCTTCGATTAAGTTAGGTTGAGCCCCCATATTTGTGGGATTTGTACCCACAAGAAATAGAATAGTTGTTATATTAAGTATATTATTTATTAAATTAGGTAATTATAAACGGAACAATGGGTTTTGACAAAATTATGTATTTACTCATTTACACACACGTCGTTCGTCGTTCGTCGTTTTCTCTAGACTCCTCGTTTTTCACTCTGCCTTGCCACCTTGTCTGCTCTCTCTCATTGCCACCTCGTCGATCAGCTGCTTCGGGAGTAGGTCTGGCCTAACAGCGTTACCATACCATCCCCACATGTATATTAATAAAATAAATTATTTATGGGAGAAGGTACGGGCATGCCAAGAAAAAACAAGTGATGCAAAGTTTAAGAATACTATGGAGGATTTGGAATTCGACGTCCAAAATGCATTGTCAATGCTAGAAATGAAAATGAACAATAAGGAAAGTAAGATTGAGAATGTAACCGTGAGAGGCGAACTACCGTTGTTGCCGAAAATACAGGTACCCAGATTTTTGGAGATCCTAGAGAATGGGACCTGTTTGTGGAATTATTTGCGGAACTGATTGAAAAAAGAGAGGATATAAGTCCTGCTCTTAAATTCAATTATTTAAAATCCGCGTTAAAGGGCGAAGCAATGAGCATGGTAGCCCATCTATTGTCAGGTTCAGCTGACAATTATACTGCCGCTTGGGAACTGTTAACCAAGCGGAATGAAAATAATCGGAGAGTATTTTCCGAACAATTAAGTCGGATCGTTGATTTACCGATGATCAACAATGATTCCGCAAAAGGTGTTAAAGAAGTGATTGACATAGTTAATGAGTCAGTTTACTTAATTAAAATTAAAGCAAATTTGTCCGATGAAGTTGACGTAATATGCACAAAGGCATAAAAATGCTATAAGTTTAAAGGATTGACACCTACTGAAAGGTATGAGACAGCCAAAAAAGTGCAGCTCTGCATAAGATGCTTGAACCATTCAAGCAAAAAGGTATGCACTAATGAAATGGTCTGTTCATTGTGCAGTAAGGAACACCATACCTTACTTCATTTTGAAGAAGAACACGAGAGAGTAAATACTTGTGTAACCGCACAACCAACACTGTTGGCCACAGCTGTAATACAAGTCAAAAATGTAAATGGAGGATATAAGACTCTAAGAGCCCTTATTGATTGTGGTTCACAGAGCACCATTTTGTCTGAAGAGGCGCTCAAATATTAAAACTACCTAAAATTAAACAATATACAGAAATAAGTGGCGGGTCCTCAATAAAATCCAATAAATCAAAATATAAGGTAAAAATAGATGTAAAGACGCGAAATCCTTGGAAAGGACATCTAAAGGTTAAGGCAATTGTGTTGCCAAAGTTAATGAAAGCTCTTCCATTAAAAATTGCAAACGTGGATATGTCAAAATGGCAAACTTACGTGCTAGCTGATCCTAACTTTAATAAAACTGGTAGGTTTGATGTAATAATGGGAGTAAACGTATATATCCAAATCTTAAAAAGAGGAATTACAAAGATTGATGGCCTGTTAGGTCAAAATACTCAATTTGGTTGGATCGTCTCGGGATGCACCAAATCAAATCAGAATAAATCGGTTGTGGCAGCAACAATAGATGGCACAGATTTTGAACAACGTTGGGGGGAGAGGAAGTGTAAATTTCAAAATAAAAACAACACAATTCCAAAGAAATGCAACAGCAAAACTCAAAAAATTAATTTATGGCCCCCGGCAGGACCTCACATTGGAGGTAAAGTAAAAATTGGGGAAGAAAAAGTATATATCCCAGAGCCAGTACAAAATGAGAATATTCAGAAGGCAATGGGTCCATTAGATAATGATTATCTAAAAAATAATATCAAAATAGATTCCGGTAACAGATTGTCCGAAACTATAGTACCAAAAAGGCAGATGTGGCAAAATAATTATAAAAGAACAAAATTTAATAATAAACAGAATAACCATATTTTAGCAATCAGCGACATTTAAAAACGGTGGAGCGAAGATCACATTGGAACAATTCAAAAAGTGAAGGTAGTTATTTTTTAAATTCTCCATCTTATAAAAAGGCTAGGAGTCAGCACAGTAATACACATCAGGAGTGGGTAGATATCCCGAAACAGAAATCGTTAGGTAATATGTCAAATGTTATTAAAACCAGTGAAGCCAACTCAGTAATACATACGGCAGAATTGGTAAGAATATGAATTCAGTTACAATGGGTAAAGGAACATCAGATTGACTAGGTTAAACATCAGTCATGTAACTGGTCATGATTCTTTAACAATAATTATCTTACTAATGATATTTTAATAATAATTTGTATAAGACAACTAACTATAAAAATAAAGTCCAAAACGCCGCATTTGGTGGCCCTTTGCAGAATGTTTAAAAATAAACATCGTGTTTATCTGAACTGGCTTCACCAAATCAGATGCACCAATGAAATATACAAAACGAAACATAAACAAACGTAAGTCATAAAATTCATATGACAATTATTGCTTAATACCAAACAAAACATGCATCCGCACTCTGTGGAAAACACTTGAGATTATTACAGCGGCGCGGTATCAAGTAACCAGCGCTGAGCATGAAATATAAACCATTTTCAACCCCCGAAAACGTGGGGCATTAGAATAAAGTTTTAAATATATCGTCTGGCAGCTTGTTGGATTTCAGTTTATTTACAATGTCAACAATATCTGGGTCCCGTTGCTGTTCGGCCAACATCCAATTGTTTGATATTTTCGCTGTACTAACTCGCTTTTCAGGTATTTTATCCAAAACCAACGATGGTGTTGGAGGAAGAAGCCAGGTACAAACTTACGGAAAGAGGACGCTAAACCGATGAACTGCCGTACTCTAAAAACTGTCTGTGGCGGTGGCAATGAAATCAAAGCAGAAATTTTTAAGATGTTTGCCGAATTTCTCCGGCCCTTATCTCGTATCCCAGATACTGGACGACTGTTTTTAGAAAACTACATTTGCTAATATTAAAAATAAATTCAGCGCCTGAGAGAACGTCTAGCACAGTTTTTAACCATTCTAAGCCTATCTCAACCGTAGGTGACACAATCATTATGTCGTCCATATAAACAATCACGTATGAAAAGGCCAAGTCACCCAGAGCTCGCATAACCGCCCGTTGGAACACAGATGGCGCATTTTTCAGTCCGAACGAATGTCTGCTACCTTATTAGAATTTAGTTCTCTGTAATCGACAAAAAGGCGATCTGTCCCATTTTTCTTTTTGACGAGCAATATGGGACTTGCGAAGGGAGAACAAGTGGGTCGAATAATATTACATTTTTGCAGCTCACTCAACTTTTTTCTAACAATATCTCTTTCTTCAGGGCTAAGTCTATAGGGCCGGCGTTGGACAGTTTTAGTATGGTCAATGAACCTAATTTTCGTTTCACCTGTACTAACACGTGTAGATGGTGTCCCCTTAATAAGAGCAGTGGAATAACTTTCAAGTAATTTTATTAACTTATTTTTATCGGGCTCACTGATTAAGGATTTCGTGACCAATTACAATGTTACTATTTAAATGTTTATCTTGTACTAATTGGAACAATATTTGAAGTGAGTTTTCATTTATAGTAACCTGGCTTAAAATCTGCAATGTGCTGTATATACCGGCGTCGCCAATGCCTTTTAACATAATAATGTTGTTAAAACGTTTTCCAGACAACTTACAGCTAATATTTTCTTTTATAAGTGAGCATTCTGCCCCGGAGTCAAATGAAATTGGGTAGATCTCACCTCGTTGAATCATAGTTCCTGTTGGTTCTGGCACGTAACATTGGTTCACGGTCTTCTGTTGAAACAATCCCCGTTTGTTTGTTGATGCATCTTTTGAACATTGATTTGCAAAGTGCCCAGGTTGGCCACACTTATCTCGCTGCGGCGTCGCATGTTGCATTTTTTTTCTGCCGTCAACGATTTTGTGTCCTGGTTTCCCACAGAAATGGCACACTACCGCTGACATTCGTCTTTTCTTGATGTCAGGTCCAGAATCCTCGTCACGGTCAACAACACGATGTTTTCTAAACGCGAACGCATTGAGTTCAGACTGTAGATCGCTTCTAGTTTCTAACTTGGATGTAAAAACAATGCGTTGCAGGCGGTCGTCCACACTTGCCAAATGCGCGAGCACAACTGAAACGGCTATTTCTTCTATGTTTTTGTTTTGCCAATTAGCGGTTAAAGTTGTCGCCAAACGACTGGCATAAACCGCAAGGTCGGCTATTTAGCAAGTTTAAAAACATCGCTGACGGCGTCTCGTTGTTTTTGTAACGGTGAAGAAATAGTTCCTTGAACTCGTGCCATTTAATGCCGGGATATGAAATTTGGGTTAGCCACTGGAAAGCACTGCCATAGCCTCGCTTAACGCCATGATTAATTTGCTTCCTTCAAGGGGCTGCTCCGTTAATATTATATCTGCGGTGGTGCACCATTTTGAAGCATCGGCGTCAGCGTTATCAGGAAAAAATTTTGGCAAAGTGACGCCACGTATCTGCTGCTGTTCACGTGTTGTCGTTTGCATAGTTTTTACCAGATTGACTAGGTTTTGGCTTTGCATCTGCAGGATTATGCGCCATTGTTCCTCTTAGAATGCAGGACGTGATGCCGATCCCACTTCTGATGTCGGGTCGTCAGGACTTTTGTTTGTCTCGCTCATGTTTTTAACTTGTAATGTTTACATTATACTTTACAAGTTAAAAACATGAGCGAGACAAGTAAAAGTATAAGTAAAAAGTAAAAAGTCCAAGTGAAATTAAAATGTTTACATTATACTTTTTAATTTCACTTGGACTTTTTAAATTAAAATGTTTACATTATACTTTTTAATTTCACTTGGACTTTTTACTTTTACTTATACTTTTTACTTATACTTTTTACTTTTACTTATACCTTTTACTGTAGGGTTAGTTCCCCTTTATATAGGACCTGACCTGATGACAGATTTGTTTCTAAACATGTTGCTAAGGCAAGTTGATCAACTAGCTTTATAATTGTGAACTCCTCCAAACGTTTGACATCTTGCTTTAGTATGGCTGAGATGTTAGCTGCCATTATTCATCTGTACAAAATAACAAAAATACCAAAAATTATGATATGTTAATGGACCCCAAAAGCACATTCTATTTCATCATTTTATAAATTCATGTTGTGGGAACTTAAACTTCTTTTAAAAATACATTTGTTTTTTTTTTTTTGTATTTACTTATTTTTCAAAAACAATTTTATTTGCAAAGGGCTTTTTTTCCTATTCACCGAAGATAAATTCTCCCGTTACTTTACTTAAATCTACGCTTTATTATTAACTATTGTATTACATGTTTTTGTTGTTTTTCTTCTTTCTTGCTATGTTTGTTAATGTAAACGAGCTTATTAAAAAAATTAATCGCGACACCGAAATGAATCATAGCCCTTATCTCTTTCAATAATTTTAATTTTGTTTAATTCAAAAATTTCATGATCATTTGTAAGTGTAGTTTGTATGTGAGGCAAAGGCAAATAAAATTTAGAATGCATAAACCAAATAAAAGAAAACAATAATAGCGAGTGAGACGTATAACATAGGTATATGTGGGCATCAAACCTTCTTTTTCTTTACTTTTCTTTTGCACTTTAATCTTAATCACCATATGTTATGAGCTCTCGCAGTAAAAAGGTAAAAGTGATAAAAAGAATACTCTTACGTTTTCGGAAAGTCCACCGATGAAGGCCTTCAGAAGCTGGATCAGATGTTGGTTTTTGATATTTTTGTTCTTTTTTTTATTTTTTGATTTAATTGTTTTGTTTTAATATGTTATACGATTCCATAATGTTTTAAGTGCTTCATACCGACATACAAACTCACATAAAAAAATAAATCTACTGTGGGTGCGCAAAAAAAAAAGAGTATCTTTCTAATCGTTACTGAATTTACACTTTGAATTTCAATACAAAATTTCCATTTCTTCATCTATTACTACAATTATTCGCGTTTACACAACCAACAAATCTATATTTTTTTCCAATAACTTGTGCGTTAATCGATCTTTTCGTAGCACAAATTAATATTATGGAAAATTTCCATTAAACAAAATTCGATATGACCACTTGGTAATTGCTCTCTTTTACACCCGAATTTTCGCCTTGCGACAGCTAACATCTCAACTGTTCGAGCTATGACGTCACTGTTGACTGGTGTTTAACCCCAATGATTAAATTATTTCCTTCCGTAGAGTTTGATTAAATGATCGTCATGGCCGTATGGTGATGGTGATAGCCCTATGATAGGTTATGCCAAATTGTACTTAAATTTTTCCTTGCGAATGAATTAAATGTTGACTGATTTGGGCCGGATTTGGCCTTGTGACCGAGGCTGTACAACATATAGTTAAGGTTAACTACGAGGTCTTTGGGCTTTAGGCTTACGCCTCATATGCCTCTAGGTCGAGATTGGTATCCAAAATTGTATTTTTTCCAACTGCTTTTTCCTTGTTCTTTTTGTTTGTTTATGGGCTTACGAATAATTTATTTAACCCGAGTGACTTGACGTATTTGGTGATTTTCACCATTAAAATTTAAACTGTTGTGAGAAATATTATAAAGGATAATAATATCCCACACAACAAGCAAGCAGCAACACAATCCAATGATGTAAATGAGGCACCGGATACAAGATACAGCCGAGACACAAACCAAAGGTTCGATATACGACCAAGCCTGCTATTGGTCGATCGAACCGATTCATGGCAAATGGTTTACGATCAAACATGATCGATCGAACCACACGCAACCGCTGGCGATTTCGTACAAGCGGGAAGATGCGTGGGAAGCATAATGCAAAAACCGATATGCACACACATGCGATGGGCAACCAGGTCCAACATGGCTCGATCGAACCAACTCGAACCCATGACGTACGATCAAGCATGGCTCGATCGAACCACATGCGACCGCTGGCAATTTCGTACAAGTGGGAAGATGCGTGGGAGGCATAATGCATAATATCGACTGTATAAGAGTAAATGAAACCAGGCTTGAGGGCATAATTGCATGCAAAAAGGGGCATTGGCCTCATTAGATAAATCAAGAGCACAGAGAGGCAAATATAGCGATGCATGCATTAGCATACTGGGATTATGAGCATACGCTGAGTAGTAGTATCCCTTAAAATCGACGCAGCCACTAGAATGGACAGAGCAATTCTTGGAGTGAATTTACAATTGATTCGTTCAACTTAAAAATTAAAGAACAAATTTTGGAAATTCTGCATGACTACGAAATAACATTATCTCAAATATTCATGTAAATATACATAAAAAAACAAAATGCTGTGATATGAATGGTTTTAAACATCTGATATCTGACCCTTTTTTTCGATGACACACGCTTGTGTGCTTTAAAAATATCATGAAAGAATTAGACCGTTTTGATTTATATAACATTCACCTCGTTAGATGCGCAGCACACACTCTTCAGTTGTGTGTACTTGATGTAAACAAGGTAAAGGCGATCGCGGATAAAATTAGTTGCTGTCGTACGTTGTGCAAAGCACTCCGTACAGAAACAAATAGGTTAGTAACGATTCGTTTTTTATTAAATATATAATTTAACATATACATAAATATATAGACGTTTCTTGAGCGATAATAAAAAAAATATCCCACCTCACGATGTTATAAGTCGATGGAATTCGACCTACATAATGGTCAGAAAATTATTTGGTCTCAAGGAGTTCCTGACTACGCAAACTAAAATATATGTAGATGCTGATTGGGAGTGGATGGAGACTTATATTGACGCTTTCAAAGAAACATATCAAGCGACTTTAAAGCTTCAGGACGCACACTGAATCTATAGTGAGTTCTTTATTCTATGGATGGAATTAAAGTTAAAATGTGAAAAAAGCAGTAATACCATAAAAAAAAACTATCAGCTCAGATGAAAATTAGGGAAAAGAGTTTGTTGAAAAATGAAGTATTGTTGGCGGCAGTTTATATGGACCGAAGGGTAAATTGTTTGTTGACGCCTAATCAAAAAGCGTTGGCAAAACAACATTTAAAGAAAATGGCATATCGTTTAATCGATTTGAAACAAATAAGCTAAATAATGTAGTTTTTTTATGTATAGTGCTCTTAGGTCTGAAAAATTTCAATTTACTTCATGAAACTGTGTTTGTCAAATACTAATACATGTTTTAAACTAATATATAGGAAATATGTTAAATATTATCGCTTTATTATTTCAGACACATTCAACAGAAAATGTTCCAGAGGCTGTCCCTCATGAATATGAAGAAATCTTTGACGCCTCAAATTCATTCAAATTCATTAAATTTATCCTCAGCTGGAGAGAGTTCGCTGTTTTCGGCCTATTCAGACAGTGTCAGAAAGCAAAGAAGAGCCTGTATCGGAAAAGCTTACAAAGATTTATGGTGACATTGAAGCCTTCGATGTAATGTTTGGTCGCTTGCCATTGAATGCAATTATTTTAGATTTCTTTAATGAAGTAAAGCTCAAATTGCCACATTTAACTGCGCTCGCACAAGTAGTGCTGGCTACACCAGCAACGCAAGAGTCAGTAGAACGGGCATTTTCAGCCCTGCATTTCATATTGAGTGAACGTCGGAGCTCAATAGGAGCAGACAATTTAAATTCTCTGTTATTAATTAAGCTAAACAATTAGTCAAAATAAAATGTAGTATTCATTGAATTCATTTATATTGTTTTGTTTTTATTTTTTCTATTTTGTCTAACAAGGGGAACTTCAGGTATGCCCTATTTCGCTATTTAAAAAAATTACTTTTAAGGCAAATAAATTAAAATCCAAAACTAACCAGTTTTGGGCACGGGTTGAACCACGGGTTTCCCAACCTTAGGCAGGACTTCTACCCATTACACCGACGTGCTGCTTAAAGACCACTCGGCGTTTTACCTATAACTTCAAATCGGTGATTCACATACCTGAAGCTCCCTTTGTAAGTGGCCCTGTCATAAAGGCAACTGCACAACGGGGATCCCAGGATAGGGTATGGATATGGTTATCGTATAAGCCGATGGCCGTTACTACGGCCTAGCTACTGCTAGTGCTTGTAAAAATTGTCAGGTTGATAGTTTACAATTATATTCTAAACGAAATAAACAAACAAACACATATTTTTCTCATTTTCTATTGTTAATCAAGTATTCGAATGAAAACAAAAGAATAATCGAAAAAATTAAATATTTTTGACTTATTACTTACATTAAGAAAAATCAACAATAAATAAAAAATGCAAAATAAAAAAAAAGTAAATATTATTTATTAAAAAAAAGCCTTAAAGAGTGTTTGCAAGACTTTTTGAATTGACTTATTCATGACTTATACTTCCGAAAAGAGAATCGTTAAAAGAGTTGAGCTCAAGCAAAGACCGAAGCAAAATAGAAAAAACTCTCTTGCTCAGAGTGGAAGCAACTATTTTCAATTGTTTCGCTTCTGCTCAGAGATTGAGCGTTAAGAAAAAAACACTCAATTGTTATTTACGAGCTATGCTATAAATTGTTTAAGACTAGGCCAAAGTTGATTAAAATTTATATATTTATATATCAGCAATATGATTCAATTAAACCATAGTATGAATATGTCATGTCCGTAAAGTTAGCGACGCTGTTAAGTTTGAGTTAGCGACGGTCCTCTGTTAACCCTCTGTTAACTTTTTTGCAATTTTTAATTTTCAATTTTTTCGTTATTTATTAACTTTTTTGGATGAAATAAACTTTTATTTTGTTAAGAAAGCGAAAATCTATTGATTTAACTAGTTTTTGAGGGGTTTTAAACGTTCCTAGTATTAAAAATTTGCACTGGAAAAATCGGCTCCCCACATTTTGGAGCATAGCTCCACTCAGGGTCACCATCAAGCAATGCACGATACGCCAAAATGAGCGCTACATATTCAAGAGTGTCTCCAGAAAGTTTAATCAAAGTCTACTGAGCAGTTTTGGAGAAAATCGCTTATCAGTGGAGCAAACTATGATTTCGCTCCATACAAAAATCGTAAAAAAAATTGCATTCGAATTTGAGCTCTAATATCTCAGCTCAGAGCCACCATCGAGCAATGCACGGTAGCTTGTTCGATTGGGGGATATTTCAAGTGTCTTATACAAGTTTTATCAACTTCTGCTGAGCAGTTTTTGAGAAAAAGCCTTAACAGTGTAGGTACTTTTTTGTGTGCAAATTTATAGATAAGGCTGGCGCGAGCTCCAGAACCGGAACCAGTTTCCGGAACCAATGAACCAGTAAACTTAACACTTCCAAGTTCTAAGGGCTCAATCTTCGTCGTTATCTCTCCCAGCGACCATCAAGCAATGCACGGTATCTCATTCGATTGGGCATAACATAATCTAGAAAATTGCAAAATTTTGAAGATGGCAGTTGGTGCATATCGATACGAAAAGGCACGTTGATCGATGTAGTTCATCGAATTGGCTGCCCTCACTAGAATTGTAGTTTGGAACAGGGCGTAGTTAAGGGGTATTTGCATGTGCTCACCAATGGGGATTTATGGGCAAATATTTACCCCACAACTAGAACATGAATTTTGTGTGAAATATTTAAATATCTGCATGTACAAATGCATATATGCATGTAAATCTAAAAAAAAAAAATAAATAATCCAAATAATTCGTATATATACGTATGTATGAATATAAATATGTTTGAATAGGGACTCCCGGAGGAAGGAAAATAACCCAATCTTCATTCGTTGAATTCAAAATATGAACTGATTTTATTTACAAAAGTACGGAGTTTATATAGGAATTATCTTAGGCTCTAGTAGGTAACAATTGTTCTTAGAAGATCTTATTTTAGACTCACACCCACGTATTCGGGGGTTGAAAAATTATTATTTTGGGCACATCGTCGGCCACTTGACATCCTGTCGTTGTGATCTTTTGGGTTAGTTTAGAATTACAAGTGTTTTTCCCACACCGCGTGTGGCAGATTGTATTTCTAGTCATATGCTAGGTTAGTTGTTTGGTACAAAGGTACAGTTGTATTGTATTTTCTTTAGTGCATCTGATTTGGTGAAGCCAGTTCAGATGAACACGATGTTTATTCTTAAACATTCTGCAAAGGGCCACCAAATGCGGCGTTTTGGACTTTATTTTTATAGTTAGTTGTCTTGTACAAATTATTATTAAACTATCATTAGTAAGATAATTATTGTTAAAGAAGCATGACCAGTTACATGATGGACGTTGAACCTAGTCAATCTGATGTTCCTTTGCCATTGTCACTGACTTCCTATTCTTACCAATTCTCCCGTATGTATTACTGAGTTGGCTTCTACTGGTTTTTATAATATTTGGCATATTACCTAATGATTTCTGTTTCGGGATATCTACCCATTCCTGATGTGTATTACTGTGCTGACTTCTAGCCTTTTTATAAGCTGGAGAATTTAAAAAAGAACTATCTTTCCTTTTTGAATTGTACCAATGTGATCTTCGCTCCACCATTTTTAAATATCTCTGACTGCTAAAACTTGAGTGGTTATTCTGTTTATCATTAAATGTTGTCCTTTTATAAATATTTTGCCATATCTGCCTTTTTGGTACTATAGTTTCGGACAATTTGTTACCGGAATCTTTTTTGATATTATTTTTTAGATAATCATTATCTAGTTGACCCATTGCTCTCTGAATGTTCTCATTTTGTATTGGCTCTGGGATATATACTTTTTGTTCCCCAATTTTCACTTTACCTCAAATGTGAGGTCCTTTTTGACAGGGGGCCATAAATTTATTTTTTGAGTTTTGCTGTTGCATTTCTTTGGGATTGTGTCGTTTTTACTTTGAAATTTACCTTTCCTCTCCCAACGTTGTTCAAAACCTGTGACATCTATTGCTGTTGCCACTACAGATTTATTCTGATTTGATTTGGTGCATCCCGAGACGATCCAACCAAATTGAGTATTTTGGCCTAGCAGGCCATCAATCTTTGTAATTCCCCTTTTTAAGATTTGGGTATATACGTTTACCCCCATTATTATATCAACCCTACCAGGTTTATTGAAGCTAGGATCAGCTAGCACGTAAGTTTGCCATTTTGACATATCCACGTTTGCAATTTTTAATGGAAGAGCTTTCATTAACTTTGGCAACACAATTGCCTCAACCTTTAGATGTCCTTTCCAAGGGTTTCTCGTCTTTACATTTATTTTTCCTTATATTTTGATTTATTAGATTTTATTGAGGACACGCCACTTATTTCTGTATACTGTTTAATTTTAGGTAGTTTTAATATTTGAGCGGCCTCTTCAGACAAAATGGTGCTCTGTGAACCACAATCAATAAGGGCTCTTAGAGTCTTATATCCTCCATTTATATTTTTGACTTGTATTACAGCTGTGGCCAACAGTGTTGGTTGTGCGGTTACACAAGTATTTACTTTCTCCTGTTCTTCGTCAAAATGAAGTAAAGTATGGTGTTCCTTACTACACAATGAACAGACCATTTCATTAGTGCACACCTTATTGCTTGAATGGTTCAAGCATCTTATGCAAAGCTGCACTTTTTTGGCTGTCTCATATCGTTCAATAGGTGCCAAACCTTTAAACTTATAGCATTTATATGCTTTGTGCCCGGCAATTTTGCAAATCGGACATTTATCTTCGACTTCCGCATAATTTAAAACAGTTTGTAGCCGTTTTTTCTCCTCTTTGCTCATGGCACTTAGCGAGCAATATCTTTGCTCCAAGTATTCCATGACATCAGATAGCAATTGTATCTGCCTTGTTTTTCTAATTTGACTCTCATATAACTGTAGAGTCTCCCTGTCAAATTTTCGAAGTATGAGTTGAGCGACTATTACGTCAACTTCGTCGGACAAATTTGCTTTAATTTTAATTAAGTGTATTGACTCATTAATTATGTCAATCACTCCTTTTACGCTTTTTGCGGATTCATTGTTGATCATCGGTAAATCAACGATCCGACTTAATTGTTCGGAAAATACCCTCCGATTATTTTCATACCGCTTGGTTAACAGTTCCCAAGCGGCACTATAGTTATCAGCTGAACCTGACAATAGATGAGCTACCATGCTCCTTGCTTCCCCCTTTAAAGCGGATTTTAAATAATTAAACTTAAGAGCAAGACTTAAATCCTCTCTTTTTTCAATAAGTTCCGCAAATAATTCCACAAACAGGTCCCATTCTCTAGGTTCTCCAGAAAATGTGGGTACCTGTATTTTCGGCAACACCGGTAGTTCGCCTCTCACTTTTACATTCTCAATCTTACTCTCCTTATTGTTCATTTTCATTTCTAGCATTGACAATGAATTTTGGACGTCGAATTCCAAATCCTCCATAGTATTCTTAAATTTTGATCACTTGTTTTTTCTTGGCATGCCCGTACCTTCTCCCATAAATAATTTATTTTATTAATATACATTATCCATGTCCCATTGCCTGTTGATTTCAACTCTACTACCTCCAAATATTTCTGAAGCTGTCGAACTCTATCCATAAATATCTCCTGATTACCATTACCGTTTTCATGACTGGAGGTCGCATTCCCGCGCGACTCTCCTTTGCTATTATCAACCATTTCTGACATATCTGCTTCTGCTTCGATTAACACTGACTTACTAGTGCCTGGTTTTTCTGACACTCCTGTAGCTATTATTTTGGCAACTATCTTTAAAACTTCTTCATGTACTTTATCTCTGTAGTACTGATGATCGAAAACCCCCTGCTGGAGCAATTTCTCATGGTTAGGCATCCATCGGCTACTAATAATTTTTACTTTTACTTTTACTTTTACTTTTACTTCCTCAATCTCCTTGTTAGTAATGTTTCTGGGATTTAGTGCTTCCAACTGTCTTAACCTGGTATGCAACTCTACCTGCTTCTCTAACAATTTCGCAGTCTTATTAGTGAACATTTTATCTTGTGCGAATATTAGGATATCGATATAAATATATAATAATAAAAATAGATAGATGTACTTATAACTATCTTAATTTATATCTTATCTGATGATCCTGTTGACACCGTTCGCCACTGTTGTCCGCCAAGTAGAGTTTGCCAAGTAGGTTTTGCCGATATTCTGCTGCTGCTTGTCTGCCAATGGGTCGGATTTGCCGTTTCTTTTATATTTGCCTCGCCTCCAGTCGCCTCTTCTTTGCAACTATCTTGTTGCTCTGCTGCTATTTCTAGTTGCCGACTTGCAACTGTATAATATACAGTGTATATAGTGTGTATGTACACTAGTAAATTCTTTTTTATTTACTTTCGATATTAGGGCTTCGAATACGCCACACACAAAAACTCCGCCGCCGAAATTACTACAGTTGCTCCACTAGCCAAACTGACTTTAAAATCGGACGCACGCACTTTTTATTTATTAAGCAAAATTTTGCCTTTTATTTTATACTCTGTCTCTTACCACTGGTGGGGGAAGACAAGAGTTAATTTATTTTGCTACCTATAGCTGATCTTAGCATTTACACTTGCATAAGAACTCAGACTTTAAGGAGCTGATTCACACTCTGAGTCTCTTACCACTGGTGCGGGAAAACTGCAGAGTTCCTTTTTTCGAAGGACCAAAATTAATCCGGCTCGAAGGACCAAAAATGAATCCGGCTCGAAGGACCAAAATGAATAGGGATTCCCGGAGAGAAGGAAAATAACCCAGTCTTCATTCGTTGAATTCAAAATATGAACTGATTTTATTTACAAAAGTACGGAGTTTATATAGGAATTATCTTAGGCTCTAGTAGGTAACAATTGTTCTTAGAAGATCTTATTTTAGACTCACACCCACGTATTCGGGGGTTGAAGAATTATTATTTTGGGCACATCGTCGTCCACTTGACATCCTGTCGTTGTGATCTTTTGGGTTAGTTTAGAATTACAAGTGTTTTTCCCACACCGCGTGTGGCAGATTGTATTTCTAGTCATATGCTAGGTTAGTTGTTTGGTACAAAGGTACAGTTGTATTGCATTTTCTTTAGTGCATCTGATTTGGTGAAGCCAGTTCAGATGAACACGATGTTTATTCTTAAACAATGTTTAACAAATAAAAATAAATATATGTATATGTATGTACATATGTATGTATATGCATGCACACTTGCCGGCCGAAAATGTAAATACATACAGTGCACGCGTTTTCAAGGCCAAGTGTGCACAAACATATAAATACATACATATGTATGTATGTACATATGCATATATATGTACATTGTACATAAATACATACATACATATATCATCTGTACCTATATATGTACATATGTATATTTTGTAAAATAATTATGTTAACAAATTTTTTAGAATATATGTACATATGTATGTATGTACATATATATATATATGTACATATGTATGTACATGTATGAACGTGAAATCTTATGTACATATGTATGTACATAATGAACTAATATGCTCATGCCACGATGTCTAACTGTTGTTTTTGGTGTACCTGTGGCAATTTTTTTTCTTGATACCGAAAACATTTCTAGGAGTTCTGGAAAAGATTTGCCCAATTTACGATTATATAGAATCAATTGGACCACTTGAAAGGTCAATCTTTTTAAAAATCCGATTATTATGGTTATTAGATCCTTAATCAGCGAATTTTCACAATCAAATCAAAGGAAATGCAAAAGAACAGCTGCGTGATGAAGTTCTAAAGGCATAGTTAACTGTAAATCACCGTTATTTCTACGAATCAAAAAAAAACAGATGAACAAAACGAAATGTGTAAAGAGTTTCTTGACAGTGTCAAGTTTGAGTAAAGTTCCTTTTTGTTGTTTTTTTTGGTTTGGGTTATTGATTTTGTTTTGTTTCTTCTTAAATTTAAGATAAAATTGAATAATCTACTGATTGCAAATGAAAATAAATCGTTAATTTAAATGAAAAGCTGTTTTTTTCGTATTTAAAGTTGAATAATTCGTTTTTTTTTCCAGTGTGTAAAGTGTTTCTTGACAGACTGTATTTACATAGGTATGTTATCATTACCATTGAATGCGCATGCGTACATACATAATATGTATCTAAACGAGTTCAGTGACTTCGGCATCATGAGCTGATTTTCATTCAACGCTGATTTTCGTTCAGTGAGGTGAATTGAGTAAAAATTTGGGCGTATAAGTAAATCAAAAAAAAAAATCAATGGTGAGCCGAATAAACTCAGTAAGAAAAAAATATGAGCGGATTGGAGTGAATTTAAGTCGACAGTGAGTTCGTGTACATACGAATGTTTGATCGGCTGAGCCGAATGACACGATTATTCGGCTATTTTTGTGTATGATTTTTTTTGCCATCACGCCCTGCCGTTCTCTGATGTCTATGTACATAAACATACATATCTATCCATAATTCCGTTTATCACATGGATAGGGCCAAAGAAGTTGTAAGAAAAGCATGCAAATATCATTACCCTGATGTCACTGTTGTTTTTGGGGTACCTAGGATTTTTGTCGAAAAGCAAGACTGTTTTATTTGACGAAAAAGGCTCTATTAAGTATGTACGACGTCCACCAAACACCTAATATAATCCTAGGTACACCAAAAACAATAGTTAGACATCGTGGCATTATGTACATACATACATACATAAGATTTCACGTTCATACATGTACATACATATGTACACTTATATATATATATATGTACATACATACATATGTACTACATACATATATTCTAAAAAATTTGTTAAAATAATTATTTTACAAAATATACATGTGTACATATATTCTAAAAAATTTGTTAACATAATTATTTTACAAAATATACATATGTACATATAAAGGTACAGATGATATATGTATTTATGTACAATGTACATATATATGCATATGTACATACATATAGTGACGTTATAGAACTAAGTCCCAACGCCAAACCTAAGTACAGCCTATACCCGATAAACAACATTACGGATTGTGAGCTTTAATTATGAAAATCAATTGTAAGCACTTATAAGAACATAAACATCCGTCAACGACAGTTGTCCATTTATTTATAAACAATGCATCAGATCGCGAACATTGATTTCCAAAAAAATACTTACTAAGCACTTATAAGAGCAAAGCATCTACATACATGCATAAATATCCATCAGCGACAATTGTCCACTTATAAACAATGCATGCATATATACACATATGTATATACTTTGCTCAAATCATATTTTATATACATAACAATCCTCTTATATACTTTAAACTTTTGGAGGTTTCGACATACGAGACCAAACTCTGTATTTTTAGTTCTTAATTCACCATCTGACTATACGGTCGCACAAATAAAGATCAAATAAAGATATGAATTGACATCAATAAGTAAACGTTAAAGTTACCTCTGTATATTATCCGCGAAACAAACCCATCGTTCTCAGAAGGGTTAATCTAGTATTCCATTAAAGTATTGATCCTTTGGACAATCGGAAAACTAGGTAGTGAACTAAAATCACTACAAACAGAGTATATGTCTGGGAATGCATATCCTTTGATCCCTGCAATCCATATACACTGGAAAACAAATTAGTGTTTGTGATCCCGTGGAAAAAGCGACAAAATATATAAACGTTAATTTTGTGCAACAAAAAAAAAAAAGTATAAAAGCCACTTTTAACCTTGAAGCAGAGAAACAAAAGTAAAAACTCTCCCAAAGGAAATTGTGCAAAATTTTTTTTTTACAACAATTAAAAAAAAATAAAACAACGAAAACCAAAAACACAAAACCAAAATGTCACACGGACAACAGGAAGGCGTACAATCTCTATCAGCCGATGCCCTTAGAGATTTGCTGTATTCGTTAAACAACGTTGAACGATTTAACGGCGATGGAAATCTGTCTCAATTCCTGAGTCAGATTGAACAATTGTTGACGGCATACCCAACAATGAATTTGGAGCAGCAGACCCGAATATTTCAAAGCATCAGACAGCTCACCTCGGGAAACGCCCACAGCCTTGTCATCAGGAACCAACCTTCAACCTGGATACAACTGAAAGAGCTCCTAATAAGGAACTTTAAAAATTGGACCCCATTATCGGTTTTGGTAGATCGCATCTATAAAGCCCAATACAGAGGATCAATTCGTAAGCTAGTTGACCATTTAAATAAACTATCGTATGATATACTTGATAAGTTAGCTCTTGAAAACGATGAACCAAATACGACAATGTATACACAATTGATGGATAGAGCTATAGCGCAAGTTATTGCTGAACAAATTCCGATGGAATTCCATGTTAGAATGAAAACAGCTGAAACCAGCACAATATTAGGTTTGCGACAGGCAGCAATAGAGAAAGGAATATATGATTTCGAATATAAATCAAAGCCTCATAACTTAAAAAGTCAAGCTTCTTCGCATGCATCAAACTCACCCACTAATTCGTATAACCAACGAAATTACAACAATAACACTAACCAAAATAATACTAACCAGAGTAATACCAACCAAAGTAACACTAATCAGAGTTACACTAACCAGAATTATAATAATGAAAATAATTCGAACAATACTAAAAGATATAAACGTAATCAAAACTCGAGGCAGAATCAGTTTGATTCAAACAGACAAATAGATAACACAAGCGGTCAGTCTAAGCAGTCCAATGTCCCGATGGACACCACCGAAAGTTTTTCAAACGAAGATTCGGATTTTTCGACCAACAGCCTCGGACGACAAACCCAAACAGTAGTTGAATAGGGAAATTCCGAAGAGAAAGAAAATAACCCAGTCTTCATTCGTTGAATTCAAAATATGAACTGATTTTATTTACAAAAGTACGGAGTTTATATAGGATTATCTTAGGCTCTAGGAGGTAACAATTGTTGTTTGAAAAATACTTATTCTAATGCCCCACGCAATGGGGGTTGAAAATTATTTATATTTCATGCTCAGCGCTGGTTACTTGATACCGCACTGCTGTTATCATCTTAAGTGTTTTTCCACAGATTGTCACTGACTTCCTATTCTTACCAATTCTTCCGTATGTATTACTGAGTTGGCTTCTACTGGTTTTTATAATATTTGGCATATTACCTAATGATTTCTGTTTCGGGATATCTACCCATTCCTGATGTGTATTACTGTGCTGACTTCTAGCCTTTTTATAAGCTGGAGAATTTAAAAAGAACTATCTTTCCTTTTTGAATTGTACCAATGTGATCTTCGCTCCACCATTTTTAAATATCTCTGACTGCCAAAACTTGAGTGGTTATTCTGTTTATCATTAAATGTTGTCCTTTTATAAATATTTTGCCATATCTGCATTTTTGGTACTATAGTTTCGGACAATTTGTTACCAGAATCTTTTTTGATATTATTTTTTAGATAATCATTATCTAGTTGACCCATTGCTCTCTGAATGTTCTCATTTTGTATTGGCTCTGGGATATATACTTTTTGTTCCCCAATTTTCACTTTACCTCAAATGTGAGAGTCCTGCCGGGGGCCATAAATTTATTTTTTGAGTTTTGCTGTTGCATTTCTTTGGGATTGTGTCGTTTTTACTTTGAAATTTACCTTTCCTCTCCCAACGTTGTTCAAAACCTGTGACATCTATTGTTGTTGCCACTACAGATTTATTCTGATTTGATTTGGTGCATCCCGAGACGATCCAACCAAATTGAGTATTTTGGCCTAGCAGGCCATCAATCTTTGTAATTCCCCTTTTTAAGATTTGGGTATATACGTTTACCCCCATTATTATATCAACCCTATTGAAGCTAGGATCAGCTAGCACGTAAGTTTGCCATTTTGACATATCCACGTTTGCAATTTTTAATGGAAGAGCTTTCATTAACTTTGGCAACACAATTGCCTCAACCTTTAGATGTCCTTTCCAAGGATTTCTCGTCTTTACATCTATTTTTACCTTATATTTTGATTTATTAGATTTTATTGAGGATACGCCACTTATTTCTGTATACTGTTTAATTTTAGGTAGTTTTAATATTTGAGCGGCCTCTTCAGACAAAATGGTGCTCTGTGAACCACAATCAATAAGGGCTCTTAGAGTCTTATATCCTCCATTTATATTTTTGACTTGTATTACAGCTGTGGCCAACAGTGTTGGTTGTGCGGTTAGAATATCTCCTGGTTCTCATTAGCGTCTGTATTACTGAAGGTCGCATTCCCGCGCGACTCTTCTTTGCTATCATCCAACTTTTCAAACATCGTTGCATCTGCTTTCTCCTGTTCTTCGTCAAAATGAAGTAAAGTATGGTGTTCCTTACTACACAATGAACAGACCATTTCATTAGTGCACACCTTATTGCTTGAATGGTTCAAGCATCTTATGCAAAGCTGCACTTTTTTGGCTGTCTCATATCGTTCAATAGGTGCCAAACCTTTAAACTTATAGCATTTATATGCTTTGTGCCCGGCAATTTTGCAAATCGGACATTTATCTTCGACTTCCGCATAATTTAAAACAGTTTGTAGCGGTTTTTTCTCTTCCTTCCTCATGGCACTTAGCGAGCAATATCTTTGCTCCAAGTATTCCATTACATCAGATAGTAATTGTATCTGCCTTGTTTTTCTAATTTGACTCTCATATAACTGTAGAGTCTCCCTGTCAAATTTCCGAAGTATGAGTTGAGCGACTATTACGTCAACTTCATCTGACAAATTTGCTTTAATTTTAATTAAGTGTATTGACTCATTAATTATGTCAATCACTCCTTTTACACCTTCTGCGGATTCATTGTTGATCATCGGTAAATCAACGATCCGACTTAATTGTTCGGAAAATACCCTCCGATTATTTTCATATCGCTTGTTTAATAATTCCCAAGCGGCACTATAATTGTCAGCTGAACCTGACAATAGATGGGCTACCATGCTCCTTGCTTCGCCCTTTAACGCGGATTTTAAATAATTAAATTTAAGAGTCTGACTTAAATCTTCCCTTTTTCAATTAATTCCGCAAATAATTCCACAAACAGGTCCCATTCTCGAGACTCTCCAGAAAATGTGGGCACCTGAATTTTTGGCAACACTGGTAGTTCGCCTCTCACGGTTACATTCTCAATCTTACTTTCCTTGTTGTTTAGTTTCATTTCTAATGCTGATACTGAATTCCGGATATCGAATTCTAAATCATCCATAGCATTATTAAATTTGGCATTTTTTGTCAAACCCTGGCACGCCTGTACTTTCTCCCATAAATAATTGATCTTATTAATATATACTATGCATGTCTCATTGCCTGTTGAATTATCTATAGTACGTAAATCCTTGGTTACCCTATCCACATATTCCTGGAGCTGTCGGGCTCTACCCAAGAATATCTCCTGGTTCTCATTAGCGTCTGTATTACTGGAGGTCGCATTCCCGCGCGACTCTTCATTGCTATCATCCAACTTTTCAAACATCGTTGCATCTGCTTCACTGTTTTCTGAATCGACAGTGCCCTGCCTGCTTGACTCTCCTTTGGCTAATAATCTGGCTGCCATATCTAAACCCTCCTCATACTTTCCATCTGTAAAATAGTAGTGTTCGGTTACACCACTCTGTATCATTTGACTATGGTAACTAACCCATTGCTTCTGAATCTCCGCTATTTCATTAAGAATCTTTCTAGTTAACTTACTAGCATCTAATTCTTCTATCTTCTTTAATCTTTTGTGCAACTCGTGTTGCTTTCCTAACAATTTTTCAGTTTTGGTAGGGAACATTTTTGTATGGTCGATAGTAAATTGCTTTTTTTTTTAATATTAATTTATTTTTTGTATATTTATTTTTATATTACTATTGTCCTGGCAACTTGCTTAAAATATCATGAATTATATTTTTTTGTTTAGTAAATTTTATATATATATTTTGCTTTCCTACTCGATCATCGCAGTGATCTTCCTACCTAATGTTTCGCATAGCTTTACAGGCTATACTGCTATCGGACAGATTTAATTCCGCACGATTTCACAATATTTCTTACAATGTTTTTTTTTTTCAAACAATTTTAATTTAGGATGAGTTTATTTGTTTAGTGTTGGGCGCTCTTTGTAGCGCTACCGGTCCTACCGCATTCAGGGCCTAGCTTGTCGCGCTAGGCGTTGCCGGTGCTGGTCTTCGCACAGGCTGTTGGGGCGCCGATGCTGGTTTCTCCGATCTTTTGGCTCCGGGGTCTAGCTTGTCGCGCTAGACGGTGCCGGTGCTGGTCTTCGCACAGGCTGTTGGGCCGCCGATGCTGGTTTGTCTGCCAATGGGTAGGATTGGCCTCGCCTCCAGTCGTCTCTTCTCTGCAACTATTTTGTTGCTCTGCTGCTTGTGGTTGCCTACTTGCAACTATATTTGTGTATACATATACACTAATTTGTATTTTAAAACTTTTTTTATTTTCGATATTAGGGCTTCGAATACGCCACACACAAACTCCCGCCGCCGAGATTACTACAGTTGCTCAACTAGCCAAAACTGCCTTTAAAATCGGACGCACGCGCTTTTTATTTATTAAGCAAAATTTTGCCTTTTATATTATACTCTGTCTCTTACCACTGGTGGGGGAAAACAAGAGTTATTTTATTTTGCTACCTTTAGCTGATCTTAGCATTTACACTTGCATAAGAATTCAGACTTACAGGCGCTGATTTACCCTCTGAGTCTCTTACCACTGGTGGGGAAAACTACAGAGTTCCTTTTTCTCGAAGGACCAAAATGAATCCGGCTCGAAGGACCAAAATGAATAGGGAAATTCCGAAGAGAAAGAAAATAACCCAGTCTTCATTCGTTGAATTCAAAATATGAACTGATTTTATTTACAAAAGTACGGAGTTTATATAGGATTATCTTAGGCTCTAGGAGGTAACAATTGTTGTTTGAAAAATACTTATTCTAATGCCCCACGCAATGGGGGTTGAAAATTATTTATATTTCATGCTCAGCGCTGGTTACTTGATACCGCACTGCTGTTATCATCTTAAGTGTTTTTCCACAGAGTGTGGATACATGTTTTGTTTGGTATTAGGCAATAATTGTCATATGAATCTTTACGACTTCTTCTTGGTTTATGTTTTTGTTGTATGGTTTATGTTTCGAATTGTATATTTCATTGGTGCATCTGATTTGGTGAAGCCAGTTCAGATGAACACGATGTTTATTCTTAAACAGTAGTTATTAAAATTACAATTGAGGGAACAATTTATACCTGCCTCATTGACTCAGGCAGTAGTGTAAATTTAATAAAGACCAGTTCTGGTCACAAAATTTTTTCAGATAATAAAGCTGAAATGCGAACTATAAATGGTATAAAAATTCTCAGCAACCATATTATGTTGAAGGTGATCAATCTTTTTGATTTCCAGCCTTTTCATATCGACAACTTCTCTGAAAGATATGATCTTTTAATAGGTGGTCCCGTACTTAGAGCAAGTAAAGCAAAAATCGACTACGAGACTCAGACGGTTACTTTAAACGGTGTTTCATTTAAAATGCAAAATATTGTGCCTAATACATATGAAGAGATTCTATCGATAGCAAAAGTCGATGAGATCAGTGAATTTGAAGAATTTACTTCTCATCATATTCGTGATTCTCACCTTAATTTAGAGGAAAAGAAAGTTTTAAACACAATAGTTAAAAAATTTGAATTGCTCAAATTTAATGACGACAAAATACTTAAATGTACACATAAAATACACCACACTATAAAAACAACAACAGAAGAACCTATTTATAAAAACCATACCCTTACCCTAAAATTTACGAAGAGGAAGTAAACAAACAAATTACAGATATGCTTAATCAAGGCATAATCAGAAGGTCAAATTCACCTTATTGTAGCCCGATATGGGTAGTACCAAAAAAGGATGATGCAACAGGGAAAAAACAGTTTCGAGTAGTTATTGATTATCGCAATCTAAATGAGGTAACTATATCAGATAGATTTCCCATGCCAAATATTGATGAATTATTAGACAAACTAGGGAGATGTCAGTATTTTACAACTCTAGACTTGGCGAAAGGTTTTCACCAATTTCCGATGGATGAAAACTCCATCAAGAAAACAGCATTCAGAACTAAAACAGGTCTCTTTGAATTTACTAGAATGCCATTTGGTTTAAAAAACGCACCTGCTACTTTCCAGAGGCTAATGAACGAAGTGCTGAAAGACATCTTAGGTAAACATTGTCTAGTTTATCTAGATGATATAATCATCTTTTCAACCTCTCTCGAGGAACATTTAATAAGTCTCCAAAAAGTTTTCGAAAAATTAAAAGAAGCTAATTTAACAATTCAACTCAATAAATGCGAATTCCTAAAAAAGGAAACAAAATTTTTAGGTCATATTATTAATGACCAAGGTATTCAAATTAGAGTTGTAGAAGAATATCCCATTCCCAAAACTCAAAAAGAAATTAAGGCTTTTCTTGGACTGTGCGGATTTTATCGCAAGTTTATTAAAGATTTTGCCAAGGTGACAAAACCTATGACAACATTCCTAAAGAAGGGAAGTGTCATAAATATAAATGATACCGCATACAAGGAATCCGTTACCAAGCTAAAAGCACTAATTGTATCAGATCCAATACTTGCTAGACCAGACTTTAAAAAGGAATTTGTGTTAACAACTGATGCTAGTGACTTTGCGATAGGTGCCGTGCTTTCACAGGTCGGCAAGCTAATATGCGTTGCAAGTCGTACCCTTAATGAGCATGAAGTTAACTATTCGACCATCGAAAAAGAACTGTTAGCTATCGTATGGGCTACCAAATATTTTCGATCTTATCTCTACGGTCGGCATTTTAAAATAAACAGTGACCATAAACCTTTGCAGTGGCTTCATAATCTGAAAGAACCCAATATGAAGTTACAGAGATATAAAATCAAGTTAAACGAATATGATTTTGACATACAACATATATCGGGAAAAGAAAATAATGTAGCAGACGCATTGTCTCGCATTAAAATTAAAGAAGTCAATGTCTTAGACACAGTCACATAGAACTTGCATTGCAACTAACACGATTAGGTTTATTTAACCCTAAACTTTTGAGTTACGATGAATTGAAAAATATTGATGCTAAAATATTATTAAACATAAAAACTAAAGCCTGGTTAAGTAAAGAAACAGATGAAATTTGTATAATATCCCATATTCCAAAAGAAATTAAATCTTACCCAAAATTTAAGATTTTGAGATATCCTGACCATAATAAAAGTTGGCTTAAATATGATTTAGAAGAGGAATTTTATCAAATTAAGGATGTTATCTATAACACTGACAAGAAAATCATTACAGATCAATGTATCACAGGCATAATAAAAAACTTGCCAACTAATTGCTTATACGTTAAGGCAGAAATTGAACAGTTTGAATATTATGTCCAACCAAATATTATAATTACTTATAATTTAAGCAAACCTAACATAAACCAAGATTGCGAAAAGAATAAGCCAAACATCAAAGGCAACCAAATCATTAAAATCTATAATTGTACCTTGGAATTAAATCAATTATCCATATCAAATTCATTCTCAGATTATACATACCCATTATTTTTGGAAAATAATGTAAGCAAAATTACTGTATTATCAAATATCGAAACCAAAAACGCAATCTGGCTTGGACAAAAAGAAACTAGTAAATTTAAGATAATAACATATTCAATACTTTTTGAATGATTTTTCTGATAACAATTTATGTTATATTCAAAGTTCAAATTTTTTTAGAAACATATATGTTCAATATAAAAACAAGAATAGAGTTAAAGAGCACGAGGACGCACTCGAAAACAAAGAAGGGAAGAGTGACGTTATAGAAGTAAGTCCCAACGCCAAACCTAAGTACAGCCTATACCCGATAAACAACATTACGGATTGTGAGCTTTAATTATGAAAATCAATTGTAAGCACTTATAAGAACATAAACATCCGTCAACGACAGTTGTCCATTTATTTATAAACAATGCATCGGATCGCGAACATTGATTTCCAAAAAAATACTTACTAAGCACTTATAAGAGCAAAGCATCTACATACATGCATAAATATCCATCAGCGACAATTGTCCACTTATAAACAATGCATGCATATATGTATACACATATGTATGTATATACTTTGCTCAAATCATATTTTATATACATAACAATCCTCTTATATACTTCAAACTTTTGGAGGTTTCGACATACGAGACCAAACTCTGTATTTTTATACCCTTGCAGAGGGTATTATAAAATTGGTCAGATGTTTGTAACGCACAGAAGGAGACGTTTCCGACCCCATAAAGTATATATATTCTTGATCAGCTTGCGAAGCTGAGTCGATATAGCCATGTCCGTCTGTCCGTCTGTCCGTCTGTCCGTCCGTCTGTGCGTATGCGTTTTACTCAGCCATCTTAAGAGATATCGGGTTGAAATTTTTGGAGACTCTTTATTACCTGTGTGAGATAAAGTATGAAAATCATCGGGATCGGACTACTATATCATATATTGTTTAATAATCATTAAATGTGTTTTGAATTCAGTAGTTTGAAGTATGCGTTTTACTCAGCCATCTTAAGAGATATCGGGTTGAAATTTTTTTTGGAGACTCTTTATTACCTGTGTGAGATAAAGTATGAAAATCATCGGGATCGGACTACTATATCATATATTGTTAAATAATCATTAAATGTGTTTTGAAAATGCGTTTTACTCAGCCATCTTAAGAGATATCGGGTTGAAATTTTTTTTGGAGACTCTTTATTACCTGTGTGAGATAAAGTATGAAAATCATCGGGATCGGACTACTATATCATATATTGTTAAATAATCATTAAATGTGTTTTGAATTCAGTAGTTTGAAAAATATTTGAGCATATTCATAATACGACAACTAATGCTGTTGATGTATGAAATTTCACTTTTCTTATCGAATTAAATATAATAAAGAACTGCAAGGGTATATAAACTTCGGCAAGGCCGAAGTTAACTTCCATAGCTCGTTAGTTCTTAATTCACCATCTGACTATACGGTCGCACAAATAAAGATCACTGTTTTAAAAACTCCGTTTACATCACTAGTATGAATTGACATCAATAAGTAAAGTCATTATATGTATGTATTTACATATGTATATGTTTGTGCACAATTGGCCTTGAAAACGCATGCACTGTATGTATACATACAGTGATCTTTATTTGTGCGACCGTATAGTCAGATGGTAAATTAAGAACTAAAAATACAGAGTTTGGTCTCGTATGTCGAAACCTCCAAAAGTTTAAAGTATATAAGAGGATTGTTATGTATATAAAATATGATTTGAGCAAAGTATATACATACATATGTGTATACATATATGCATGCATTGTTTATAAGTGGACAATTGTCGCTGATGGATATTTATGCATGTATGTAGATGCTTTGCTCTTATAAGTGCTTAGTAAGTATTTTTTTGGAAATCAATGTTCGCGATCTGATGCATTGTTTATAAATAAATGGACAACTGTCGTTGACGGATGTTTATGTTCTTATAAGTGCTTACAATTGATTTTCATAATTAAAGCTCACAATCCGTAATGTTGTTTATCGGGTATAGGCTGTACTTAGGTTTGGCGTTGGGACTTACTTCTATAACGTCACTCTTCCCTTCTTTGTTTTCGAGTGCGTCCTCGTGCTCTTTAACTCTATTCTTGTTTTTATATTGAACATATATGTTTCTAAAAAAAAATTGAACTTTGAATATAACATAAATTGTTATCAGAAAAATCATTCCAAAAAGTATTGAATATGTTATTATCTTAAATTTACTAGTTTCTTTTTGTCCAAGCCAGATTGCGTTTTTGGTTTCGATATTTGATAATACAGTAATTTTGCTTACATTATTTTCCAAAAATAATGGGTATGTATAATCTGAGAATGAATTTGATATGGATAATTGATTTAATTCCAAGGTACAATTATAGATTTTATTGATTTGGTTGCCTTTGATGTTTGGCTTATTCTTTTCGCAATCTTGGTTTATGTTAGGTTTGCTTAAATTATAAGTAATTATAATATTTGGTTGGACATAATATTCAAACTGTTCAATTTCTGCGTTAACGTATAAGCAATTAGTTGGCAAGTTTTTTATTATGCCTGTGATACATTGATCTGTAATGATTTTCTTGTCAGTGTTATAGATAACATCCTTAATTTGATAAAATTCCTCTTCTAAATCATATTTAAGCCAACTTTTATTATGGTCAGGATATCTCAAAATCTTAAATTTTGGGTAAGATTTAATTTCTTTTGGAATATGGGATATTATACAAATTTCATCTGTTTCTTTACTTAACCAGGCTTTAGTTTTTATGTTTAATAATATTTTAGCATCAATATTTTTCAATTCATCGTAACTCAAAAGTTTAGGGTTAAATAAACCTAATCGTGTTAGTTGCAATGCAAGTTCTATGTGACTGTGTCTAAGACATTGACTTCTTTAATTTTAATGCGAGACAATGCGTCTGCTACATTATTTTCTTTTCCCGATATATGTTGTATGTCAAAATCATATTCGTTTAACTTGATTTTATATCTCTGTAACTTCATATTGGGTTCTTTCAGATTATGAAGCCACTGCAAAGGTTTATGGTCAATGTTTATTTTAAAATGCCGACCGTAGAATAAGATCGAAAATATTTGGTAGCCCATACGATAGCTAACAGTTCTTTTTCGATGGTCGAATAGTTAACTTCATGCTCATTAAGGGTACGACTTGCAAAGCATATTGGCTTGCCGACCTGTGAAAGCACGGCACCTATCGCAAAGTCACTAGCATCAGTTGTTAACACAAATTCCTTTTTAAAGTCTGGTCTAGCAAGTATTGGATCTGATACAATTAGTGCTTTTAGCTTGGTAACGGATTCCTTGTATGCGGTATCATTTATATTTATGACACTTCCCTTCTTTAGGAATGTTGTCATAGGTTTTGTCACCTTGGCAAAATCTTTAATAAACTTGCGATAAAATCCGCACAGTCCAAGAAAAGCCTTAATTTCTTTTTGAGTTTTGGGAATGGGATATTCTTCTACAACTCTAATTTTTTCCGGGTTTGCTTGAATACCTTGGTCATTAATAATATGACCTAAAAATTTTGTTTCCTTTTTTAGGAATTCGCATTTATTGAGTTGAATTGTTAAATTAGCTTCTTTTAATTTTTCGAAAACTTTTTGGAGACTTATTAAATGTTCCTCGAGAGAGGTTGAAAAGATGATTATATCATCTAGATAAACTAGACAATGTTTACCTAAGATGTCTTTCAGCACTTCGTTCATTAGCCTCTGGAAAGTAGCAGGTGCGTTTTTTAAACCAAATGGCATTCTAGTAAATTCAAAGAGACCTGTTTTAGTTCTGAATGCTGTTTTCTTGATGGAGTTTTCATCCATCGGAAATTGGTGAAAACCTTTCGCCAAGTCTAGAGTTGTAAAATACTGACATCTCCCTAGTTTGTCTAATAATTCATCAATATTTGGCATGGAAAATCTATCTGATATAGTTACCTCATTTAGATTGCGATAATCAATAACTACTCGAAACTGTTTTTTCCCTGTTGCATCATCCTTTTTTGGTACTACCCATATCGGGCTACAATAAGGTGAATTTGACCTTCTGATTATGCCTTGATTAAGCATATCTGTAATTTGTTTGTTTACTTCCTCTTCGTAAATTTTAGGGTAAGGGTATGGTTTTTATAAATAGGTTCTTCTGTTGTTGTTTTTATAGTGTGGTGTATTTTATGTGTACATTTAAGTATTTTGTCGTCATTAAATTTGAGCAATTCAAATTTTTTAACTATTGTGTTTAAAACTTTCTTTTCCTCTAAATTAAGGTGAGAATCACGAATATGATGAGAAGTAAATTCTTCAAATTCACTGATCTCATCGACTTTTGCTATCGATAGAATCTCTTCATATGTATTAGGCACAATATTTTGCATTTTAAATGAAACACCGTTTAAAGTAACCGTCTGAGTCTCGTAGTCGATTTTTGCTTTACTTGCTCTAAGTACGGGACCACCTATTAAAAGATCATATCTTTCAGAGAAGTTGTCGATATGAAAAGGCTGGAAATCAAAAAGATTGATCACCTTCAACATAATATGGTTGCTGAGAATTTTTATACCATTTATAGTTCGTATTTCAGCTTTATTATCTGAAAAATTTTGTGACCAGAACTGGTCTTTATTAAATTTACACTACTGCCTGAGTCAATGAGGCAGGTATAAATTGTTCCCTCAATTGTAATTTTAATAACTACTGTTTAAGAATAAACATCGTGTTCATCTGAACTGGCTTCACCAAATCAGATGCACCAATGAAATATACAATTCGAAACATAAACCATACAACAAAAACATAAACCAAGAAGAAGTCGTAAAGATTCATATGACAATTATTGCCTAATACCAAACAAAACATGTATCCACACTCTGTGGAAAAACACTTAAGATGATAACAGCAGTGCGGTATCAAGTAACCAGCGCTGAGCATGAAATATAAATAATTTTCAACCCCCATTGCGTGGGGCATTAGAATAAGTATTTTTCAAACAACAATTGTTACCTCCTAGAGCCTAAGATAATCCTATATAAACTCCGTACTTTTGTAAATAAAATCAGTTCATATTTTGAATTCAACGAATGAAGACTGGGTTATTTTCTTTCTCTTCGGAATTTCCCTATTCATTTTGGTCCTTCGAGCCGGATTCATTTTGGTCCTTCGAGAAAAAGGAACTCTGTAGTTTTCCCCCACCAGTGGTAAGAGACTCAGAGGGTAAATCAGCGCCTGTAAGTCTGAATTCTTATGCAAGTGTAAATGCTAAGATCAGCTAAAGGTAGCAAAATAAAATAACTCTTGTTTTCCCCACCAGTGGTAAGAGACAGAGTATAATATAAAAGGCAAAATTTTGCTTAATAAATAAAAAGCGCGTGCGTCCGATTTTAAAGGCAGTTTTGGCTAGTGGAGCAACTGTAGTAATCTCGGCGGCGGGAGTTTGTGTGTGGCGTATTCGAAGCCCTAATATCGAAAATAAAAAAAATTTTTAAATACAAATTAGTGTATATGTATACACAAATATAGTTGCAAGTAGGCAACCACAAGCAGCAGAGCAACAAAATAGTTGCAGAGAAGAGACGACTGGAGGCGAGGCCAATCCTACCCATTGGCAGACAAACCAGCATCGGCGGCCCAACAGCCTGTGCGAAGACCAGCACCGGCAACGTCTAGCGCGACAAGCTAGACCCCGGAGCCAAGAGATCGGAGAAACCAGCATCGGCGCCCCAACAGCCTGTGCGAAGACCAGCACCGGCAACGCCTAGCGCGACAAGCTAGGCCCTGAATGCGGTAGGACCGGTAGCGCTACAAAGAGCGCCCAACACTAAACAAATAAACTCATCCTAAATTAAAATTGTTTGAAAAAAAAAAAACATTGTAAGAAATATTGTGAAATCGTGCGGAATTAAATCTGTCCGATAGCAGTATAGCCTGTAAAGTTATGCGAAACATTAGGTAGGAAGATCACTGCGATGAGCGAGTAGGAAAGCAAAATATATATATAAAATTTACTAAACAAAAAATATAATTCATGATATTTTAAGCAAGTTGCCAGGACAATAGTAATATAAAAATAAATATACAAAAAATAAATTAATATTAAAAAAAAGAAAGCAATTTACTATCGACCATACAAAAATGTTCCCTACCAAAACTGAAAAATTGTTAGGAAAGCAACACGAGTTGCACAAAAGATTAAAGAAGATAGAAGAATTAGATGCTAGTAAGTTAACTAGAAAGATTCTTAATGAAATAGCGGAGATTCAGAAGCAATGGGTTAGTTACCATAGTCAAATGATACAGAGTGGTGTAACCGAACACTACTATTTTACAGATGGAAAGTATGAGGAGGGTTTAGATATGGCAGCCAGATTATTAGCCAAAGGAGAGTCAAGCAGGCAGGGCACTGTCGATTCAGAAAACAGTGAAGCAGATGCAACGATGTTTGAAAAGTTGGATGATAGCAAAGAAGAGTCGCGCGGGAATGCGACCTCCAGTAATACAGACGCTAATGAGAACCAGGAGATATTCTTGGGTAGAGCCCGACAGCTCCAGGAATATGTGGATAGGGTAACCAAGGATTTACGTACTATAGATAATTCAACAGGCATAGTATATATTAATAAGATCAATTATTTATGGGAGAAAGTACAGGCGTGCCAGGGTTTGACAAAAAATGCCAAATTTAATAATGCTATGGATGATTTAGAATTCGATATCCGGAATTCAGTATCAGCATTAGAAATGAAACTAAACAACAAGGAAAGTAAGATTGAGAATGTAACCGTGAGAGGCGAACTACCAGTGTTGCCAAAAATTCAGGTGCCCACATTTTCTGGAGAGTCTCGAGAATGGGACCTGTTTGTGGAATTATTTGCGGAATTAATTGAAAAAGGGAAGATTTAAGTCAGACTCTTAAATTTAATTATTTAAAATCCGCGTTAAAGGGCGAAGCAAGGAGCATGGTAGCCCATCTATTGTCAGGTTCAGCTGACAATTATAGTGCCGCTTGGGAATTATTAAACAAGCGATATGAAAATAATCGGAGGGTATTTTCCGAACAATTAAGTCGGATCGTTGATTTACCGATGATCAACAATGAATCCGCAGAAGGTGTAAAAGGAGTGATTGACATAATTAATGAGTCAATACACTTAATTAAAATTAAAGCAAATTTGTCAGATGAAGTTGACGTAATAGTCGCTCAACTCATACTTCGGAAATTTGACAGGGAGACTCTACAGTTATATGAGAGTCAAATTAGAAAAACAAGGCAGATACAATTACTATCTGATGTAATGGAATACTTGGAGCAAAGATATTGCTCGCTAAGTGCCATGAGGAAGGAAGAGAAAAAACCGCTACAAACTGTTTTAAATTATGCGGAAGTCGAAAATAAATGTCCGATTTGCAAAATTGCCGGGCACAAAGCATATAAATGCTATAAGTTTAAAGGTTTGGCACCTATTGAACGATATGAGACAGCCAAAAAAAGTGCAGCTTTGCATAAGATGCTTGAACCATTCAAGCAATAAGGTGTGCACTAATGAAATGGTCTGTTCATTGTGTAGTAAGGAACACCATACTTTACTTCATTTTGACGAAGAACAGGAGAAAGCAGATGCAACGATGTTTGAAAAGTTGGATGATAGCAAAGAAGAGTCGCGCGGGAATGCGACCTCCAGTAATACAGACGCTAATGAGAACCAGGAGATATTCTAACCGCACAACCAACACTGTTGGCCACAGCTGTAATACAAGTCAAAAATATAAATGGAGGATATAAGACTCTAAGAGCCCTTATTGATTGTGGTTCACAGAGCACCATTTTGTCTGAAGAGGCCGCTCAAATATTAAAACTACCTAAAATTAAACAGTATACAGAAATAAGTGGCGTGTCCTCAATAAAATCTAATAAATCAAAATATAAGGTAAAAATAGATGTAAAGACGAGAAATCCTTGGAAAGGACATCTAAAGGTTGAGGCAATTGTGTTGCCAAAGTTAATGAAAGCTCTTCCATTAAAAATTGCAAACGTGGATATGTCAAAATGGCAAACTTACGTGCTAGCTGATCCTAGCTTCAATAAACTCGGTAGGGTTGATATAATAATGGGGGTAAACGTATATACCCAAATCTTAAAAAGGGGAATTACAAAGATTGATGGCCTGCTAGGCCAAAATACTCAATTTGGTTGGATCGTCTCCGGATGCACCAAATCAAATCAGAATAAATCTGTAGTGGCAACAACAATAGATGTCACAGGTTTTGAACAACGTTGGGAGAGGAAAGGTAAATTTCAAAGTAAAAACGACACAATCCCAAAGAAATGCAACAGCAAAACTCAAAAAATAAATTTATGGCCCCCGGCAGGACCTCACATTTGAGGTAAAGTGAAAATTGGGGAACAAAAAGTATATATCCCAGAGCCAATACAAAATGAGAACATTCAGAGAGCAATGGGTCAACTAGATAATGATTATCTAAAAAATAATATCAAAAAAGATTCTGGTAACAAATTGTCCGAAACTATAGTACCAAAAAGGCAGATATGGCAAAATATTTATAAAAGGACAACATTTAATGATAAACAGAATAACCACTCAAGTTTTGGCAGTCAGAGATATTTAAAAATGGTGGAGCGAAGATCACATTGGTACAATTCAAAAAGGAAAGATAGTTCTTTTTTAAATTCTCCAGCTTATAAAAAGGCTAGAAGTCAGCACAGTAATACACATCAGGAATGGGTAGATATCCCGAAACAGAAATCATTAGGTAATATGCCAAATATTATAAAAACCAGTAGAAGCCAACTCAGTAATACATACGGGAGAATTGGTAAGAATAGGAAGTCAGTGACAATGGCAAAGGAACATCAGATTGACTAGGTTCAACGTCCATCATGTAACTGGTCATGCTTCTTTAACAATAATTATCTTACTAATGATAGTTTAATAATAATTTGTACAAGACAACTAACTATAAAAATAAAGTCCAAAACGCCGCATTTGGTGGCCCTTTGCAGAATGTTTAAGAATAAACATCGTGTTCATCTGAACTGGCTTCACCAAATCAGATGCACTAAAGAAAATACAATACAACTGTACCTTTGTACCAAACAACTAACCTAGCATATGACTAGAATTACAATCTGCCACACGCGGTGTGGGAAAAACACTTGTAATTCTAAACTAACCCAAAAGATCACAACGACAGGATGTCAAGTGGCCGACGATGTGCCCAAAATAATAATTTTTCAACCCCCGAATTCGTGGGTGTGAGTCTAAAATAAGATCTTCTAAGAACAATTGTTACCTACTAGAGCCTAAGATAATTCCTATATAAACTCCGTACTTTTGTAAATAAAATCAGTTCATATTTTGAATTCAACGAATGAAGACTGGGTTATTTTCCTTCTCTCCGGGAATCCCTATTCATTTTGGTCCTTCGAGCCGGATTCATTTTTGGTCCTTCGAGCCGGATTCATTTCGGTCCTTCGAAAAAAGGAACTCTGCAGTTTTCCCCCACCAGTGGTAAGAGACTCAGAGTGTGAATCAGCTCCTTAAAGTCTGAGTTCTTATGCAAGTGTAAGTAAGTGCTAAGATCAGCTATAGGTAGCAAAATAAATTAACTCTTGTCTTCCCCCACCAGTGGTAAGAGACAGAGTATAAAATAAAAGGCAAAATTTTGCTTAATAAATAAAAAGTGCGTGCGTCCGATTTTAAAGTCAGTTTGGCTAGTGGAGCAACTGTAGTAATTTCGGCGGCGGAGTTTTTGTGTGTGGCGTATTCGAAGCCCTAATATCGAAAGTAAATAAAAAAGAATTTACTAGTGTACATACACACTATATACACTGTATATTATCCAGTTGCAAGTCGGCAACTAGAAATAGCAGCAGAGCAACAAGATAGTTGCAAAGAAGAGGCGACTGGAGGCGAGGCAAATATAAAGAAACGGCAAATCCGACCCATTGGCAGACAAGCAGCAGCAGAATATCGGCAAAACCTACTTGGCAAACTCTACTTGGCGGACAACAGTGGCGAACGGTGTCAACAGGATCATCAGATAAGATATAAATTAAGATAGTTATAAGTACATCTATCTATTTTTATTATTATATATTTATATCGATATCCTAATATTCGCACAAGATAAAATGTTCACTAATAAGACTGCGAAATTGTTAGAGAAGCAGGTAGAGTTGCATACCAGGTTAAGACAGTTGGAAGCACTAAATCCCAGAAACATTACTAACAAGGAGATTGAGGAAGTAAAAGTGATTAGTAGCCGATGGATGCCTAACCATGAGAAATTGCTACAACAAGGGAATTTCGATCATCAGTACTACAGAGATAAAGTACATGAAGAAGTTTTAAAGATAGTTGCCAAAATAATAGCTACAGGAGTGTCAGAAAAACCAGGCACTAGTAAGTCAGTGTTAGTCGAAGCAGAAGCAGATATGTCAGAAATGGTTGATGATAGCAAAGGAGAGTCGCGCGGGAATGCGACCTCCAGTCATGAAAACGGTAATGGTAATCAGGAGATATTTATGGATAGAGTTCGACAGCTTCAGAAATATTTGGAGGTAGTAGATTTGAAATCAACAGGCAATGGGACATGGATAATGTATATTAATAAAATAAATTATTTATGGGAGAAGGTACGGGCATGCCAAGAAAAAACAAGTGATGCAAAATTTAAGAATACTATGGAGGATTTGGAATTCGACGTCCAAAATTCATTGTCAATGCTAGAAATGAAAATGAACAATAAGGAAAGTAAGATTGAGAATGTAAAAGTGAGAGGCGAACTGCCGGTGTTGCCGAAAATACAGGTACCCACATTTTCTGGAGAACCTAGAGAATGGGACCTGTTTGTAAAATTATTTGCGGAACTTATTGAAAAAAGAGAGGATTTAAGTCTTGCTCTTAAGTTTAATTATTTAAAATCCGCTTTAAAGGGGGAAGCAAGGAGCATGGTAGCTCATCTATTGTCAGGTTCAGCTGATAACTATAGTGCCGCTTGGGAACTGTTAACCAAGCGGTATGAAAATAATCGGAGGGTATTTTCCGAACAATTAAGTCGGATCGTTGATTTACCGATGATCAACAATGAATCCGCAAAAAGCGTAAAAGGAGTGATTGACATAATTAATGAGTCAATACACTTAATTAAAATTAAAGCAAATTTGTCCGACGAAGTTGACATAATATTTGCACAACTCATACTTCGGAAATTTGACAGGGAGACTCTACAGTTATATGAGAGTCAAATTAGAAAAACAAAGCAGATACAATCTGATGTCATGGAATACTTGGAGCAAAGATATTGCTCGCTAAGTGCCATGAGGAAGGAAGAGAAAAAACCGCTACAAACTGTTTTAAATTATGCGGAAGTCGAAGATAAATGTCCGATTTGCAAAATTGCCGGGCACAAAGCATATAAATGCTATAAGTTTAAAGGATTGACACCTACTGAAAGGTATGAAACAGCCAAAAAGTGAAGCTTTGCATAAGATGCTTGAACCATTCAAGCAACAAGGTTTGCACTAATGAGATGGTCTGTTCATTGTGCAGTAAGGAACACCATACCTTACTCCATTTTGAAGAAACACAGGAGAGAGTTAATACTTGTGTAACCGCACAACCAACACTGTTGGCCACAGCTGTAATACAAGTAAAAAATGTAAATGGAGGATATAAGACTCTAAGAGCCCTTATTGATTGTGGTTCACAGAGCACCATTTTGTCTGAAGAGGCCGCTCAAATATTAAAACTACCTAAAATTAAACAGTATACAGAAATAAGTGGCGTGTCCTCAATAAAATCTAATAAATCAAAATATAAGGTAAAAATAGATGTTAAGACGAGAAATCCTTGGAAAGGACATCTAAAGGTTGAGGCAATTGTGTTGCCAAAGTTAATGAAAGCTCTTCCATTAAAAATAGCAAACGTGGATATGTCGAAATGGCAAACTTACGTGCTAGTTGATCCTACCTTTAATAAACCTGGTAGGATTGATATAATAATGGGAGTAAACGTATATACCCAAATCTTAAAAAGGGGAATTACAAAGATTGATGGCCTGTTAGGTCAAAATACTCAATTTGGTTGGATCGTCTCCGGATGCACCAAATCAAATCAGAATAAATCTGTAGTGGCAACAACAATAGATGTCACAGGTTTTGAACAACGTTGGGAGAGGAAAGATAAATTTAAAAATAAAAACAACACAATTTCAAAGAAATACAACAGGAAAACTCAAGAAATAAATTTATGGCCCCCGGCAGGACCTCACATTGGAGGTAAAGTGAAAATTGGGGAAGAAAAAGTATGTATCCCAGAGCCAGTACAAAATGAGAATATTCAGAAGGCAATGGGTCAATTAGATAATGATTATCTAAAAAATAATATCAAAAAAGATTCTGGTAACAAATTGTCCGAAACTATAGTACCAAAAAGGCAGATATGGCAAAATATTTATAAAAGGACAAAATTTAATGATAAACAGAATAACCACTCAAGTTTTGGCAGTCAGAGATATTTAAAAATGGTGGAGCGAAGATCACATTGGTACAATTCAAAAAGGAAAGATAGTTCTTTTTCAAATTCTCCAGCTTATAAAAAGGCTAGAAGTCAGCACAGTAATACACATCAGGAATGGGTAGATATCCCGAAACAGAAATCATTAGGTAATATGCCAAATATTATAAAAACCAGTAGAAGCCAACTCAGTAATACATACGGGAGAATTGGTAAGAATAGGAAGTCAGTGACAATGGCAAAGGAACATCAGATTGACTAGGTTCAACGTCCATCATGTAACTGGTCATGCTTCTTTAACAATAATTATCTTACTAATGATAGTTTAATAATAATTTGTACAAGACAACTAACTATAAAAATAAAGTCCAAAACGCCGCATTTGGTGGCCCTTTGCAGAATGTTTAAGAATAAACATCGTGTTCATCTGAACTGGCTTCACCAAATCAGATGCACTAAAGAAAATACAATACAACTGTACCTTTGTACCAAACAACTAACCTAGCATATGACTAGAATTACAATCTGCCACACGCGGTGTGGGAAAAACACTTGTAATTCTAAACTAACCCAAAAGATCACAACGACAGGATGTCAAGTGGCCGACGATGTGCCCAAAATAATAATTTTTCAACCCCCGAATACGTGGGTGTGAGTCTAAAATAAGATCTTCTAAGAACAATTGTTACCTACTAGAGCCTAAGATAATTCCTATATAAACTCCGTACTTTTGTAAATAAAATCAGTTCATATTTTGAATTCAACGAATGAAGACTGGGTTATTTTCCTTCTCTCCGGGAATCCCTATTCATTTTGGTCCTTCGAGCCGGATTCATTTTTAATCCTTCGAGCCGGATTCATTTTGGTCCTTCGAAAAAAGGAACTCTGCAGTTTTCCCCCACCAGTGGTAAGAGACTCAGAGTGTGAATCAGCTCCTTAAAGTATGAGTTCTTATGCAAGTGTAAATGCTAAGATCAGCTATAGGTAGCAAAATAAATTAACTCTTGTCTTCCCCCACCAGTGGTAAGAGACAGAGTATAAAATAAAAGGCAAAATTTTGCTTAATAAATAAAAAGTGCGTGCGTCCGATTTTAAAGTCAGTTTGGCTAGTGGCGCAACTGTAGTAATTTCGGCGGCGGAGTTTTTGTGTGTGGCGTATTCGAAGCCCTAATATCGAAAGTAAATAAAAAAGAATTTACTAGTGTACATACACACTATATACACTGTATATTATACAGTTGCAAGTCGGCAACTAGAAATAGCAGCAGAGCAACAAGATAGTTGCAAAGAAGAGGCGACTGGAGGCGAGGCAAATATAAAGAAACGGCAAATCCGACCCATTGGCAGACAAGCAGCAGCAGAATATCGGCAAAACCTACTTGGCAAACTCTACTTGGCGGACAACAGTGGCGAACGGTGTCAACAGGATCATCAGATAAGATATAAATTAAGATAGTTATAAGTACATCTATCTATTTTTATTATTATATATTTATATCGATATCCTAATATTCGCACAAGATAAAATGTTCACTAATAAGACTGCGAAATTGTTAGAGAAGCAGGTAGAGTTGCATACCAGGTTAAGACAGTTGGAAGCACTAAATCCCAGAAACATTACTAACAAGGAGATTGAGGAAGTAAAAGTAAAAGTAAAAGTAAAAGTAAAAATTATTAGTAGCCGATGGATGCCTAACCATGAGAAATTGCTCCAGCAGGGGGTTTTCGATCATCAGTACTACAGAGATAAAGTACATGAAGAAGTTTTAAAGATAGTTGCCAAAATAATAGCTACAGGAGAGTCAGAAAAACCAGGCACTAGTAAGTCAGTGTTAGTCGAAGCAGAAGCAGATATGTCAGAAATGGTTGATAATAGCAAAGGAGAGTCGCGCGGGAATGCGACCTCCAGTCATGAAAACGGTAATGGTAATCAGGAGATATTTATGGATAGAGTTCGACAGCTTCAGAAATATTTGGAGGTAGTAGAGTTGAAATCAACAGGCAATGGGACATGGATAATGTATATTAATAAAATAAATTATTTATGGGAGAAGGTACGGGCATGCCAAGAAAAAACAAGTGATGCAAAATTTAAGAATACTATGGAGGATTTGGAATTCGACGTCCAAAATTCATTGTCAATGCTAGAAATGAAAATGAACAATAAGGAAAGTAAGATTGAGAATGTAAAAGTGAGAGGCGAACTACCGGTGTTGCCGAAAATACAGGTACCCACATTTTCTGGAGAACCTAGAGAATGGGACCTGTTTGTGGAATTATTTGCGGAACTTATTGAAAAAAGAGAGGATTTAAGTCTTGCTCTTAAGTTTAATTATTTAAAATCCGCTTTAAAGGGGGAAGCAAGGAGCATGGTAGCTCATCTATTGTCAGGTTCAGCTGATAACTATAGTGCCGCTTGGGAACTGTTAACCAAGCGGTATGAAAATAATCGGAGGGTATTTTCCGAACAATTAAGTCGGATCGTTGATTTACCGATGATCAACAATGAATCCGCAAAAAGCGTAAAAGGAGTGATTGACATAATTAATGAGTCAATACACTTAATTAAAATTAAAGCAAATTTGTCCGACGAAGTTGACGTAATAGTCGCTCAACTCATACTTCGAAAATTTGACAGGGAGACTCTACAGTTATATGAGAGTCAAATTAGAAAAACAAGGCAGATACAATTGCTATCTGATGTCATGGAATACTTGGAGCAAAGATATTGCTCGCTAAGTGCCATGAGCAAAGAGGAGAAAAAACGGCTACAAACTGTTTTAAATTATGCGGAAGTCGAAGATAAATGTCCGATTTGCAAAATTGCCGGGCACAAAGCATATAAATGCTATAAGTTTAAAGGTTTGGCACCTATTGAACGATATGAGACAGCCAAAAAAGTGCAGCTTTGCATAAGATGCTTGAACCATTCAAGCAATAAGGTGTGCACTAATGAAATGGTCTGTTCATTGTGTAGTAAGGAACACCATACTTTACTTCATTTTGACGAAGAACAGGAGAAAGTAAATACTTGTGTAACCGCACAACCAACACTGTTGGCCACAGCTGTAATACAAGTCAAAAATATAAATGGAGGATATAAGACTCTAAGAGCCCTTATTGATTGTGGTTCACAGAGCACCATTTTGTCTGAAGAGGCCGCTCAAATATTAAAACTACCTAAAATTAAACAGTATACAGAAATAAGTGGCGTGTCCTCAATAAAATCTAATAAATCAAAATATAAGGAAAAATAAATGTAAAGACGAGAAACCCTTGGAAAGGACATCTAAAGGTTGAGGCAATTGTGTTGCCAAAGTTAATGAAAGCTCTTCCATTAAAAATTGCAAACGTGGATATGTCAAAATGGCAAACTTACGTGCTAGCTGATCCTAGCTTCAATAAACCTGGTAGGGTTGATATAATAATGGGGGTAAACGTATATACCCAAATCTTAAAAAGGGGAATTACAAAGATTGATGGCCTGCTAGGCCAAAATACTCAATTTGGTTGGATCGTCTCGGGATGCACCAAATCAAATCAGAATAAATCTGTAGTGGCAACAGCAATAGATGTCACAGGTTTTGAACAACGTTGGGAGAGGAAAGATAAATTTAAAAATAAAAACAACACAATTTCAAAGAAATACAACAGGAAAACTCAAGAAATAAATTTATGGCCCCCGGCAGGACCTCACATTGGAGGTAAAGTGAAAATTGGGGAAGAAAAAGTATGTATCCCAGAGCCAGTACAAAATGAGAATATTCAGAAGGCAATGGGTCAACTAGATAATGATTATCTAAAAAATAATATCAAAATAGATTCCGGTAACAAATTGTCCGAAGCTATCGTACCAATAAGGCAGATATGGCAAAATAATTATAAAAGAACAACATTTAATAATAAACAGAATAACCACTCAAGTTTTAGCAGTCAGCGATATTTAAAAATGGTGGAGCGAAGATCACATTGGTACAATTCAAAAAGAAAAGATAGTTCTTTTTTAAATTCTCCAGCTTATAAAAAGGCTAGAAGTCAGCACAGTAATACACATCAGGAATGGGTAGATATCCCGAAACAGAAATCATTAGGTAATATGCCAAATATTATAAAAACCAGTAGAAGCCAACTCAGTAATACATACGGGAGAATTGGTAAGAATAGGAAGTCAGTGACAATGGTAAAGGAACATCAGATTGATTAGGTTCATCGTCCATCATGTAGCTGGTCATGCTTCTTTAACAATAATTATCTTACTAATGATAGTTGAACAATAATTTGTATAAGACAGCTAACTATAAAAATAATAATAAAGTCCATAACGTCACATTTGGCGGCCCTTGGCAGAATGTTTAAGAATAAACATCGTGTTCATCTGAACTGGCTTCACCAAATCAGATGCACCAATGAAATATACAATTCGAAACATAAACCATACAACAAAAACATAACCCAAGAAGAAGTCGTAAAGATTCATATGACAATTATTGCCTAATACCAAACAAAACATGTATCCACACTCTGTGGAAAAACACTTAAGATGATAACAGCAGTGCGGTATCAAGTAACCAGCGCTGAGCATGAAATATAAATAATTTTCAACCCCCCATTGCGTGGGGCATTAGAATAAGTATTTTTCAAACAACAATTGTCACCTCCTAGAGCCTAAGATAATCCTATATAAACTCCGTACTTTTGTAAATAAAATCAGTTCATATTTTGAATTCAACGAATGAAGACTGGGTTATTTTCTTTCTCTTCGGAATTTCCCTATTCAACTACTGTTTGGGTTTGTCGTCCGAGGCTGTTTGTCGAAAAATCCGAATCTTCGTTTGAAAAACTTTCGGTGGTGTCCATCGGGACATTGGACTGCTTAGACTGACCGCTTGTGTTATCTATTTGTCTGTTTGAATCAAACTGATTCTGCCTCGAGTTTTGATTACGTTTATATCTTTTAGTATTGTTCGAATTATTTTCATTATTATAATTCTGGTTAGTGTAACTCTGATTAGTGTTACTTTGGTTGGTATTACTCTGGTTAGTATTACTTTGGTTAGTGTTATTCGTTGGTTACACGAATTAGTGGGTGAGTTTGATGCATGCGAAGAGGCTTGACTTTTTAAGTTATGAGGCTTTGATTTATATTCGAAATCATATATTCCTTTCTCTATTGCTGCCTGTCGCAAACCTAATATTGTGCTGGTTTCAGCTGTTTTCATTCTAACATGGAATTCCATCGGAATTTGTTCAGCAATAACTTGCGCTATAGCTCTATCCATCAATTGTGTATACATTGTCGTATTTGGTTCATCGTTTTCAAGAGCTAACTTATCAAGTATATCATACGATAGTTTATTTAAATGGTCAACTAGCTTACGAATTGATCCTCTGTATTGAGCTTTATAGATGCGATCTACCAAAACCGATAATGGGGTCCAATTTTTAAAGTTGCTGATTAGGAGCTCTTTCAGTTGTATCCAGGTTGAAGGTTGGTTCCTGATGACAAGGCTGTGGGCGTTTCCCGAGGTGAGCTGTCTGATGCTTTGAAATATTCGGGTCTGCTGCTCCAAATTCATTGTTGGGTATGCCGTCAACAATTGTTCAATCTGACTCAGGAATTGAGACAGATTTCCATCGCCGTTAAATCGTTCAACGTTGTTTAACGAATACAGCAAATCTCTAAGGGCATCGGCTGATAGAGATTGTACGCCTTCCTGTTGTCCGTGTGACATTTTGGTTTTGTGTTTTTGGTTTTCGTTGTTTTATTTTTTTTTAATTGTTGTAAAAAAAAAATTTTGCACAATTTCCTTTGGGAGAGTTTTTACTTTTGTTTCTCTGCTTCAAGGTTAAAAGTGGCTTTTATACTTTTTTTTTTTTTGTTGCACAAAATTAACGTTTATATATTTTGTCGCTTTTTCCACGGGATCACAAACACTAATTTGTTTTCCAGTGTATATGGATTGCAGGGATCAAAGGATATGCATTCCCAGACATATACTCTGTTTGTAGTGATTTTAGTTCACTACCTAGTTTTCCGATTGTCCAAAGGATCAATACTTTAATGGAATACTAGATTAACCCTTCTGAGAACGATGGGTTTGTTTCGCGGATAATATACAGAGGTAACTTTAACGTTTACTTATTGATGTCAATTCATATCTTTATTTGATCTTTATTTGTGCGACCGTATAGTCAGATGGTGAATTAAGAACTAAAAATACAGAGTTTGGTCTCGTATGTCGAAACCTCCAAAAGTTTAAAGTATATAAGAGGATTGTTATGTATATAAAATATGATTTGAGCAAAGTATATACATATGTGTATATATGCATGCATTGTTTATAAGTGGACAATTGTCGCTGATGGATATTTATGCATGTATGTAGATGCTTTGCTCTTATAAGTGCTTAGTAAGTATTTTTTGGAAATCAATGTTCGCGATCTGATGCATTGTTTATAAATAAATGGACAACTGTCGTTGACGGATGTTTATGTTCTTATAAGTGCTTACAATTGATTTTCATAATTAAAGCTCACAATCCGTAATGTTGTTTATCGGGTATAGGCTGTACTTAGGTTTGGCGTTGGGACTTAGTTCTATAACGTCACTATATGTATGTACATATGCATATATATGTACATTGTACATAAATACATATATCATCTGTACCTTTATATGTACATATGTATATTTTGTAAAATAATTATGTTAACAAATTTTTTAGAATATATGTACACATGTATATTTTGTAAAATAATTATTTTAACAAATTTTTTAGAATATATGTATGTAGTACATATGTATGTATGTACATATATATATATATAAGTGTACATATGTATGTACATGTATGAACGTGAAATCTTATGTATGTATGTATGTACATAATGCCACGATGTCTAACTATTGTTTTTGGTGTACCTAGGATTATATTAGGTGTTTGGTGGACGTCGTACATACTTAATAGAGCCTTTTTCGTCAAATAAAACAGTCTTGCTTTTCGACAAAAATCCTAGGTACCCCAAAAACAACAGTGACATCAGGGTAATGATATTTGCATGCTTTTCTTACAACTTCTTTGGCCCTATCCATGTGATAAACGGAATTATGGATAGATATGTATGTTTATGTACATAGACATCAGAGAACGGCAGGGCGTGATGGCAAAAAAAATCATACACAAAAATAGCCGAATAATCGTGTCATTCGGCTCAGCCGATCAAACATTCGTATGTACACGAACTCACTGTCGACTTAAATTCACTCCAATCCGCTCATATTTTTTTCTTACTGAGTTTATTCGGCTCACCATTGATTTTTTTTTTTGATTTACTTATACGCCCAAATTTTTACTCAATTCACCTCACTGAACGAAAATCAGCGTTGAATGAAAATCAGCTCATGATGCCGAAGTCACTGAACTCGTTTAGATACATATTATGTATGTACGCATGCGCATTCAATGGTAATGATAACATACCTATGTAAATACAGTCTGTCAAGAAACACTTTACACACTGGAAAAAAAAAACGAATTATTCAACTTTAAATACGAAAAAAACAGCTTTTCATTTAAATTAACGATTTATTTTCATTTGCAATCAGTAGATTATTCAATTTTATCTTAAATTTAAGAAGAAACAAAACAAAATCAATAACCCAAACCAAAAAAAACAACAAAAAGGAACTTTACTCAAACTTGACACTGTCAAGAAACTCTTTACACATTTCGTTTTGTTCATCTGTTTTTTTTTGATTCGTAGAAATAACGGTGATTTACAGTTAACTATGCCTTTAGAACTTCATCACGCAGCTGTTCTTTTGCATTTCCTTTGATTTGATTGTGAAAATTCGCTGATTAAGGATCTAATAACCATAATAATCGGATTTTTAAAAAGATTGACCTTTCAAGTGGTCCAATTGATTCTATATAATCGTAAATTGGGCAAATCTTTTCCAGAACTCCTAGAAATGTTTTCGGTATCAAGAAAAAAATTGCCACAGGTACACCAAAAACAACAGTTAGACATCGTGGCATGAGCATATTAGTTCATTATGTACATACATATGTACATAAGATTTCACGTTCATACATGTACATACATATGTACATATATATATATATGTACATACATACATATGTACATATATTCTAAAAAATTTGTTAACATAATTATTTTACAAAATATACATATGTACATATATAGGTACAGATGATATATGTATGTATGTATTTATGTACAATGTACATATATATGCATATGTACATACATACATATGTATGTATTTATATGTTTGTGCACACTTGGCCTTGAAAACGCGTGCACTGTATGTATTTACATTTTCACCGGCAAGTGTGCATGCATATACATACATATGTACATATACATAAGTACGCTTTTGTATACATATATTTATTTTTATTTTTTAAACATATTTATATTCATACATACGTATATATACGAATTATTTGGATTATTTATTATTTTTTTTTTAGATTTACATGCATATATGCATTTGTACATGCAGATATTTAAATATTTCACACCAAATTCATGTTCTAGTTGTGGGGTAAATATTTGCCCATAAATCCCCATTGGTGAGCACATGGAAATACCCCTTAACTACGCCCTGTTCCAAACTACAATTCTAGTGAGGGCAGCCAATTCGATGAACTACATCGATCAACGTGCCTTTTCGTATCGATATGCACCAACTGCCATCTTCAAAATTTTGCAATTTTCTTTTGCGAATTTCTCAAAAACTGCTCAGCAGATTTTGATTACACTTCGCCCATATATAGATTATTTTATGCCCAATCGAATGAGATACCGTGCATTGCTTGATGGTCGCTGGGAGAGATAACGACGAAGATTGAGCCCTTAGAACTTGGAAGTGTTAAGTTTACTGGTTCATTGGTTCCGGAAACTGGTTCCGATTCTGGAGCTCGCGCCAGCCTTATCTATAAATTTGCACACAAAAAAGTACCTACACTGTTAAGGCTTTTTCTCAAAAACTGCTCAGCAGAAGTTGATAAAACTTGTATAAGACATTTGAAATATCCCCCAATCGAACAAGCTACCGTGCATTGCTTGATGGTGGCTCTGAGCTGAGATATTAGAGCTCAAATTCGAATGCAATTTTTTTTACGATTTTTGTATGGAGCGAAATCATAGGTTGCTCCACTGATAAGCGATTTTCTCCAAAACTGCTCAGTAGACTTTGATTAAACTTTCTGGAGACACTCTTGAATATGTAGCGCTCATTTTGGCGTATCGTGCATTGCTTGATGGTGACCCTGAGTGGAGCTATGCTCCAAAATGTGGGGAGCCGATTTTTCCAGTGCAAATTTTTAATACTAGGAACGTTTAAAACCCCTCAAAAACTAGTTAAATCAATAGATTTTCGCTTTCTTAACAAAATAAAAGTTTATTTCATCCAAAAAAGTTAATAAATAACGAAAAAATTGAAAATTAAAAATTGCAAAAAAGTTAACAGAGGGTTAACAGAGGACCGTCGCTAACTCAAACTTAACAGCGTCGCTAACTTTACGGACATGACATATTCATACTATGGTTTAATTGAATCATATTGCTGATATATAAATATATAAATTTTAATCAACTTTGGCCTAGTCTTAAACAATTTATAGCATAGCTCGTAAATAACAATTGAGTGTTTTTTTCTTAACGCTCAATCTCTGAGCAGAAGCGAAACAATTGAAAATAGTTGCTTCCACTCTGAGCAAGAGAGTTTTTTCTATTTTGCTTCGGTCTTTGCTTGAGCTCAACAACTCAACAACAAGTTGAGTTCATCGTGTTGAACTCTTTTAACGATTCTCTTTTCGGAAGTATAAGTCATGAATAAGTCAATTCAAAAAGTCTTGCAAACACTCTTTAAGGCTTTTTTTTAATAAATAATATTTACTTTTTTTTTATTTTGCATTTTTTATTTATTGTTGATTTTTCTTAATGTAAGTAATAAGTCAAAAATATTTAATTTTTTCGATTATTCTTTTGTTTTCATTCGAATACTTGATTAACAATGGAAAATGAGAAAAACATTTGTTTGTTTGTTTATTTCGTTTAGAATATAATTGTAAACTATCAACCTGACAATTTTTACAAGCACTAGCAGTAGCTAGGCCGTAGTAACGGCCATCGGCTTATACGATAACCATATCCATACCCTATCCTGGGATCCCCGTTGTGCAGTTGCCTTTATGACAGGGCCACTTACAAAGGGAGCTTCAGGTATGTGAATCACCGATTTGAACTTATAGGTAAAACGCCGTCTGAAATAATAAAGCAGCACGGCGGTGTAATGGGTAGAAGTCCTGCCTAAGGTTGAGAAACCCGTGGTTCAACCCGTGCCCAAAACTGGTTAGTTTTGGATTTTAATTTATTTGCCTTAAAATTAATTTTTTTAAATAGCGAAATAGGGCATACCTGAAGTTCCCCTTGTTAGACAAAATAGAAAAAATAAAAACAAAACAATATAAATGAATTCAATGAATACTAAATTTTATTTTGACTAATTGTTTAGCTTAATTAATAACAGAGAATTTAAATTGTCTGCTCCTATTGAGCTCCGACGTTCACTCAATATGAAATGCAGGGCTGAAAATGCCCGTTCTACTGACTCTTGCGTTGCTGGTGTAGCCAGCACTACTTGTGCGAGCGCAGTTAAATATGGCAATTTGAGCTTTACTTCATTAAAGAAATCTAAAATAATTGCATTCAATGGCAAGCGACCAAACATTACATCGAAGGCTTCAATGTCACCATAAATCTTTGTAAGCTTTTCCGATACAGGCTCTTCTTTGCTTTCTGACACTGTCTGAATAGGCCGAAAACAGCGAACTCTCTCCAGCTGAGGATAAATTTAATGAATTTGAATGAATTTGAGGCGTCAAAGATTTCTTCATATTCATGAGGGACAGCCTCTGGAACATTTTCTGTTGAATGTGTCTGAAATAATAAAGCGATAATATTTAACATATTTCCTATATATTAGTTTAAAACATGTATTAGTATTTGACAAACACAGTTTCATGAAGTAAATTGAAATTTTTCAGACCTAAGAGCACTATACATAAAAAAACTACATTATTTAGCTTACTTGTTTCAAATCGATTAAACGATATGCCATTTTCTTTAAATGTTGTTTTGCCAACGCTTTTTGATTAGGCGTCAACAAACAATTTACCCTTCGGTCCATATAAACTGCCGCCAACAACACTTCATTTTTCAACAAACTCTTTTCCCTAATTTTCATCTGAGCTGATAGTTTTTTTTTATGGTATTACTGCTTTTTTCACATTTTAACTTCAATTCCATCCATAGAATAAAGAACTCACTATAGACTAGGTGTGCGTCCTGAAGCTTTAAAGTCGCTTGATATGTTTCTTTGAAAGCGTCAATATAAGTCTCCATCCACTCCCAATCAGCATCTACATATATTTTAGTTTGCGTAGTCAGGAACTCCTTGAGATCAAATAATTTTCTGACCATTATGTAGGTCGAATTCCATCGTCTTATAACATCGTGAGGTGGGATATTTTTTTTATTATCGCTTAAGAAACGTCTATATATTTATGTATATGTTAAATTATATATTTAATAAAAAACGAATCGTTACTAACCTATTTGTTTCTGTACGGAGTGCTTTGCACAACGTACGACAGCAACTAATTTTATCCGCGATCGCCTTTACCTTGTTTACATTAAGTACACACAACTGAAGAGTGTGTGCTGCGCATCTAACGAGGTGAATGTTATATAAATCAAAACGGTCTAATTCTTTCATGATATTTTTAAAGCACACAAGCGTGTGTCATCGAAAAAAAGGGTCAGATATCAGATGTTTAAAACCATTCATATCACAGCATTTTGTTTTTTTATGTATATTTACATGAATATTTGAGATAATGTTATTTCGTAGTCATGTAGAATTTCCAAAATTTGTTCTTTAATTTTTAAGTTGAACGAATCAATTGTAAATTCACTCCAAGAATTGCTCTGTCCATTCTAGTGGCTACGTCGATTTTAAGGGATACTAGCTTTCCCTTTGCTAGAGCTCTTATGTTATCTTTAATAGCTCGCTACTTCGCAGACACAAAATTCATTATATTTCGCGAGTTTACGGGGTTCATGCCAAGCGAGCTATAAATCGGATAATTTCTCTGAACCCTTCACTATCCAGGAACAAAAATGGGTTTCCTTCTGTGTTGACAATTTTAACTAAGGAAGAAATGATTCCTTCTTCACTTGTGTGATATGATATTTTAATTTTTTTTTCAATTGGTTTCCCTTCGGTGTCCTCTGCATTATTCCACTCATTGTATATTTCCGCATGTTTCATTGTCAAATGTCGTTTTAAATTTGTGATATTAACTCCAGCCAATTTCGAACCAAAATCATTACATAGCGATTTATTTTCATCCGGATTAAATTTAAATCAAATTAAATTTTTTATTTAGCTCTCGTCCCATTTTACATTGACAGTACGCACTAGTGGTGCAAAAATGTCGCAGCTGTATCGATATTATCGATTTTCTTGAACTTTTGAACTTGAACTTTGCTTCATTTCACTAATGCAAATACTCTTAATATAAGTGAGACGAAAAATGAAACAAAAAAACGATTGTAGTGCGTGTGTGATAAACGAAGTGATTATCAATACTCTGCTCGGGAGTATTATTTTCATATACTCAGTAAAGAGACTTATTTGAAGACGTCACCTATGTATTTGCTGTATTGTATGACCCATTGTTATAGATTCTAAGGTTTTATCAACTAAATCAACTATCTAAAACATGATATCAATCACGAAATCAAAATCAAATATCAAAGAAGCTAACTTCGGCTTTGTCGAAGTTTATATTATTATATTTAATCCGATAACAAATTTGAAATTTCATACATCAACAGCATTAATTGTCTTATTATGAAAATGCCCAAATATTTTTCAAACTACTTGTTTTCTATTCATCCGATTTATCACGATTGCTCTTAAGATGGCTGAGTAAAACGCAAAAATTTTTGCTCTAGAGCTATATGATATATTATGTTTGTTCTATAGCAATATAGTAGTCCGATCCCGATGATTTTCATACTTTTTCTAACCCCGGTAATAAAAATCTCCCAAAAAAATTCAATCACGAAAGCTCTTAAGATGGCTGAGTAAAACAAATACTCACAGACGGACAGACGGTCAGACAGACATGGCTATATCGATTTTTGGCCATAGAGCCTAGTTGTACACGAGTTTCCGCCCAATAAGGGCTCCCGTCCGATGTCTGTCCACATTCCTAATTTATCTTCTACTTCAAAAAACTAATAACGTCTAGTCTTTGCATTCATTATCAAAATGTAGGAGGACTTCTTACCAAGCTCTCAAAAATGTTCTGTGATAGCCAAACCTTATCGGCTTTTTCTGAAACTTGCCCTAACTCCTCTATTTTGGATAACGAAATTCTTTCTAATAACTTTACTATAACTTTATAGTACTCGTTGCTGTCAACTCAAATCTGTGCTCAAGTGTTGTGGCGATAGATCTACCCTTAGGTGTTGAGTTTATTTGCGTCGAAGTTACATGTTCCAACTTTAGCTTATATATTTCTTGTTCATATATTCCTCCAGCCTCTGATATCATGATCTACATGCACCATGCTGATGCTCTGCGAACTATTTAAAGTCGTATTAAAGATCGTGATTTTCTTATAGTTTTAGGTGATTTTAACTTGACTAATATTTCTTGGCTGGTCGATGATAATCTATCTTTCTTAACATGTTTTTCTTAATAGCCTACTTGAATGTCTGCTATATCAGTTGAATTCTTTTAAAAGACTATGCAAATTATTCTGTAGCAAAATCTGAATTTTGTCTCTTAAATACTCAATGTTACAATAATTATGTCGGTTGAATTTTACAACTTTGTTAATTTTAAAAGACGCTCTTATTAACTACCTTCCACCTGCAAATTATTTTGTAGCAAAATCTGAATTTTGTCTCGTAAATACTCAATGTTACAATAATTATATCGGTTGAATTCTATAAGAACGCCAAAAGATTTTACAACTTTGTTAATTTTAAAAGACGCTCTTATTAAATACCTTCCACCTTCAGTCTTAATGACCAGACTGCTAATAATGATTCAGATATTGCAGATCTGTTTGCTAAATTATTTCAGTCGACTTATTCTACTACTGCTTCGGATCCCACACCCTAACCCTTCTCAATCCTACATTTAAATTGTATGTTTATACCCTTGCAAAAATGGTATATTAATTTTGGTCAGAAGTGTGCAACGCATAGAAGGAAGCATCTCCGACCATATAGAGTATATATATTCTTAATCAGCACGACGAGACGAGTTCAAATAGCCATGTCCGTCCGTCCGTCCGTCCGTCTGGATCAACGCGAACACTTCCTAGACTGTAAGAGCTACAGAGCTGAAATTTTGTAAGTAGGTTTGTATATACTGCAGGGGTTGTATATCTCAGATTCAGCCGGATCGGACTACTGCATCATATAGCTCCCATACAAACGGCAAAGTCATGAACAGTGACTTTTCAAATAACTTCTTTTTTTCTTAGCTATTGTCTTCTATTGAAATTTCATAGTGGTGAGTTTTTTACTCGGCTTACGACTGATATTTCTAACAACCGTGGCATTACCAAACTTTCAGCAATACCTCAGCCGTTCCGTTATTACGTCTTCCCTTCAACACCTATCCAAATCCACTATTTCTCCTTGTCAGCATGGCTTCATGAAAGGTCGTACGTCGCTTACTAACCTTTTAGAATTGACTACCCTTGTACACCGGGGCTTTCGTAAAAAATGTCAAACTGATGTTATTTATACTGGTTTTAGTAAGGCATTCGATACGGTTGAACGAGCATTCTATGCTTCTCACGGGCTTTTCCCCGAAACTATTGGCTTGGTTAAAATCGTATCTTATTGGCAGAAGCCAAAAGGTCTCTTTTCGTTCCTCAATATCCCCCCCAAGGTAGTCATCTGGGCCCACGTCAATTCCTATAATGATCCTTTTGTCCAAATGTACTTGCAATCAGATTTCGATATGTTCTGTGATTGGTGCCCCATTAATAAATTACACCTTAATGCCACAAAGTGGTCTTATATGACATTCAGTCGTTTGTCTCCGTTCCTAGCTCATTGCTCTATTAAGTCTGTTCTGTTAGATTGTGTACCATCATTCAAAGACTTAGGCTTTATATTTGACTTAAAACTTTCATTGAATGTTCATATATCTTCAATTGTCAATAGATCATGCAGTCTTCTTGGCTTTATAAAACGTTGGGCCAAAGGATTTGATGATCCCTATGTAACAAAGGTTTTATATACTTCGTTAGTTCGCCCTACTGTAGAGCAGTGTGAGGCACCCACGTGCGGGCACTTTTGCTCGGCAATTGCTCGTGCGGCCCTCTGTGTGGAATGTTTGTTTTAATTTTTTATTCGTTTCTTCACATACGATTTGCGCAGTGTAAAGCAGGTTACGCACACAAGCAAGCGCATGCTTACATCGACAGTTTGTTCTCCTAGCCCGCGCGATGTGAGCACGAAGTACAAGTTGAGACCTTAAAATAAACCAGTGTCGCACAGACTTTTGACGAAAGCGGTACTATGTCGTTTGTTACGCAGCTACACGCAGAAAAATTAATGCTTCATTTTCTTTTACACATATATAGTATGATAAATATGCCTAATACAAAATATGCATTCATTTTTATGACATTTAATTTTTTATTCGTTTCTTCACATACGATTTGCGCTGTGTAAAGCAGGTTACGCACACAAGCAAGCGCACGCATACATCGACAGTTTTAATTGGCTCTCTTTGTGCCTCACCCTGCTCTAGAGCAGAGCCCGGCACTCATATCCCGCGGGGGACGAACACGTTCGGCACCTCTAATGCATGTGAGCCGAACGGCTGCCGAAGTCCTCACACAAAAAAATCAAAAGCATGAGGGTGGATTTAGTTTCTGTCAGCATTTCGAAGTAAGCAGGTCTATGTGGCTTTGTTGAGAGAACACACATGAAAAAATTGATCGCTGCTTTGTTTTTCTATCTTTTTCTTGCATCGGATTATCGGCTGCGTTCATTTTTTTTGATTTGATATACAATTTGATGAATTTTCATTTTTTGCAGTGTAAAGCAACATACGCACACAAGCAAGTGCACACATACAACTACACTTTTTAAGCGCTCTCATATCCCCCGGGGGACGAACACGTTCGGCACCTCGTATGCGTGTAACCGAACGGCTGCCGAAGTCCTCACACAAAAAATCAAGAGCATGAGGGTGGATTTGTTGAGAGAACACACATGAAAAAATTGATAGCTGCTTTGCTTTCGCTATCTTTTTCTTGCATCAGATTATCGGCTGCGCTTGTTTTCTTGATTTGAGACAGAATTTGACGAATTATCATTTTTCGCAGTGCTCTAGAGCAGGGCCCAAAGAGAGCGCTAAAAAAATGTAGTTGTATTTGTGCACTTGCTTGTGTGCGTATGTTGCTTTACACTGCAAAAAATTAAAATTCATCAAATTCTATCACAAATCAAGAAAACGAGCGCAGCTGATAATCTGATGCAAGAAAAAGATGGAAAAAAAACAAAGCAGCGATCAATTTTTTCATGTGTGTTTTTTAAACAAAGCGACATAGATGTTGTAGAAAACTAAATCTAGTGTGGATGCTCTTGATTTTTTTGTGTGAGGACTTCGCCATTCGTTCGGTGACACGCATACGAGGTGCCGAACGTGTTCGTCCCCCGGGGGATATGAGTGCCGGGCCCTGCTCTAGAGTATTGCTCGCCAGTGTGGAACCCTCAATATGGTGTTCACCAGCATAGTATTCTCTTTCTCCATAAACTCGTTGTATAAGATTAATCATCGTGGTCTGATGAAATGGCTTCACCAAATCAGATTGACCAAAGAAATATACAAAAACGAAACATAAATAACAATGTCATAAAGATTCATATGGCAAGTATTGCTCAAGTCCAAACAACATGCATCCGCACTCTGTCGGCACTTAACACTTAAGACCATAACGACGCATTATCAAGTCGCCAAACGCTGAGCATGAAACATAAACCAGTTTCAAACCTCGAAGACGTGGGGCATTAGAATACGCATTTTTAAGAACAATTGTCGCACCTTAGTAGAATTGAACAAGTCGTATAACATCCAAAATACCAACAGCATTCAAACTACCCACAAACTCATGGAATCTTACCTTTACAATAGGAAATTTGCTGTAAAATATAATGGCTCCGGCTCGGCTGACTTTGAAATCGAAGCTGGTGTACCGCAAGGCACTATACTCGGCGCATTTGTCTTCCTGCTGTACACTGCAGACTTACCAACGAGTGTAGGACTTACAACGTCCACTTTTGCCGATGACACGGGAATTTGGATCCAGCAGATCCAAATGCCCAATACAAGCCTCTGCAAAATTAGAGGAACACCTCAAGGTGGTAGAGAATGGCTAGCAACCTGGCGTATCCGGGTCAACGAGCAGAAATGCAAACATGTTACATTTACGCTTAACAGAAGAAACTGTCCAGCTCTAATGCTAAACAACGTACCAATTCCTCAAGCCGTGGATGTCACTTACCTTGGCATCCACCTAGACAGAAGACTAACTTGGCGCAAGCACATCGAGGCAAAAAAGTCACAGCTTAAACTGAAAGCGACTAGTTTACATTGGATCGTCAATGCTCGGTCCCCTCTATGTCTGAAGTATAAAGTCCTCCTATACAACTCCTTACTGAAACCCATCTAGACTGACGGTGACGTACTATGGGGAAATGCAAGTACCAGCAATGTCGACATTATACATAGGGCGCAGTCGAAGATTTTAAGATCAATCACTGGGGCTCCGTGGTACATACGGAACGACAACATTCAAAATGATCTAAATATACCTAGCGTAAAATCTGAAAAAGGTAGTCAACAACTAAAGAATTCTGCGAAACTGGATGTACACCCTAATGTTCTTGTCAATTCCTCGTCTTAAAAGAAATGACAGACCAACCCAATAATAAATGATTAGGGCCGCCTGCAATATCCCCTGGATACATATCTTAAGTACTAGATTAAGAAAAATATCTTAAACTTGTTGTTAGGCTCTAATTTTAGAGTAGATTCAACAAATATATATTAAACGTTAAAAAAAAACCTTAGTAGATGTCCGACTAACTATTCTTTTCACGAACCTTTCCATGTTCTTTGCCAATCTTTTAACAACCTTTCTCACCTTTTCTCTCCTCACCTCTCTGTCATTTCTTTTCGCGCAATACTGTAATGACCGGGTTCCTTTGGTTCAAGAGTTTTAAGAACGAACACGTCTGTGTTGCTTTATGGTAATATTCAGATTTTATTCAGAAAATATTCTTTCGCTTAGCCTTTGTTTACATATATATTCTTATGCTGCGACTTATGCGACAGCTACAAAAGAGAGGGAGAGTGTCAGTACATATGTACATACATACTGTTGGAGCGCATGGTCAGCGGTCACACGCTGGCCTGGCTCTAGCTCATGTTACGCTTGTGCATACAGTGCTTATGTAAAAAAAAAAAAAAATTATTCGTTAACCACAATCGTTTCCATTATCCCCGACGGAAATACCTTTCAGTATTGCTTCATCGGGGGGAAAAGCCACCTACGTCGGTGTTCGAACTCGAGAGCAACAGAATTGTAGATTTAGTAGGTCTCCACTGAACCACCGACTAGGCTAATACAGTGCTTATGTGAATATATGTGTGTGCATATATAAATGTACAGCAAAGTGTTACAAGTTGAGCTCATTGTATTGAATGATGATTTGTATGAATATATACAATACTTATATAATATAATATAATATATTCTGGACTTGGTTGGTTGCAACTCATCCCTGACCTCATTGGCTGTGAATCGGGGCATAGATGGCACCTTGTGCAAATAAAACACTTCCACCTGGTCAGGGATGTTTATTTGTGTATAAAGCTAAGCTACCTTCTTCAATTAATTATTATCAGTCTTTTAGCTTAAGCTTTTTCGTCGACTCTGCTGTGTTAGTTGACGTAAATAAATAAATAAATAAATAAAAAAACATAATACTTACCTTTATTTCAAGCTCTAACCTAATGAAAACCAAAATACTTACCTCATTACTCAAACCCTTTTTGCCACGCTGTAATGGTTGCGTGTAATTTAAATTCTAATTATCCGACGCACATTTGGGTTTATCGCCAACTATCGAGTGCGAGAAAAAAATATGCGTCGAATTCATAGCCGTTTATAGTAATAATGCATCTCTGTAGAAGCTTTGCAGCGTAACCGCAGCTAACTTCATAAAGGGAAGGCTTTGAGAATAGGAGCGAAAGGGTATATAAGAACTAACCACCCGCACTTCCACCTCTTTTCATTATTCTGGCTTAACGAAGAATTAGAAGAAATTGCGTTCGAATAAAGTCAACCGTTTAAATATTAATGGTGAAAATCACCGAATACGTCAAGTCACTCGGGTTAAATAATTTGTAAGGGTGCGCTGTTTCAAACATTAAATTTTATAAATCTGCTAGCTAGACGAATATATTTGACATACACTATTTATACGGCGAATTGACCTTGAGCTTTTTTTTTGGAACAGAGCTTACACGATCCACTTCCATAGAAAAGCTCATACAAGAAAGTGCCCAAAAAAAATAGATCTTGAATAGTGTGAGGGGAGTCTAGAATGGTCTGAGCGAGAGTGCCGTCGTGCGAATAAGAGGAGGGAGAAAGCGAAAGAAAAAATCGCAAGTGCAAGAAATGCACGTGGAGTTACGTAACGCTCCGTACCCCTCGTGGACATTACCTAAGTCCACGCCTCTTTATCAAGTTCCAACTATAATGAAGGAACATCAATAAAATTAATTTGCCAATGCCAGCGCGGTCTTGCCATCATTAAATGCAAGCGCGTACCCATGGTGTGAGCCACTATAAGGCCAGAGCGACCAGTGACAGACAACGACCCCATCCATGGTTTCAAGTCGAACTTTTGGGACTGCGACCAAATAAATGTCGACCCAGTTCTTGACCTGACCAGAGGATAAATTGTTGGACCTATCGTTGGGTGGAGCGTAGCCAGCCAGCCTAATTCCTAGGCGAACCCTCGTTGGAGTGGATGATTCACCTTAGGACACGGGATAGCCCTTCGCAACAATTACTGGAGATTCTTGTGAAAGACGTCGTAGCCGACATCAAACCCAGCATTGTGGAAACCTAACCTCATCCCAGCCCGTAGTTGGCCTTCAACCAGCCGTTCTTTTTTCATTTAAGTATCGTACAAACATGTGTTAAAATTTATAAGCTTACAATTTATAATTAACTTTCTATATAGCAGGTGTTAAGAGTGATTTTTGTTGGTAATGAGAAGCAAGTTATATTTCGGTGCCACCACTATTAATATTTTTAACAGCATCGAGTGCTCCGCCCGTCATCAGGCCTGCTGACTGGATTGGACCATGCAACTGTAAGTACGGCATACCCGCAGAAAATCTTTTGGCAAAATATAACCGCTTGCCGTGTCCGCAGAATTAGTTTGTTTTTTTTTTTGTAATTTTTAAAAAAAGTCAATTAAATACATAACGTAAAATTTAGTTTAAATCAAATTCAGACTTATAAATCTGCCCACACATTTTTGTACGTTACTCATTACCGAATTAATTAGGATTTAAATATAATTGAAATTTTTGTTAATATATGAATATAAGTTGGATATGAAATCCGATGTTAACTTCCTATCTTAAAGGCATATGCCATTTTTCCATTGAATTGAATATATGTATGAAATAATGAATTGCTGATTTAGTTTATTTGGGCACCTGATGTAAGAGATTTAACAGCCACAATATGGGTAATACTGAGATCTGAAGGTATTACAAGGTTGGGTGGGTATAGAGAAGGCCATGACATCTAGGTCCTTCGAATAACAACCATTCCCTCTGCACAAAGATCCCTAATTAGGTGTAATCCTTTATTCATTATCTCTGTCTTCGTTTTATCTATGTAGCGCATGTTTTGGGAGAGCACAAGAACCACCCCATTTTCCCTGAGCTCAGCCGAGCCACTTGTTAGTAAGACAGAGAGTGCACTCCGACACCCGCGTGTTCGTAACAAATTTCTTCTTAAGCCCAGAAACAAACAAAAAGAATAAGGAAAAAGCGTTTGAAAAAAAATACAATTTTGGATACCAATCTCGACCTAGAGGCATATAAGGCGTAAGCCTAACCTAAGAACCTCGTGGTTAACCTTAACTATATGTTGTACAGCCTCGGTCGCAAGGCCAAATCCGGCCCAAATCAATCAACATTTAATTCAATTGCAAGGTATGTCCGCTATAGAAAAAAAAAGGTTTGATATTCGACTAAAATCATATTAATTTATCTAGGAAAAATTTAAGTACGATTTGACATAACCTATCATAGGCCTATGCCCATCACCATACGGCCAAGACGATAATTTAATTAAACACTACGGAAGAAAATTTAATCACTGGGGTTAAACATCAGTCAGCACTGACGTCATAGCTCGACCAGTGAGATGTTAGCTGTCACAAGGCGAAAATTCGTGTTTAAAAGAGAGCAATTACCAAGTGGTTATATCGAATTTTGTTTTTATGGAAATTTTCCATAATATTAATTGGTGCTACTAAAAGCTCGTTTAACGCATAAGTTATTGGAAAATAATATTGATTTGGTTGTCGGAGTGTAAACGCGAATAATTGTAGTAATAGATGAAGAAACGGAAATATTGTACTGAAAGTAAACGTGTAAATTCAGTAACGATTAGAAAAATACTCCTTTTTTTTTGCGCACCCACAGTAGATTTATTTTTTTGAGTTTGTATGTCGGCATGAAGCAATTAAAACATGGAATTGTATAACACATTTAAACAAAACAATTAAAAAAAAAAAAAAGATAGAAATATCAAAAAGCAACATCTGATCCAGCTGCTGAAGGCCTTCATCGGTGGACTTTCCGAAAACCGTAAGTGTATTCTTTTTATCACTTTTACCTTTTTACTGCGAGAGCTCATAACATATGGTGATTAAGATTAAAGTGCAAAAGAAAAGTAAAGAAAAAGTAAAAAAAATTACAGTAACAAATATAGCAAGAAAGGAGAAAAACAACAAAAACATGTAATACAATAGTTAATAATGAAGCGTAGATTTAAGTAAAGTAACGGGAGAATTTATCTCGGGGAATAGAAAAATGCCCTTTGCAAATGAAATTGTTTTTGAAGAATAAGTAAATAAGAAAAATGTATTTGGAATAGAAGTTTAAGTTCCCACAACATGAATTTATAAAATGATGAAATAGAATGTGCATTTGGGGTCCATTAACATATCATAATTTTTGTATTTTTGTTATTGGCCATTGACGGGAGGGTACAGATGAATAATGGCAGCTAACATCTCAGCCATACTAAAGCAAGATGTCAAACGTTTGGAGGAGTTCACAATTATTTAGCTAGTTGATTAACTTGGCTGTATTTGTTTCTGTCTTGTTGCTCGAGCCGTTCGAGATCAATAAGTTTGTTTGTTTTGGAGAATATAGTTCTCTCTTTTAGTTTCATTAGGGACTCTATAATAAAATATATGTAGCGAGATGCCACGGAAACAGCAGCAACAACCCATCCCACCCGGAAGAGCTAGGGTTACATATTAGGGTCCCGATCCGCTGTAAGATCGGAGCATCACGGTGTTAGATATTCAGAAAGCCAACACTACTCTGCTACAATACATAATTTTGGCACCCAACACGTGGGACACACATGTCAAGGTCAACGTTTATATTCGGTATAAATCGAAAGATTAAATATAAGGCTTTGGTCTTGAGTGGCTCATGATAATGTGACTTGTCGAAGGGAAATTTTTATTAATTTATATTTACAGTGTATGGAATTTGAGCTAGTTAGCAGAAGCTGATGGTTGTCAACTAACACTTTGGTAGAAATAATTTGTTAAAAAACTCAAGAACCGAAAGAAAAAACATGTTGTTGGCTAACGGCTGCGCCCTTGCGGAGCCCCAAACTGCTCGTTTTGTACGATGCGGCCTTCGGATGATTTCCACCGAGGCGGCTTTGAGGCACTTGCGATTTGGCAGGAATAAAATTATCAGGGTAACTTCAAGTTGCTTTATTTTCTTAACCTAAAACTAAGTAGTACAATTTCGGTGGGCAAAATGCAACCACATCGAACGAGATTAATTTCAAGAGTAAAATTCAAGTACAGCAGACCACGCTGTCTTTTACAAAATTCAAAGTTCTGGAAATTTCCATAGAAGAAGTAAACAAGAAAAGAATTAAAGTAACGGAACTCCAAGTTTGTCTCTTCAAAGTAATTTGCGCTGTTCTTGGTCTCTCTCTCTCTCTTCGGTCGTTTTCTCTCTTCAGCAAAGAGTGTATTGATTCAGTTGTAGCCCAAACATTCTCCCCCCTTTGATGATGACGATCCTTATCATCAAATTCACGTCCGGAAGACTCCTGCGAAAAGAATAATCTGAAACGAGAAAGTAACAATTTAACGCTTAGGTGTAGGGTTGGTGTCATTCTCCATCCAATTCTCCTGAATAGGCAATGGACAGAGTTTGGCTACCGGTCGTTTCATGAGCCCATTGACTGTCTTCAAAGTCACCACTCTCACTAATCCATCGGGTCCTGCATGTGTCTCCATAACCCGACCTAGAGGCCATTGATGAGAGGGGAATCGCTCGTCCCTGATGAGCACTATGCATCCAACTGTTAGATTTTCCTTGGTCTGCAGCCATTTTGGTCTCCTTTGTAATCGTGATAAATATTCCGAATTCCATCTTCTCCAAAACTGTTGTGCATAATATTGACAATTTTTCCATCGATCAATCAGAGTAACCTTAGCCAATTCCGGAGCAGGAGGTGCTAAAGGCGCTTCACCGATCAGAAAGTGACCGGGTGTTAATACCATTAAATCGTCGGGATCATTTGATAGGGGACATAAAGGTCTTGAATTTAAACAAGACTCAATTTGCGCCAACGTAGTTGCCATTTCCTCAAATGTTAAAACTTGTTCTCCGAGAGTTCTCTTCAGATGATACTTCATGGACTTCACTCCAGCCTCCCACAATCCACCAAAGTGTGGAGCTGATGGTGGGTTGAAATGCCAGGTGATTCCCTTTCTCAACAATGTTGGTGCAATATGTTTCGTAATGTACGAACAATATGCCAGTTTGTCCATTTGCAATTTTTTGTTGGCTCCAATAAAATTAGTACCGCAGTCACTATAAACGTCTGTGCATAGGCCACGTCTGCCAATGAAACGGTTAAATGCTCCTATAAACGCATCTGAGGTCAGATCTCCAACTGGTTCCAAATGAATGGCCTTCGTCACTAGACATACGAACACAGCAATGTATCCCTTCTGGGATATACGTCCTCTTCCTTTGCAGGGCGAAATATTTACTGGTCCAGCGTAATCCACTCCAACGGATGAGAATGCCCTAGAAGGGCGTACCCGTACTGCTGGTAACATTCCCATTTTCTGACCTGCAAATTGAGGCTTCATCTTAAAACATGTGATACATTTATGAATTTTAAAACGAACTGCATTGCGTCCATTAACAATCCAGAATTTCTTCCTTATAAAATTCAGCGTTAGTGAGGTTCCACCATGCAAGGTGCAAATATGACTGTAAGATATGACCAGATCTGTGAAAGGATGTTTATACGGTAGTATATAAGGATATTTTTCATTTATGGGCAACAGGGAATCTCGAAGCCTGCCTCCGAGACGTAAAACACGTTCGTTCGAATCATAATACGGATTAAGAGACAGTAGTATGCTGTCCTTTGCTATTACCCTTCCTTCCGATAGCGCCTTCCATTCAGAGTTAAAACAATCCTTCTGCACCATCCTAATCAATTCACGTAGGCCCTCTTCTAATTCCACAATTGAGAGTCCTAATCCTCTTCGTTCTGCCACAGATGTACGACAATTAGATACGAAACGTTTTATATATGATATAATCCATACGAGTCGTGTATACGATGAATACTTGCTGATAAATGCTACACTTGGCATTTCTTTTACTGCTATGTTATGACAGGTCACCTTTCTGACTTCAGTGTCAACAACCGACAGCGAATCCTGATCAATAGCATTACAAGGCCATTCGATGTCCGATCCTTGTAACCATGATGGCCCATGCCACCATAATTCACACGATGCCAACTTGGTTGCACTCATGCCACGGCTTAGATAATCTGCAGGGTTATCTTTCGATGCGACGTGTCTCCATTGCCTTTCTTCTGAGATTTCCAGGATTTTGTTTATTCGATTGGACACAAATACTTTCCAGTTGGCAGCTCCACCACGGATCCAACTGATGGTTATCATAGAATCTGACCAAAAAATAGTGTTCGAATAATTAATGTTAATTCTTAGATTCTCCCTTAGATACTTATAGATTTTGGCTGCTTCAAGCGCAGCACATAACTCTGCCCTAGGTATGGTTAGTTGTTGTTTAGTTGGCGATACCTTCCCTTTTGACAATAACAACTCTGTGTGATACTTATCCTCTCCAATTGGGAAGCGTAAGTAGGCTGCAGCTCCATATGCCCGTGACGACGCATCGCAAAACAGGTGCAGTTCAGCCACACCACCCGGTAGCCCCCATGTAACATGCCGTGGTATTCGTATAGTTACTATGTTTGGTAACTCCTTCACGAATTTCTCCCATTCTCTCTTAATAGTGTCCGGTAGTGTGCTATCCCAGCCAATTTTCTCCTTCCATAGATGCTGCATGAGAATTTTGGCAGTAATAATTATCGGACTAAGCCATCCCATGGGATCAAACAGTCGTGCAATTGCTGATAGTATTTTCCTCTTTGTAGGTGAGGTCGTTGGTGGAACGACATTCAAAGCAAAACGGAACTCATCTTCCTTAGGACTCCAGTAGAGACCTAAAGTGCGAATAGTATCATTACCTTCTACGTGTAACAATCCGCTTGATTCTCGATGCTCAACTGGTATGTTCTCTAATAGCTTTGGGCAATTACTCGCCCACTTCCTTAGTTCAAATGTACCACTACGAAGCATTCCAATCACTTGGTTCTTGACATCCTCCGTCTCTGCAATACTTTCGCCACCAGACAGTATGTCATCTACATACATTTGATGATTCACAACATTCACCGCCAGTGGATACTTCTCGCTTTCATCCATAGCTAATTGTTTCATAACTCTCATGGCTAAATAAGGGGCGGAGCTAGTTCCAAACATTACCGTTGTGCAGGCATATTCAGCCACATGATCACTAGTGTCCGGATTCCATAGAATACGTTGGTACTGCGCGTCGTCGGGTGGAACATTAATAAATCTGTACATTTTTTCAACATCCGCCATAAATACCCATTTTAGCCCTCGCCAATTGAGAATGATTCCTTGAAGATGTACGTGCAATTTTGGACCAATTGCTAGAATCTCATTAAGTGATTTCCCATTACTCGTCTTGCTCGATCCATCGAAGACAACTCGTACCTTCGTAGTTGATGACGATTCCTTTATGACTGGGTGATGCGGTAGGTAACAATGATCGACTCCCCCAATGCAGGATTGCTCATCGTACTAGCCCGTGACGTCACACGTTCCATTTGACCCAGCTCCAGATACTCATTTATCGTGCCAACATAAGCGTTCTTCAAACTCGCATCGCTCCGCAACCGTCTGTCCAAAGAATGTAATCGTTTTAACGCGCCCTTATATGATTCTCCAATTACCATTGATTTGTCCAAGTAAGTAAGAAAAGGAAGACGAACAACATATTTCCCAGACGGCATTCGGCTATGTGTCTTAACGAAGAAATCTTCGCACCAGTTATCCTCTACTGAAAGCCCACGTGGCTCTTCGTCGAATTGTTCTAGCTCCCAGAACTTACATAACAATTGTTCAAGTATCTCATCAGCTTCCTTCTTACGGACAGTTATGGTGTAGGACGATCTGCTACCAGCTTCTTGATTCGTCTTCCCTGATACAATGTATCCCAAATGCGTATTTTGCGCCAGAGGCATACCACGTATTCCTCGATGCACTTCTCCTAACATCAGCTCATCGTAGATATCATTTCCCAGCAAAATATCAACTCCTTGTGGACTGAAGAAGTTCGGATCGGCCAACGGTAAGTCCTTCAGATGAGTCCACTCTTCAAATGGCAGTCGTTTGATTGGCATGCGCTTACTCACTATAGGTATTACTGACGCGAGCAGCTTGTATTTCGCATGTGGGTTGTAGATTGATCCTATGACAAGCTCCACATGTGCTCTCGCATCTGTAATTTTAGTATCTGCTAATCCAGTAATCGTGATGTGAGCCCGTTTGCGCCGTAAACGTAGCTGCTGAGCTGCATTCTCTGAAATGAACGAAACTTGTGAACCTTGATCCAAAAACGCTCCAAATTGTAACGGATAGCCTTCTATCGACTCTACCCACACCGTTGCTGTTGGTAATAAAACCTCGTCTTTCTGCCTTACCGCAATTTCTGTTGTACACTTTCCATTTAAAGCATTCGCAGATGCTGTTGGGATAACTCCCTTCTTTAGTGTGCCAAGTGATCTCTCGCCTCCTGACTTGTCTACATGAAGTAGTGTATGATGCCGTCCTTGACATTTTCCACAATTTACCGCACTGTCACATGCATCTATTCGGTGATTTGGTCTAAGGCATCTTAAACACAGTCGATGCCTCACAACACATGCCTTTCGTTCCGATAGCCTCATCTCCTGGAATATCTTGCATACTCCGATAAGGTGTCCATCCCCTTGACAGACAATGCATAGGTCTGTCTCTCGAGTAACAAATGAAGTCTTTGTGTAGTTCTGGTTAACTCGTAACCCATGTACACCTGGTCTTGCATTCCGATGTCTATCCCGTGATAGAATTCCCTCGATATTACCTGCTGACGCCGTAATCATTGTTCTGTACTGTGTTTCAAGATACTGACTGAGCTCCTCAAAGCTCGGCAGATTCTGTGTTGAAGATATTGACCGCTCCCAATCCACTCTTAATTGATTCGGTAATCTTTTCATCATGTAGTACACTAAAATTTCAGACTGTTGTCGCACATTCACACCCGTCTTCTCCAATGAATTCACACATGAGCGGGAAGTTTGCACAAATCTTCTCAAACTTTCCGCATCTCCATATTTAATTGGTAACTGCTGGTCGAACACATCCATGTAATGTAAAAACAACACTCGCTTGTTATCATACAAATTCATCAACATTCTCCAAGCCACTTCATAGTTCGCCGCTATTAGCGTTAGATGTTCAATATCCTTAGCTGCGTCTCCAACCAATGAATCCTTCAAATAATGAAAACGATGTAAGTCCGTCAGCTTCTCACAGTGGTGTACTCTTGTTAAAAACACCTCCTTAAACGCCGGCCACTCAATGAATTTCCCGCTGAAGGTAGGCAGTTTAACTGTTGGAAGTTTCACTTCCTCCAAAATTGATCCCATTTGTTCATGCACCGTCTGATGCAAACAAGACTCATCAAATGCAGTCGACTCCGGGATTCTCCGATCCTTATGTCTCTGCAACTCATTTCGAATCTCAGCTACTCCCATGATGTAGGTTTCTTCGAAACAGTCTCTGATGTCTTTGTCAAAATATCGACCCTTTATCTCCACATTATCTCGTTCTTGCACCAGTTGGTGATGATTGCGCTGAAAATCTGCGTGAAGGTGGGCCAGCGAGTCCAATCTGGCTTCCAGATGACTCTCGGTATGTACCGATTCCTCCGATTTATACCGCGCCAATGACTTCTCCAGCGAAGTAAGTAATGTGATTTGCTCCGTAGTCAACGGTAACAGTTTTTCAGCCATAATGAACACCTACCCAAACACATCAACGTTAAATTGTACTCACCCAAATCAGTCTATTCACTGGTAATTACACTCCAAATCCAATCGCCAAGATCAATCCTCCCGGGTTTCGGCACCAAAAAATATGTTGGCTAACGGCTGCGCCCTTGCGGAGCCCCAAACTGCTCGTTTTGTACGATGCGGCCTTCGGATGATTTCCACCGAGGCGGCTTTGAGGCACTTGCGATTTGGCAGGAATAAAATTATCAGGGTAACTTCAAGTTGCTTTATTTTCTTAACCTAAAACTAAGTAGTACAATTTCGGTGGGCAAAATGCAACCACATCGAACGAGATTAATTTCAAGAGTAAAATTCAAGTACAGCAGACCACGCTGTCTTTTACAAAATTCAAAGTTCTGGAAATTTCCATAGAAGAAGTAAGCAAGAAAAGAATTAAAGTAACGGAACTCCAAGTTTGTCTCTTCAAAGTAATTTGCGCTGTTCTTGGTCTCTCTCTCTCTCTTCGGTCGTTTTCTCTCTTCAGCAAAGAGTGTATTGATTCAGTTGTAGCCCAAACACATGTAGAGAATTTTTTTAATTCGCACAGGTTTAAAGCCTAGACGTATCACAAATAGCTTGTTTTGCCTTTACAGTGAATTTAATTTTTTTTAAGTAAGAAACGCATTAGTCGCGATTTGATTTATATACACATTCGGAATTCGAGTGATTGCGCATGTGATTACTATCGACCAATGTTAACGGTATAAACTAAAGTCAAAAATTAATTTTGTTACGGATAAGGAAAATTTAAATTGCACTTATCCTGATTAAGAATTTGTTAGTTGAAGATTATGTCGGAATAGAGGCATGCACAATCTTTTGGAATCTCAAGGTAATGCTTAAGCGTACACTTGTCCAAAGATGAGCATAGTTGATAGAAGACATTTCTTAACACTTTCGAAATCAGCGAACTAGATTCAATAGTTAAAATCTTAAAACTCCATTTATGTAAATGATAGACAGCTTTAGAAAAAAATATCTATTTCACATATTTTATCTTCTTGTTCTGTGGGAAAAATTAAAAAAAAAAAAAATGGCTTTACACCATAGTACGGAGGAAGTATATAATCCCGCAAATTCTGGGGAAAATATTTGTCTGGTCTGTTACTATTACTAATTGCAAGCATTCATTTCACTTGTATAGTATAGTAAATTATTTAAAAGAAAAGGAAGAATGTCCTGCGTGTCTTATAAATTGAAGGAGAAGGACTTAAAGATAATTAAAGTAAACCAGCAAGGAAAAAAAGTTAGACCAGTCACCAGATCCTTTGCACGTAGCGTAAATGAAGACCGAAGAACGGAAGAGCTCATAAACGTAAACGTTATTGAAGCACAAATACACAACACAAGTCAAGCCGACCTATTGCCATTAGAAGGAGGGAATAGTACGCAACATGGAGAAGTTCCGCAATCAATACCCAGACCAATTCGTCAAAGAGGTAGACCAAGTCGTCGAAGGAACACACGACATCCCGTTAATCAGCCTTTACGTAACGAAATAAATCGAGCGGAAATGGAATCTCTTATTCAGCAGACAGTAGAAAGGGTTATTTCTTCAATAAGTAGCAACGCGCAACCAAAAAGTCATATTCGACTAAACAGATCGCCGAGCAGTAGCAGAAGAACACATTATCAATTAATAGGCACAAATAAAGTTGCGGAGGTGGGGAATCCATTTTGATGGATCTTCTAACGGCTTACCTGTGGAAGAATTTCTATATAGAGCGAAAACGTTGACGCGACAACATTTAGGTGGAGATATTGAAGTTTTATGTCGGAATATACACATTGTTCTGATTGGTAAAGCTAAAGATTGGTACTGGCGATACCATAAGGGAATTGACCATCTTAAGGATAGTCGATCCAATTATAAAATAAGAGAACAAGAGCTCGCAAACAGAAACCAATCTTGTAGGCAATCGATCCATATTAATGGATATAAAATATTAATGATTATAAAATAAGAGAACAAGAGCTCGCAAACAGAAACCGGGAGAAACTTTCGAAGGTTTTTATGAAGCAATATGTCTAATTGACATATTGCTTCATAAAAACCTTCGAAGGTTTTTATGAAGCAATATGTCTAATTGACATATTGCTTCATAAAAACCTTCGAAAGTTTCTCCCGGTTTCTGTTTGCGAGCTCTTGTTCTCTTATTTTATAATCATTAATATTTTATATCCATTAATATGGATCGATTGCCTACAAGATTGGAAGAAGACGAATTAGTAGAAATTGTACAAGGCAATTTACTCGACTTCTTTTCGAGGAAATACGATCAATCAGTCACTTACGTCATCTGGTACAAAAGAGAGAGAATTTTCTTAAAGAATCGAGTCGTCTCAAATTTTCAAATACACGAGGAAAAGATATAGGATCACACCGAGTATATGCAGTAGAGGAAGTAGAAGAAGAAGTAAGCACCATGGAAGGCCATCCGCAAGTAGCAGCTCTGCAGAAAAACACTGAGAAATTATCTTGTTGGAACTGTTGTACTCAAGGCCATAAGTGGGAAGATTGCTTAGAAGAGAGAAGAATCTTTTGTTACGGGTGCGGTACGCCTAACATTTATAAGCCCAATTGTTTGAACTGCAAGAAGCGTTCGGAAAACCGGCAAATCGGGTCATCCCAGTCAGTGAGGCTGTCCCACAACCAATAGAAAACAAAAAACTAAGCCTATCCGATTATTTGAATCAATCTAACACAGATAGTCAAAACAAGAATAGCTCACATGTTGATCATAACCTTAGGTTTCTACCTTATCACGAAAAATGGAAAAATTATTTAGAAATTAAGAACAGAATTTTTGAAGCACCTAAAAATAGAATAAAAAGAAATACACACCGAAGGAGGAAGTTTTTTAGAAATATAAGAGCTAAAAGTAATATACTTATATCTACAATATTCCAAGACAAAACTGATATGCGTAGTTATGCACAAGTCTCCTTTTTATAATTTTCTGAATTGGGTTTGCTAGACACTGGTGCAAATGTAAGTTGCGTGGGTGCAGATTTAGCCCAGCAAGAATGGTCCAAATATAAACAATTTAAATGCATGGGTTCCAATGTGAAAACAGCTGATGGAAAGCCTCATAAGGTCTTAGGCGTAATGAAAGTAAAGCTTCAATATAAGGACCAAGAGAAAGATATGGAATTATATGTTATACCTTCTATCAAGCAACGTCTGATACTAGGCATAGATTTTTGGAGAATTTTTAGTCTAGCTCCAGAAATCATGAGTTCAGTAGAACGCGTATCTGAGTTCCAATTAGAGAAAGAAATCGAAACATGTCCGTTAACCGAAAAAGAGTTTCAACAATTAGAGATAGTCAAGGAGTTGTTTCCTAACTTTGAAAAACAGGGCCTTGGACGTACTTCTTTGCTAGAACACCACATTGATGTAGGTGAGGCCAAACCAGTAAAGCAGAGATATTATCCGGTAAGTCCTGCAGTAGAAAAACTTTTATACCAAGAAGTAGATAGAATGATAAGCCTAGGAGTAATAAAACCTTCTCAAAGTGCTTGGAGTTCTCCAATGAGAATGGTAGTGAAGCCTACCAAAGTGATTTTGTACTTGGACGCGCGAAAAGTGAATGAAGTAACTCACAACGATGCATACCCATTACAAAGCATCGAGGGTATCTTTGCTAGATTACCGAAAGCAAATATCATTTCAAAACTTGATTTAAAAGACTCTTATTGGCAGATGTGTCTGACAGAGCAATCGAAGGCGTTAACCGCATTCACAGTTCCGGGAAGGCCATTGTATCAGTTTACAGTTATGCCTTTTGGACTCTGTAATGCCGCTGCAACCATGTGTCGCCTGATGGACGAAATTATTCCACCAGAGTTACGTCATTGTGCTTCTGATTTTCAGTCTCATTTAGCAGTTTTGGTAAGAATAGCAGAACAGTTTCGTAAAGCCAATTTGACGCTTAACTTGGCAAAGAGCCAATTCTGTGTGACAAAAATAAACTATTTGGTCTATGTAATTGGTAGCGGAGGAATTTCTACTGATTCTTCCAAGATTTCCTGTATATTTAATTGGCCAACGCCGAAGAATTTGAAACAAGTTCGTGGGTTTTTAGGAGTCTGCGGTTGGTACCGAAGGTTTATCCGAAATTTTGCAGAAATTACCAGTCCAATTACCGATATATTAGCTACAAAAAAACCATTAAGTAAACTTTAGAGGCTCAGGAAGCAATGGATAAACTTAAATTTCTTTTAACCACGGCTCCGGTATTAGCCAATCCAAATTTCGATCAGAAATTCTACTTACATTGTGATGCTTGCGATAAAGGGATTGAAGCAGTTTTAGTTCAGTTGTCCGATAATCAAAAAGAAAAACCTATAGCATACATGTCTAAGAAACTAAGCAAGGCGCAAAGAAATTAAAGCGAATGTTTAGCAGTCATTTTAGCCATAGAAAAGTATCGATGTTACTTAGAGTTGCAGGAGTTCGAAGTTGTGACGGATCACTCAAGTTTATTATGGCTATTAAGACAACAAAACGTATCAGGACGATTAGCCAGATGGATATTAAGGTTACAAGCGTTTAAGTTTACGATTTCACACCGCAAAGGAAAAGATCATATAGTTCCAGATGCATTGTCAAGAATTTGGGAAGCAGACATAGAATAATAGATTTGGAATCATCAGCTTTTTTAGATAAGGAATATATAGAATATTTAGAACTTAAACAAAGGGTAGGTGAGAATTTAGAAAAATTCCCAGACTTACAAGTGAAGGATAAATTTGTATATATTCAAACTGAACATTCACCTGGTAGTGAAGAAGATAATTCGTTCTGCTGGAAATTATAGGTACCGCAGAAATTAAGATTAATAGCCATAGAGCAAGCTCATGATAATATGTTATCGGCACATGGAGGTGTCCAAAAAACTATAGAGCGATTAAGAAGAAATCTATTTTGGCCAGGATTATCCAAACAGGTTCGAGAATATATAAGCACTTGTGCCACCTGTAAAGAAACGAAAGCTCCAAACAAAATATTAAGACCTCCCATGGGAGTACAAAGTGTTTCAGTCAGACCGTTCCAAAAATTGTATATCGACTTATTTGGACCATATTCGCGAAGGAAATCAGGGCATATTGGTTTGCTCATAGTTCTTGATCATTTTAGCAGATACCATTGGCTTTGCCCAATAAAAAAATTTACGTCAAATTTGATTCAGGAATTTTTAGAAAAGCAAATCTTTCACTGTTATGGAGTACCAGAAATTATAAATTATAAATTATATTATAAGCGACAATGGATCCCAGTTCAAGGCTGTTGCCTTTGAAGCCTTTTTATCTAAATACGCAATTAAGCATATTTTTACGGCGCTATACTCACCGCAGAGTAACGCAGCTGAAAGAGTTAATAGATCGTTATTGTCCGCTGTGCGCTCATATTTAAAGCAAGATCAACGAAAATGGGATAAATATTTAACAAATATATCTTGTGCTTTTAGGTCAGCACTTCATCAGTCTTTAGGATGTTCACCATATAAGGCTCTATTTAGATTTAATATGATTAATCATGGCGACGAATATAAACTTTTGAGAAATTTACAATTGCTAGAAGAATCTATACCCTTTAGTAGACCGGATACTCTTACTTTGATACCCAAGAATATTCAAGACAATAGTAAAAAAGCATATGAATACAATGTAAAGCAGTATAATTTAAGATCCAGTCCAGTTTCATTTAAAGTCGGCCAAGAAGTTTTTAAAAGAAATTTTAACTTGAGCAATTTTAATCAGAACTATAATAAGAAGTTAGGACCTCAGTTCTCGCAATGTCGAGTTAAGAAAAAGTTTGGAAATGCGTATTATTTATTAGAAACTTTGCAAGGGAAAGTAATTGGAACTTATCATGCGAAGGACATTCGACCTTAAAATTCCAGTTAATCTTCCTCCTGATAGTTGTCAGAATTACCTGTGTTTGTAATGGTTGCGTGTAATTTAAATTCTAATTATCCGACGCACATTTGGGTTTATCGCCAACTATCGAGTGCGATCAAAAATATGCGGCGAATTCATAACCGTTTATAGTAATAATGCATCTCTGCACCGCAGCTAACTTCATAAAGGGAAGGCTTTGAGAATAGGAGCGAAAGGGTATATAAGAACCTGCCACCCACACTTCCACCTCTTTTCATTATTCTGGCTTAACGAAGAATTAGAAGAAACTGCGTTCGAATAAAGTCAACCGTTTAAATTTTAATGGTGAAAGTCACCGAATACGTCAAGTCACTCGGGTTAAATAATTTCTTCGCAAGCCCAGAAACAAACAAAAAGAATAAGGAAAAAGCGTTTGAAAAAAAATACAATTTTGGATACCAATCTCGACCTAGAGGCATATAAGGCGTAAGCCTAACCTAAAGACCTCGTGGTTAACCTAAACTATATGTTGTACAGCCTCGGTCGCAAGGCCAAATCCGGCCCAAATCAATCAACATTTAATTCAATTGCAAGGCATGTCCGCTATAGAAAACGAGCTATGGAAGTTAACTTCGGCCTTGCCGAAGTTTATATACCCTTGCAGTTCTTTATTATATTTAATTCGATAAGAAAAGTGAAATTTCATACATCAACAGCATTAGTTGTCGTATTATGAATATGCTCAAATATTTTTCAAACTACTGAATTCAAAACACATTTAATGATTATTAAACAATATATGATGTAGTAGTCCGATCCCGATGATTTTCATACTTTATCTCACACAGGTAATAAAGAGTCTCCAAAAAAAATTTCAACCCGATATCTCTTAAGATGGCTGAGTAAAACGCATACGCACAGACGGACGGACAGACGGACAGACGGACAGACGGACATGGCTATATCGACTCAGCTTCTCAAGCTGATCAAGAATATATATACTTTATGGGGTCGGAAACGTCTCCTTCTGTGCGTTACAAACATCTGACCAATTTTATAATACCCTCTGAAGGGTATAAAAAGGTTTTGATATTCGACTAAAATCATATTAATTTATCTAGGAAAAATTTAAATCACCATACGGCCAAGACGATAATTTAATCAAACACTACGGAAGAAAATTTAATCACTGGGGTTAAACATCAGTCAGCAGTGACCTCATAGCTCGACCAGTGAGATGTTAGCTGTCACAAGGCGAAAATTCGTGTTTAAAAGAGAGCAATTACCAAGTGGTTATATCGAATTTTGTTTTTATGGAAATTTTCCATAATATTAATTGGTGCTACTAAAAGCTCGTTTAACGCATAAGTTATTATTGGAAAATAATATTGATTTGGTTGTCGGAGTGTAAACGCGAATAATTGTAGTAATAGATAAAGAAACGGAAATTTTGTATTGAAAGTAAACGTGTAAATTCAGTAACGATTAGAAAAATACTTTTTTTTTTTTGCGCACCCACAGTAGATTTTTATACCCTTGCAAAAAGGGTATATTAATTTTGGTCAGAAGTGTGCAACGCATAGAACGAAGCATCTCAGACCATATAAAGTATATATATTCTTGATCAGCACGACGAGACGAGTTCAAATAACCATGTCCGTCCGTCCGTCCGTCCGTCCGTCCGTCTGGATCAACGCGAACTATAACTATGACTATATCATATAGCTCCCATAGAAACGATCGGTGGAAAACAGTGACTTTCATCAAAAAGTTCGTTATATCCTATGCTAAGATTGAAGGCCGTTCTTTCGCAGACATTAGACTTTTTGGATAAAACGTTTTTACACTTTGATGGCAATGGGTAAGGAAAGAATTACCACAACAGTTGCAAGGGTATACAAACTTCGACGTGGTCGAAGTTAACCCCGGCCCTCTGGTTTTTTTTTTGAGTTTGTATGTCGGTATGAAGCACTTAAAACATGGAATCGTATAACACATTTACACAAAACAATTAAAACAAAAAAAAAAAAAATAGAAATATCAAAAAGCAACATCTGATTCAGCTGCTGAAGGCCTTCATCGGTGGACTTTCCGAAAACCGTAAGTGTATTCTTTTTATCACTTTTACCTTTTTACTGCGAGAGCTCATAACATATGGTGATTAAGATTAAAGTGCAAAAGAAAAGTAAAGAAAAATAAGGTTTGATGCCCACATATACCTATGTTATATGTCTCACTCGCTATTATTGTTTTCTTTTATTTCGTTTATGCATTCAAAATTTTATTTGCCTTTGCCTCACATACAAACTACACTTACAAATGATCATGAAATTTTTGAATTAAATTAAATTAAAATTATTGAAAGATATAAGGGCTATCATTCATTTCGGTGTCGCGATTAATTTTTTTATTAAGCTCGTTTACAGTAACAAATATAGCAAGAAAGGAGAAAAACAACAAAAACATGTAATACAATAGTTAATAATGAAGCGTAGATTTAAGTAAAGTAACGGGAGAATTTATCGCGGGGAATAGAAAAAATTCCCTTTGCAAATGAAATTGTTTTTGAAGAATAAGTAAATAAGAAAAATGTATTTGGAATAGAAGTTTAAGTTCCCACAACAACAATTTATCCCACAACAATTTATAAAATGATGAAATAGAATGTGCATTTGGGGTCCATTAACATATCATAATTTTTGTATTTTTGTTATTGGCCATGGACGGGAGGGTACAGATGAATAATGGCAGCTAACATCTCAGCCATACTAAAGCAAGATGTCAAACGTTTGGAGGAGTTCACAATTATTTAGCTAGTTGATTAACTTGGCTGTATTTGTTTCTGTCTTGTTGCTCGAGCCGTTCGAGATCAATAAGTTTGTTTGTTTTGGAGAATATAGTTCTCTCTTTTAGTTTCATTAGGGACTCTATAATAAATTATATGTAGCGAGATGCCACGGAAACTGCAGCAACAACCCATCCCACCCGGAAGAGCTAGGGTTACATATTAGGGTCCCGATCCGCTGTAAGATCGGAGCATCACGGTGTTAGATATTCAGAAAGCCAACACTACTCTGCTACAATACAACGCACACTTTCGCCCCCGCAAATTAAATAATACTCTTTTTCTCAAAAACTAACAAAACTTAAGTCATCCAATTTAATATGAAGATTTGTTTAGTATGCGCGTAAAATTTGTATATCTTAATATTTTGCCTCCATATCTTGGAAAAAATCGATTACCAGCTGCAACTTTTTGACTATCGCAATAATTTAATTGCGATACCCGACCAATTAATCTTATCTATTTCTACCAAACTTCCACATGGAAATCGGACTATAAACATGCAAAATAGGTGAATGAACGTCTTTTGCAACGCGGTTCATAGGGGCAGATTTGGCCGTTGGCTAGTGGCGGCGCTAGAGTGCTCGTGTGTATATAGAGTGAGCGAGATATGAGGCATGTAAAAACAATTTAACAGACATACATTCGGCTATCGCAATTTGAAATATTTGTGTCACCTTGTCCATGGTATACCCAAGTCGGCGAGTCGACGTACTTCATTATAGGGTGTGTTAATTTTGGTCAGAAATGTGCAACGCATAGAAGGAAGCATCCCCGACTATACAAAGTACATATATTCTTAATCAGCACAATGGAGACGATTTCAAATAGACACGGCCGTCCGTCCGTCCGTATGGATCAAAACAAACTTTTTCAAATTCAACAAATTTTTCATGTAGGCTTGTATATACTGCATTGGATTCAGCAGGATTGGACCTGATGATCTTAGTGAAGAAGTACTGCGCAAAAGTTCAAAACGATTCGTCCAGTAGATTCTGCAGGATCGTGTACACCGACTTCGAAAGTGGCAACTTTTCAAGAGAGCGTTTTAAAGTTTTGGACATCCAAAATTGTAATATAAAACCCGCTTTTTTTGGTTTACTCACCTGCGTTTAACTGCCCATAACTTCAGAATTTTTACTCGGATAGATCTAAAATTTGAAGACACTATTCTTCAGATGTTGTGCATTCAGAAAAAAGAATAAAAAATAATTTTAACAATATTTTCTTTTATTTTGGTTATTTCTAATTTCATTTGACTTGGTTTTAAAATATTAGTGTATCAATAAATTTATAATTCCTGCCTGAATTTTTTCACATTCATTTATGATCATGAAAACCCGAATGGATTCTTTATATACGTACTAATAATTCTTTTAATAATAATTCTTTTAATAATTCTGTTATATTTTCAATCCTTTTGTTCATGTTGCGAAAGTTTTCACTTATCTCATTTGTAGTAGTCTTAAGAATGTCTGCCGTGGAATCTACCACCGACGTCTGCTTTTCTTTTATATGCTTTTAATTCTGCTGATTTGTGAATAAATGGTTCATGTTTTCTTCCATCTGTACTCTGTCATCCGCATCCATGACACTGAATAATATATGTTACAGTAAACCAATAAATTCAAACGATGCTCGCTTGCGTCTTGTCTTTTTTTGAATCAAGAATCGCTAAACCGTGTTGTTTAAGCATTTCAAAATATGCCGACATAGTATACCACCAGATCCCATGAGGACGCTACTGCTTTCACTTCACCCATCGGATCTAAGTACAATGCGGCTGTTGAGTTTAGTTCTGTTAGCATTAACATTGCTAACATCATCACGGTTCCTATTTTGGACAGATGACCTTTTCGATATCGATTCTCTTTAACGTCTTTGGATGATTCTACCCCAATAGGTGGATAGATTTCATTTATAGGCCTGGTAATTCACCCTTCTTGCAATTTGACTTTTACCAATCTTACCTTATCGTCTCTGCTTTTGTGAATTACCTCAATCTTGATCATCTTTGATCAGTACGACATGTCTATTCTCTCAGTTTTTTATGCTTCGTCGCCACTTATTCCTTTCGAGAGCATATAGATATTCGTCTCTCCTTTTCACCCAGAAATCTTTTTTCATTTTATGAATTAATTTGTTTTTAATTTTAATTTTTAAGAGTACTTCTTAGCAAGCTCTCGAAACTGTTCTGTGATAGCCAAACCTTTTCGGCTGACAATTTAGCTTTTTCTGAAAGATGGCCTAACTCCTCTGTTTTGGATAACGAAATTCTTTCTAATAACTTAAAACCCATTTACAACCGATAACCCTTTTGTTTGCAGGAAGATCAACCAAACTCCATGTATTAATATTTTCTAGGTTGTCATAGTCCTTCTGCTTTGCTGATTTTCAGTTTTCCGTCTGCTCTGACTTAAATGCCTCATTTATACAGGCAAATGTGCGAACAATCTTTGGTGTATGCATCCATAAGGTGTATATTAAAGTCTCCAAAATGTATGTAACAAGCAGAAGGAAGCTTTTCCCCATAAAGTATATATATTCTTGATCAGTATCAACAGCCGAGTCGATATAGCCATGTCCGTCTGTCCGTCCGCCTGTCCGTCCGTCCGCCCGCCCGTCCGTCCGTCTGTCTGTCCGTATGAACACGTAGATCTCAGAGACTATAAGAGCTAGAGTCACCAAATTTGATACGTAGACTCGTGTATCAAGTTTATTTCAAATTTTTGTCATGCCCCCCTCCGCCACCGTAATTTAAACAAATTTTATTTTCTTAAAGACTATAATAGCTAAAGACATCAAATTTGGTACGATTAATACTTTAGTAAGCGCGCAGACATTTGTTGCTAAAAAATTTTGCCACGCCCCGTTCCGCCAGCGCAATTGAAACAAAACCTATTTTCTTATTGACTAATTGCTAGAGACACCAAATTTAGTAGGTAAATTTGCTTAATAAATGCGCATATTTTGTATGTATAAAGATTTTGCCACCCCCCTTTCCGTCCCCGTAATTATCTCACGTAATTTTTTACCTTCTACATAAAATTTGACACACTTGAATTTGATACTAGTGCTCAGCAAAATACCAAATTTGATCAAAATCGGACTAAAAATAGCCACGTTATGCATTTAAACGTTTTCCATAAGCGCGGAGGTTGGCCGTTGGCTGGTGGGGGCGCTAGGGTGCTCGTTAGCTTGCGTGAGCGAGGTACTGAGATATGCTTGTACAAACAATGTGCTCTGAATTTAAAAATAAAAACGTTAATGCATTTGTTATTATAAGTTTGAAATATTTTTTTTACTGGTGTATAGTATACCTAAGTCGGCGAGACGACTTACACACTTCATTTCTTATAGGCTTGATCCTGTTGATCGTCATGGCGGTGGAGTACTCATTGCTGTCAACTCAAATCTGTGCTCAAGTGCTGTGCCGATTGATCTTTCCTTATGTGTTGAGTTTATTTGCGTCGAAGTTACATGTTCCAACTTTAGCTTATATATTTCTTGTTCATATATTCTTCCAGCTTCTGATATCATGATCTACATGCACCATGCTGATGCTCTGCGAACTATTTTTAGTCGTGTTAAAAATCGTGATTTTCTTATAGTTTTCTTATAGTTTAGGTGATTTTACCTTGCCTAATATTTTTTGGCTGGTGATGATAATCTATCTTTCTTAACATGTTTTTCTTAATAGCCTACTTGAATGTCAGCTATATCAGTTGAATTCTTTTCTTAACTCTTCTAAAAGAATCCTCGATTTTGTTTTTGTCTCGGGTCCCACTGTTAGTTCTCTATCTCGAACACAGCCCCTTGGGAAGCCTGAAGATCCTTATCACGTACCATTAAAGTTACATTTTCTTACAATATTAATTCATTGAATAACATCTCCATTTCTCGTCGTAGATGTTTTCGTAAAACAAATTGCAATCTTCTTAAAAACTTTATTTCTTCTTTTGATTGATATTGATTTCTATTTGAGTACTATGATGTGCAGTGAATTTTTTCTACTCTGCTCTTAATTCTCTAATTGATAAATGTGTTCCTTATCCGTACCATTAAATCGAGATATTTTAAAAGGTTTAAAAAACTGGTTTGCGACTTGACTATGCAAATTATTGTGTAGTAAAATCTGAATTTTGTCTCTTAAATACTCAATGTTACAATAATTATATCGGTTGAATTCTATAAGAACGCCAAAAGATTTTACAACTTTGTTAATTTTAAAAGACGCTCTTATTAACTACCCTCCACCTTCAGTCTTAATGACCAGACTGCTAATAATGATTCAGATATTGCAGATCTGTTTGTTAAATTCTTTCAGTCGACTTATTCTACTACTGCTTCGGATCCCACACCCTATCCCTTCTCAATTCCACATTTAAATTGTATGTTTTTTCCTAGTATTACTGAAGACTGTATTATCTCTAGCTTGTGATCTATGACGTCTTCCTTCGTACCCTGGTCTGAATATATTGCTAGTTGCATCCTTAAAATGTGTTCGATTTCTCTATCTAAGAATTTATCTCGGTTATTCTTTATATCGAGTGTAACTTGTATTTTTCCTGATATTTGGAAGGAGTCTTTTATTATTCCGCTTTTTAAAAAGGTTAGCAAATCGGATTTATTTAGCTACCGTGGCGTTGCCAAACTTTCCGCAATACCTAAGCTCTTTGACAAAATTATTACATTTTCCCTTCAACACCTATCTGGATCCACTATATCCTTGTCAGCATGGCTTCATCAAAGGTCGTTCGTCGCTTACTAACCTTTTAGAATTGACTACCCTTGTACCCTTGCCTTTCGTAAAAATGTAAAACTGATGTTATTTATACTGACTTTAGTAAGGCTTTCGATACGGTTGATCATTCTAAGCTTCTCACGGGCTTTTCCCCGAAACTATTGGCTTGGTTAAAATCGTATCTTATTGGCAGAGCCAAAAGGTCTCTTTTCGTTCCTCAATATCTAAAAGTGTTCGAGTTACCTCAGGTGTCCTTCAAGGGAGTCATCTAGGCCCACTGTTATTTACCCTGTTTATAACTGATTTACATTTGCCCTTGACCCTGTTATAAATGAGTTACCTTTGGTCTTGACTCATTCACGCGGGCTCATGTTTGCGGATGACGTCAAGATTTGTTATTCATATAATGATCCTTCTGTCCAACAGTACTTGCAATCAGATCTCGATGTATTCTGTGAATGGTGCCACGTTAATAAACTACACCTTAATGCCACAAAGTGCTCTTTTATGATAATCAGTTGTTTGTCTCCGTTCCGCGCTAATGAGCTCTATTAAGTCTGTTCTGTTAGATTGTGTACCATCATTCAAAGACTTAGGCGTTATGTTTGACCCAAAACATTCATTTAATGTTCATATATCTTCAATTGTCAATAGAGCATGCAGTTTTTTTGGCTTCATAAAACATTCGGCCAAAGAATTTGATGATCCCTATGTAACAAAGGTTTTAAACACTTCGTTAAGACGCTCTACTCTAGAGTATTGCTCGCCAGTGTGGAACCCTAAAAATGATGATCACCAGCGTAGTATTGAATCGGTACAGAAGCAATTCCTTAAATTCACGTTACGCGGTATTAATTGGGACCCGAGTTTTCGTCTACTTTCTTATTCTGACAGACTTCTTCTTATTAATCTTCCTCCACTTTACAACCGTAGGCTCGTATTTGGCATTCTTTTTCTCCATAAAGTAGTCAACGGCGAAGTCATTTCTACTAACTTACTAGATACGCTATATTCAATTAATTATTATTATTACTAGCTGGCCCGGCAAGCGTTGCTCTGCCCCCTTTTTTACTTGCTGGCGAATTAAATGTTTAGTTCATCCATTAAATGTTCGACGTGGCAATATTCAAATTTTTAGCTACGCACTTAACTTAGTTTAATACTATTAAGTATACAATATTTTTTGTTTTGTTTGCAGGTGCATAAATAAACAAATTATTTGGTGCTCCCACCCTGGAACATGCCACGTATAATTGTCCGTGAGAAAAGCACGAATCTTCTAAAATTACCCCACACAGTTGAAGGGTTTGTCCTTGCGCTTTATTTATCGTCATTGCAAATGATAAACGCACTGGGAATTGAAGACGTTTCAATTCGAATGGCATGTCAGTTAATATCAATGGATTCCTTGGTATTAATACAACTTCTCCTCTTTCTTTGCCAGTTAGAATTGTTGCTGCGATTAAATTAGGCATTTATTTTTTATACAAAGTCTTGTTCCATTGCAAAGTTTTGGTGCATTGATATTTCTTAACAGTATGATTGAGAAACCCACTTTCAATTTTAAAATATGTATGTGGAGGCGTAGCTCCAAAGAATTTAGAAATTCCGCAGGATAATTTACTGCGCCTTCTTCTGTTGTAGCAGTATCGATTGACTTGTATGATATTATGTCACCTCATAAATTTCAATGCTCTGCAATGCACACATTGTTTATTCATTTGTCCAATATTGGAATATATGCTATAATCAATTGTGCTATCATAATTATGAGCCGCCAATTCCATGTTGTTGTCAACCGTGTTCGCATTACGTCTACGAAATTCTCTAACAACTGTGGCGTTTCGTGTTCGTCGACCAGTATTTGAACGTCTTGGAAGTGGCATTTTGAATGTGGTTTATATACAATTCACTTAATTTTTTAAATTCTAACCTCACTTTTCTTATTGAACGGTATAAATTGACATATAACAGTCACGAATGCAATGATCTGGCAACGAATGCCATATAAACAATACATCAGTCATTAAATGTATGGCAGCACCACTGGTATATTAAAGCTATATGTTATACAGCACTATACGTTAGAGGTTTACATTGTATTCAAATGAATTCTTTTTATTCATTCGTTTTAAAATCCTTAAGCTAATTGGTTAAATTCAAAATTAGCTTTTTTTTGGAAAAACAAACCTTTCTTGGGCCATACCGAATATTTAAAAAAAAAAATGGTATACATTGTTATTTGAATTCATTTTATTCATTTATTTAAAAACGCCTTTAGTTAATTGATTAAATTGAAAATTAACTTACTTTTGGAAAAAAAAACCCTTCTTTGGACTTATTAAATCAAAAGAACGGCTTACAATTTGTATACACTGCGCGTCATCAGGTTAGCGCCCCCCTAACACTCACCGTAAATGTTAAATATTTTCCAAACCGTTTGAAATAATTGACTGAAATTTTTTTACACTATAATTCAGTGAATTCTCTTTAAAATAAGACAAATTTAAATATTGAAAGTTATGAGATTAATTTATTATAATTTTTTTTGAAAGAAGTATGAAAGTTTTGAAAATTTGGTCATCAGGTTAGCGCCATCAGAGATAGGTCAAAAAATATAAATCTTAGTGAAATGTATGACACTTTTTTTTAGTTTATAACTAAAATACTTGATATTTTTAACAAATTAATAATGGGTGGTCCCGCCTTTGTTTGTTATAACTTCGAAAATTCGATTAGGCATCGAATCATACAATTTAGCAATGTAATTTAATAAAATTAACGACCAAGCGTCTTTAATGCCTTTTATATGGTCCGATTTTGAATTATATTGCTTTCCGGACTCGTAGACCTTCGTAGCTAACCATCCCCAGACATTCTCTATAATATTTAGGTCCGTCGAGTCCATACTCGCCCCCATGGCCCCCATGGGCCATCCAAGTACTTCTAGATTTTGGCTCTGCATCCACATTTTGACGGTCCTGGCGGTGTGTATTGGGGCATTGTCGTGCTGGAAATACCACTGCAAATTCCCAAATGTATTTTTTATTTGGGGAAATGCTGTTTTTAGCACATCCTTGTAGTTCTCCGCATAAATTCGCGATGTCAAGAACTGCAACTCGAAGGTTCCGTAATAAGAGATGGCTCCCCACACCATTACACCTCCAATTCGACTGTGCAAACGGTCCAAATGATGCTCCTCTTTACGGAGATAGTGGAAATAATAATTATACCCATCAGGGCCTTTAAAATTGAACTTTTTCTCGTCTGAAAAAACGACATACTTCCAGCGCGAAGTCCAATCCATATGGGTTCGGGCAAAATTAAGGCGAGCTTCTTTCCGCAGGTGATTAAGTGGCGGTTTCTTTTTTAGTTTCCGTCGCTGCAATTGTTCAGCTTCCCGAATAACTCTTAGCACACTGGATACACTCGCTTTTACATTAGTTTTTTCCTTTATTTTAGCAGCCGACTCATGCGAATTTGATGCTTCCCGTAGAATTCTCCGTTTATCTGTTTAGGAAACTACTCGATTGTTTCCCTCTTTATAGTTCATTCCGTATTTCCCCTTATTTTGAAGAAAATTGGATATAGTTTTCCTGTGCCTACCAGTTTTTTCGGCAATTTTGTGCACTGACAGGCCCAATTCCGAGTATGCTTCAATCTTTGATTTTTCTTCCACAGATAAAATTGATTTTCTTCCCATTTTAAACGGTAAACTAAAGAATACAATTGACTTGTGATACAAAAAAAATTTGGTGTCCGTGATTGCTAGATTAAGCGAGATATCTAAAATTGCATTTGGGGGCGCTAATCTGATGACGCACAAAAAGGGCAAGCTTTTTCGTCGAGAATAAAGCAAAACGCGAAAAAATATATAACGGTTCTTCTAAGAAGCTTTCTTCTCTTGCCATAATGATCACAAATGAGTATTGTAACAACAACAAAAAACTTTTACGAAATCCAGTGCAATGGGAAAGTAAAAATTAGAAAATACATGTTGAGAGAGGGGGGGCGCTAACCTGATGACGCGCAGAGTATATAGATTTATTATTTATTTATTTTACGTCAACTAACACAGCAGTCGACGAAAAAGCTTAAGCTAAAAATAGATAATAATGAATTATCTGTCATTTAGCTTAAGCTTTTTCGTAGACTGCTGTGTTAGTTGACGTAAATAAATAAATAAATAAAATAAAAATAATACCTCTATTTCAAGCTCTAACTTTAAGACTATAAAAAGAAAACCACAATACTTACCTCATTACTTAAACCCAAAACCTAAATCAAAACTGAAAACTTAGTACTTACCAATAAAATCTCCAAATCTATAAAACCATCTAGAACAAAACACGCTACTATATCTTAACTTATATCTAAGCTGAAATTTTTTATCTATGTCTAATTCTTAAGAAAATATATGTTATTTCCCATTACCGGGCATCATGTCGCACATACAGTTCTTATCTTGTCGCGCACTAACTCTAACAATTTTTCTAGGGACTGCTAATTTCATTTTCATTTCACCTGTAGTGACTAGAAGAAGGAATTCCATTTGTGAAATACTTTAAGTAATTTTCCATCTTCATTATCTTTATTATCTTATTTTTCACCGTTAAGATCAGTATTTTCTTTAGAAAATGTATCGTTACTTGAGCAATGGTTTACGATTTTTGATCTGAAAATTTCGAATTTTCCAGGTGACATAATGCCAAGAAAACCCTGCGATAATATTTCTCGTCCAATCACAATTTCGTTCTCCAAACATTCATCGCCCAAAACAATTTCTACACCATACAAATGGTGTGATTGCCAATATCATTCAATAGAACTAAATTGTTAATTACCAACTAACTTAGCACTTATCTTTTCTTTAATTAAGGAACATTCACTCCAGAGTCAAATATTGCCGTGTAAACAACGCCATGATGGATCGTCTCTCCTTTGGGCTCAACAACTTCGCAAATCTGCACTCTCTTCACCTGACATTGTCGTTGTTCGTTTTGGGCATACTGCAATGGGTTGAAATGTGACCAACTTCGCTACACTTGAAGCAGTTTACATTTGATTGATGTTGGCTACCAAACACTGTCTTGCCACTATGCTCTGCAACGCGGGAAGAATTTTCCACAAAAATGACACTTTGTTGTTGCCAATTTCTGCTGCAATTTCTTCTTGCAAAGACTTCTTTCATTTATTGAATGTGAAGGCTTCAAGCTCGGTAACTCACTTCTGCTGCGCACGGTTGAAGTAAATGTTAAATGTTTCCATTTAATATGAGCCAATTGAGCAAGAGTTACAGACACAGCAATCTCCTCCACATCCATGTCACGCCATTTAGTGGTGAGTGATGTCAATATGTTACGATAGCGCAAATTGGAGAGACAATCTCCGTCGGACGGGATAGTTGACAACATTGTTAAAAACATATCCGCTGTTGTTTCTACACTGGTAAAGTGCTGAACGAAAAGTTCCTTGAAATCACCCCAACTTATTTCGGGATAACATATTGGCGAGAGCCACTGCGACGCACTGCCCGCTGCACTCAAAGCCATCACCAATGCACTGCCTCGTATGTTGTTTTCAGTCAAAATTACATTCACTGTGGCACACCATACGGACGCGTCGTCGTCAACAATATCTGCGTTAAATTTCGGAATCACTATTGTCTTATTACTTATTGTGTCAGGAGGCGCTGATTTCAATGCTTTTACAAGTTTAATTAAATTTTTGTTTTGCATTTCCCATAACACTCGCCATGAATTATCTGATGTATTAGGAAGCGAGCCAGATTCTATTTCTGATGAGGGAGCGTCCACAATATTATTCACTAATGTCTTTTAGGCTTTTTACTTTTCACTTTCACTGTTTCACTTGTGTTTTAGAACTGTCCACAATATTATTTAATTCACTCATGTCTTTTAGGCTTTTTACTTTTCACTTTCACTGTTTCACTTGTGTTTTAGAACTGTTTGCCTAGTTTCCAGAGTCTATTGACTGAGCTCTCTAACCCGAGGCCCCTCCTTATATACGACCTGACCTGATGACAGATCTCAACAATTGTATTTAAATATGTTGTTAAAGCAAAGATGCTTGTCATCCTGGAAACTCAACATTCCCAGCAACTTTCCAAGTGCCAATCTGTAGCCGCTGCAAAGGTAATGCCAGGACTGCAATTGACACACCAGCCAATCACTTAATCAACACTATCTTCTGACATATAATTATTTATGACTGTCCCATATTTGATGAAGATCGGCTGACTATATTACAATGCGAAGTACGTTCAAGTGGCCCTTACGACACCAGGACATAGCCTGTTTCGCGCGAGCCCAAGCAGAGCGCTGTCCACCTCCCGCCCGACCGACCGTGGGGCGCAGCCGTATATCGGACGGCACGATCACGTGGACAAATACAAGTATAACGGACAATCAATTAAAAAATATGATTAACTACAGCTAATTACGAGCTAAACGTGCTAAAATAGAGGTTTTCACAAGAAAAAGAGAGAGGCTTCTGATCTGATTACGGGATACAGAAGATTGTAATCGAAAAGGTTCATGCAAAGAATAGTTAGAACTACAATGTTTTAAGGATAGAGGAATAAAATTTCTAGTAGGTTTACGGGGTACAGATAGGTTTAACTGGTTCAATAGCTAATTAATGAAGGAAGATTGATTAAAAGAAGCCTACTGGACTATGATGGCAAATTGACATTGCGATCCCAATTTAGACCGCGAAGAGCAAATAGCAGAAATTGCTTTTGAACAGATTCAATTTTACTTTGGTGCGTCTCACATTGAGGTGACCATATGCAAGATCCGTACTCTAATATAGGACGGATTAATGAAGTATACCGAAGTTTGGTTGTGTACGGATCGTCAAACTCTTTTGACCATCGTTTCACAAACCCAAGAACATTCATAGCTTTACTAACTGTAGCAGAAATATGAGGATTAAAGGTTAATTTATGGTCCATAAGAACACCTAAGGCAGTGTCGCTAAGATAATAAGTTGCTAAGTATGGAGTGCATCTATAAATAGACATAACTTTACATTTAGAGCCGTTATGGTTTAATAGGTTGGTTTCACACCAACTCTGAAGATCATTAAGATCCGATTGAAGTAGGCAAGAAGACGATATGTCTTTAAAACTGAGGTAAAGCTTAACATCATTCGCGTACATAAGCACCCGAGAATGTGACACTACCAATGGAAGATCATTTATAAAAAGAGTGAATAGCAATAGACCCAAATGACTACCCTGAGGTACTCCAGAAGTCACTTAGATGGTCTTAGAAAATGAAGACTTAAAGAGGATCTTTTGTGTACACTTAGAAAGATATTGAAGAATCCAATCTAGCAAAAGGCTGGGGATGCCAAGTTTAACTTGTATAAAACGGAGTGTGATTAATAGAGTCAAAGGCCTTGCTGAAGTCAGTATAAATGACATCAGTTTGCACGGCAGTCTTGAACCCTTTGATTGAGTGAGATGTAAATTCTAATAGGTTAGTAGTTGTCGATCTACGTTTTTTAAATCCATGTTGGGATGACGAAATGATTGAGCTACAAAAATGCTAACGTTATTATTTTCTCAAATGCTTTGGGTATGGCATACAATTTAGAAATACCCCTATAATTGGAGGCTTCGGACTTTTTCACCTTTTTATGAAGAGGAATAATATTATAATATTATATTATAATATTATAATAATATGGACGGGAAGGCGGAATATGTAACGGACAGTGTAAACAACTTAATTATTGGCTTACATAGGGCCATAGGGCGCAAAACCTTAATACGCAGCCTGGTATTCCATCAGGGCCAGGTGCATATATTGGTTTGACGGAACTAAGCACGCTAAGAACCGAACTATCTTCAATCACAGGGTCTCGAATGCAATTTGACGATTGCAAGTGATAAGGATAAGAAGGATTCGCTTGATAAATCGAAGAGGAATAAGTTGTTTTGAAAAAATCAGCAAACATATCCGCGATTGCCTGATCATTGTCAGCTTTATTGTTTTCGAAAGTGAAGTAAGACGGGTGCACTGACGTCTTACGTTTTCCATTGACGAATTTATAAAATTGCTTAGGATCCTTATAGCATTGTGAATTCAGCACCATAAAATTTGATCGAGCACCTACGTATAGGGAAAAATCCGATGCTTTACCGGATTTTTTAAATCTTTTATCGCATCTCGATTTTACGTTATCAGACCATCCTTGAGTCACATGAGGGTCACAAACATCAAAGAACGACTCAAGAGTTTTATAGAAGACAAAAATGGTAGAGTCCATATCCGTGCAGGTATATATCTCCAATCATTAGTTAACAAGAGTTTTTTAAGTTTAGTAAAGTTCGTCTTGCGAAAACATCGGGTTGGAGGCATCGAATTATTATATCGAGTCATAACCGCAAAAGGAAGGTCAATGGTTACATCCAGAGTTGGATGAAAGTTGTCTTCAGGGATAACTAAGGGATCAGTCCTGGAAATATCGCAGTTGGAAGAATCTAACACAAATACCAGATCTAGTGACCTGTTCCGACTATTCCGGACAGGATTTATTTGAGTTAGGGACAACTCAAACAGACCATCTATGAAACAATGTGACGAGGAGGGCAACAGTAATAAAGAATCATATGAGAGGGTCCAGGCAATCTGAGGTAAATAAAAATCTTCCAGAACAACGAACAAGTCTTTGTCAGAGAGATATAAGGAAACAAGTTGAATAGCTTCCAAATGGTGAATGTAAACTGTCAAGACGGACTGCGGTGGAATATACGAACAAGTAATATAGACAGAAAAAGAATTAAGAGAAATTTTAACACAAACAAATTCAATCTCCTCATTGGAAGACTGTACAATCAACAGCGATCAGAACACCACCACCATTACGAATAGTCCGATCATGTCTATATATTAAATATTTTGAGGGGAGAATTGAAGCATCGGCAATATCAGGCTTCAGCCAAGTCTCAGTAAAGGCAAGAATATGAAAGTCAAAAGCTAAACTATCTACATAGAGTCTAGAGAGTTTAGACTTTAGTCCCCGTACGTTCTGATAGGCCAGAGTTAGGCACGAAATTAGTTTTTTGACTCGCCAGCAGGTGCAGACGAGCCGGAAGGAGCGTTATTCATAGAGGCAGGTAGCAGGCTAATCGGAGGCCGATTCTTCTTTTTTATTGTATACTCTTTTACAATGAGGTGTTCCGGCGAAAAATCTTTGACATATTTGCCCAAAAAGATCTGGGGAGACACTTATTTTAAAGGACGAAATGTCCCGAGTATATGAAAAACGAAACTTTTCCACAGCAATGTTTGGTGCTTGAACTTTGCTCTGGATGTAGGCTATGACTTCTTCAGAAGTAGTATTGGGATCAAGCCGCGAAATAAAAATTTGCTTTTTGGGTGGAACTACAACAAGGGAACTAGAAGTGCCAGGCACAGCAGTAGCAGCAACAGCAGATGCAGCAGCAGCTGAAGCAGCCAACACTTTACTAGCTCCTCTGACGTTTGCCTGGACGGTTCGGAAACTACAACCGATATCGTGTTAGTAGGTGGGATACTGTCTCCAGGGCAAATGGGAAGAGACTCGACACCTTCCGAAGCCGGACTCCAAATCAAAAGCTAACTGCAATATGCAAATTAGAAAGAGAAGAAAAAAAGAGAATATTTATTTATTTTTTTTTTGTTTTTGTATTACAACACACAACAACAAAAACTTGTCACTGCCGCGAGCGCGATCAAAAGAGCAAGCAACAGAATAGAGAGCACCAACACCACACAAACAAAAACAAACTATGAACTGTATATTGATATTAGTAAATGTTAATAAATTTAATCAAACTTCGCGATGAGTATAGCGTTTATTAAAAATTGGTAAAGGCAATAAATTTAAATTGAATATTATAAATTAACTTCACGAAAGAACGAAAGACAGTAATTAAGCGATAGCGCAAAATAAACACGACCGAGTCGGTCAAAAACTGTGACTATTATAAATAACTTTGTTAGTTTTGACGCGATTGCTTTAAAATAAAAATTTGTAAGTTTTATATATTTCTTAATGGCTGTGCCGAATTTGAGCAGCTATATCACATAGCTCCCATAAGACAGTTTAGATAAAATGATTTTCCACTTTGACGGCTATAGGTAAGGAAAAAGTATTTGTCGGCCTTCTGCTTTTAAAGGCAAACATTACATTTTTTGCAAAATACATGAATACAATACGATACGACACATCTGCATTTCGCTTTTCAAACAACGGATTTATGCTTGATAAAAATTTGTAGTATTTTTCTAAAACGTAAAATTAACCAAATAATTGCATAAAACACTTTATTATTTTACTGCACAATTATCAGTAACTAAACAACTTGTCATAAGAAATTCATTTTCTTAATAAAAACCTTGTAAGATTCTAGCAATATACAACTTAGCTAGCACATTGGTGACTGATTCAATCGCTCAAAATATCAGTCAGCGGCACCTAGATTTCAGATTTCACTGAAATTCCCAATGAAGTGATTTCTGTCGTACAGCTGTATATCTAATTTTCCAAGAGTTTTACGTTAAATTAAAACAGAAATTGTAACACGTTTGATTATTAAATATACTTTCAAACAAAAGATAAATTTTGGCATTCCTCAACAAAAATGAGAAATATTAATATCGTGTCGGATTCGAAAGAATTCTTGAGTACATCAGAACAGCACTCACCTAATATTTTTCTGTATGTGCAGCTTGTCAGCATCAAAGCATTGCCTCCAAATATTGAAAACCTCGAAATTCATTTGAAGCACGGCGATAGCTTAATAATTAAATGCGATGAAGAATATAATACGACTGCTTGCATACACCAAGCGGAATTTAATTCTAAACCCACATTTACCTTAATCTTCCAGCAGGATAATTTGGATAAAATTAATTATGCTGCAGACAATCCTCTGCTCATTATGATTTATATGCGCAATACGATTCCACATTCACATAAATCCATCGAAAGCGAAAAAATTAATCAGTTTTCTAACTTTGAAGATGGCACAGGTGTAGAAAGTCCCGAAGCTCCTCGACATATAAAACTAGGCAATGTAGTGTTACCTAAAAAACAGGTTGATAAAGAAGACGAGGAAACTAGCTACGACGATAAAAAGCTTCTACTACTATGTGTCGGATATATAGATATTATTAAGTTGTTTGGACATCGTCGCAGCATGATAAAGGAAGAATTGTATTTATATCCTATGCCAGATGTGCCTAATGAGCTGCGCTTTACGGTTCAATCTGAATGGCATCTTTATACTTTGTTACCAATAGCCAAAGAACTAACATTTACGAACATGGCTTTCATCACGCTGGAGTCTATTTACAACTTAAAAGATGAGTATGCTATTTCTATACCATCGATGCAAGTTGAATTAAATTTTCGTTCTACCTTGCCTAATGAAAGGAATGAGTATGTTTTAATACCGCTATGTAGCTTTAACAATTTAGTCCACGAATGCATAGGACAGCAAAATATTCACCATATCTTTGAATACTTTCGACGGTATATACAGCCTTGTAATGCCACGGGTTTAAAATCAACTATGGAAGTGGAATTGCATAAACTCTTCGCCCAATTAATGTTATCGGAGGGATTAAATGTTGACCTTGATTTTATTGATACTAGCTTTGAGGAGGCAGCTATTTGCAACTCTTTTCATCGATATATTTTAACCCAAAAAATGTCTAAGACATTATTTAATTCAATAGCTTTTCGAAATTTTGTTCTAGCTGTAGATGTTTGGCAAACAAATATGGAGACCTCAAAACGGTATAAAGTCTTCCAAGGAATATTGGATCCAGCAATACTATTGTACCCAGGAGGTAAGCAATTCATATTAATATTCGTTTGCGAAGTATTATAAATGTTCTATTATTTCGCAACAGTCCAAACAATGCGGTTTGCCGTTGAACTGGAGTATGTGGGAAAACGGAACTTCAAGTCGAATCGCCATACAATTGTGAGCATATTGAGTCAACGTAGTGGGCGAAGTGATAGAATGCCTCTTTTACCAACATTTGCCATAATTAAAATTTGCCTTTTAGCTCCATTAACGGAGGTCTATAATGAGCTTAAAGTTTTTCGGGAAAGTTTCATCAGCCAGAATCGTTTACTTTTTTGTGATAATCCCTTTAAGGAGCCGAGAACAACGGATTTGGCTGATATACAAAGTGAAGCTTATGCCCGTTTCGATAAATTCATGAGCGATTGTATTCGATACATTATCGAAAAGAACGTTCATTCGGTTGAAGACAAGAAACAACACTTCTGTTGTGCTCTTCAAAACCTCACAAACATACTTTTAAAATTAGTGGGATGCGACTTTAATACACGTATTCCCACCAAGTCAAATATTGAATTTACGGTATGTTATGGTTACTTTAATACTCACCTCTTTAAGATAAGTTAAGTTTATTTATTTTTAAAAGAACTTATGTTCAATAGCTTTTAACGTGCTAGAGTTACGAGTCCACAATATTGTGGAAACTCTTGAGGATGAAGGTTTTGAATATTTGGGAGTCAGTTCATCAACTCATACTGAACGATTAATTGATCATATGAATGCCATTAAGTTGTTGCGAGCAGTTGGAGATGATTACATGGCCCAATATTTACACGACAAGGTAAGATCAGCGAATCAAATCTTTAAAATATGTATTACCGACTGCCTGAATGTATTTATTTACCCGCAATAGTTCTATACATTTCTTTACTGCACACCTAGAGACAAAGTGCTGCTTCATTCTTACAGTTCTAAGAATTATCGCACTAAAAGTGAGTGGTTGGCACGCGCTACGCACAGAGAGAAAGTTGCATCCTGCTTTGGAACCCAACTAGGACGGCAGAATTTTCGCGATTCTGTTACGTCAGGAACTGAGCAGGTGATCTGATTTTACGGATCTTTCGAATCGTCGAAAACTGTTCAAAATAAATTTTTCCTTTATTCAAATGAATCAAAATAGGTACTTTCGAGTAAAAAGTGCGCAAATGTTTTTTTAGGTGGCTCAATTGGAAGATTTTCACACATATGTATGTTTTTAGTCAGTTTTGAATCAACTTAGGGATGTTTGTTTTAATAGAACGAAAAGTGTTTCAGAATGGCTTTATCATTATTCCAATTTTTATTAATTCATAAAAAAATTACGATATTGCGATTCCTCTACATGAAATATAGTCTGAAACACCTTAAATCTATAATCTGAGCATATTTGATGTGTTCGGTTTTCACCCGTGAATATTGTAAGCACTATTAAAACTGCTTAACCGTGAATAGCCTCCTACCTCATCGTCGGCACATGTAGGCACATGTAAACATTTTCCTTCTCTATTGTGATATTATTATAAAGAATATGTTCTTTAGCCAGTACAGTCAGTGGAAAAAAACCTCATTACTATTCGGTGGCTTATTGGAGATAGCACAATCTATAATACTATTGTGTTTTCTCCAATATATACTATTGTTCTAGACCTCGACAATGACGTAAATGGCATTTTTCCCTTAACGGAACGTTCTTTTCAAAATTTGTATACCGTTGCAAAAAAAGTGCAACACATAGAAGAAAGCATCTCCGACTATATGAAGTACCATAGTTTTTACGCAATTATCATGAAATTGTATATTTCTCAATTTAACATAACTATTAATGACTGCTGAATTTGATCAAAATCGGGTTACATATAGGAACGATCGGACGAAACAATGACTTCTATTAATATCTTCGTTACCTTCGACGCGATTGCTTTCAATTTTAGCATTTGTCAGTTTTACACATCTGTTAATGAATGTGACAAATTTGATCAAGATCGGGTGACTATATCATATAGCTCCCATTAGAACAATGGGTGGTAGTGACTTTGATCAATAATTTCATTATTTCCTATGGAAAGATTGTACGTAGTTTTTTTGCAAACTTTTTAGATAAAACGATTTTTTACTTTGACGGCTTTAGGGAGAGAGTACTGTAGAATAAAGGTTCGATATTTTTTATTATTTCTCAATTCATTTAAAAAGGGCACAATGAGTTCTGTTTAGTTTGGCTTTATTTTATTGAATGAATCTTAATCTTGTTACAATTGTTAACTATAGCTAAGACCGCGTAGCTGCGCTGCTATAATGCAGGCAGCGGTGCGGTATGCTTATGTATAAACATATTTATGTATAAATGTATGAATGTTTACATAAGAGTATGTATGTGTGTATGCCGCTGCAGCGGGAGAGTGAGGATGTATCATATTGCATATTGGGCCAAAGCGGTAGGCAAAATTGCCGAAACAGCAATTGTTCAGCACCATGCACTCATGGGTGGTCATGTTACATAAGAGGCAAATGCACTTGAATGTAGCGCATATAAATATTTTAACTAATTGCTACAATATGTTTGTAATGTTGTTAATATGTTATTCCAGAACATGCTACAGTACCAAAAAACTCTTTCATTTTGTAGGAGAAAGGTTATTAGACCTAATATTTAGATGAAACTTTTCAATGAATATATGTTTTTAGTCTATGGTTATGTGCCTTTTTGTTTCTTATTTTTACTGTTCTTTAATGAAAATGTTATCACTATCGACTATTTTCTCTACTATATATGGTCCAAAATATACTTTATGCCCTGCTTCTTTTCTTATAAGTACTTTATCTCCTACACTTAATAAAAAATTTTTAGTATTTGCGTCATATAATAATTTCAAAATAATTTAATTTCCTATAATAAAAGCTTATCTATGGCTTTTTCTAACTCTTTTGTATGCTATTTCTATTTTGAGTAGTCATCTAAATTGTAAGTACTGGGTCAAATTTATGCACTTCTTAGCGATATGATTCTTTCCCTTTTCACAACTAGACTCTCGTTGTAATTCTTCTTTGTAGTCATTAATTGCTTATGAACTTTTGCGGACAATGTAACAGTCAACTCATCCTGTAGGTCGCTCTAAAGGTGGTCTGACACCCTTTGAGGCCGAAAATTATGGTGGTTTTGGGAATTCATTGCGCAGAATGTAACTTATAAATTTTCAACCTCATTTTTATACCCTTGCAAAAAGGGTATATTAATTTTGGTCAGAAGTGTGCAACGCATAGAACGAAGCATCTCAGACCATATAAAGTATATATATTCTTGATCAGCATGACGAGACGAGTTCAAATAGCCATGTCCGTCCGTCCGTCTGTCCGTCCGTTTGGATCGATGCGAACTCCTCCTAGACCGTTAGAGCTACAGAAATTTTGCATGTAGGCTTGTATATACTGCAGGGTTTGTATATCTCAGATTCAGCCGGATCGGACCACTATATCATATAGACAAACGTCAAAGTCACGAACAGTGACTTTTCTCAAAACCTTCGTTATTTTTTTTGCACTTGTTATAAAAGTTGGTGTTGGTCAGTTCATGTTCTTATAAATAATTGTGCCAAAGTTGATCAAGATCAGGTGACTATATCATATACCTCCCATAGGAACGATCCGTCGAAAACAGTGACTTTTGTCTATAACTTCGTTACTTTTAATGCGATTGCTCTCAAAAAAAACATTTGACAGTTAAATATATTTGTTAATGACTATATCATATACCTCCCATAGGAACGATCCGTCAAAACCATTGACTTTTGTCTATAACTTCGTTACTTTTAATGCGATTGCTATCAAAAAAAACATTTGACAGTTAAATATATTTGTTAATGACTGAATAGGGAAATTCCGATGCGAAAGAAATTAACCCAGTCTTCATTCGTTGAATTCAAAATATGAACTGATTTTATTAGAAAACTCTTACACTCTAAGAAGCGACAATTGTTCTTAAAAAATACTTATTCTAATGCCCCACGTCTTCGGGGTTTGGAATTTGTTTATATTTCATGCTCAGCGCTTGGCGACTTGATAATGCGTCGTTCTGGTCTTAAGTGTTAAATGTCCACAGAGTGCGGATGCATGTTTGTTTGTTTTTGAGCAATACTTGCAATATGAATCTTTATGACATATTTTTGTTTATGTTTCGTTTGTGTATATTTCTTTGGTCAATCTGATTTGGTGAAGCCATTTCAGCTGACCACGATGTTTAATCTTAAACATTCTGCGAAGGGCCGCCAAATGCGACGTTTTGGATTTTATTTGTATAGTTAGTTAGTTATCTTATTATGCAAATTATTATTAATATTATCATTAGTAAGATAACTATTGTTAGAGAAGCATGACCAGTTACATAATGGACGTTCAACTTAGTCAATCTAATGTTCCTTTACGATTGTCACTGACTTCTCTTCTTTTTGTAATATTTGGCATTTTACCTAACAGTTTCTGTTTCGGGATATCTACCCATTCCTGATGTGCATTACTGTGCTGACTTCTAGCCTTTTTATAAGATGGAGAATTTAAAAAATAACTACCTTCACTTTTCGAATTGTTCCAATGTGATCTTCGCTACACCATTTTTAAATGATTGCTAAAATATGATTGGTTATTCTGGTTACCATTAAATGTTATCTTTTCATAATTATTTTGCCATATCTGCCTTTTTGGCACTATAGTTTCTGACAATTTGTTACCGGAATCTTTTTTGATATTATTTTTTAGATAATCATTATCTAATTGACCCATTGCCTTTGGAATATTTTCATTTTGTACTGGCTCTGGGATATATACTTTTTGTTCCCCAATTTTCACTTTACCTCCAATGTGAGGTCCTGCCAGGGGCCATAAATTTTTTTCTTGCGTTTTCCTTTTGTATTTCTTTGGAATTGTGTTGTTTTTATGTTGAAATTTACCTTTCCTATCCTCCCAACGTTGTTCAAAATCTGTGACATCTATTGTTGTTGCCACTACAGATTTAGTCTGATTTGATTTGGTGTATCCCGAGACGATCCAACCAAATTGAGTATTTTGGCCCAGCAGGCCATCAATCTTTGTAATTCCCCTTTTTAAGATTTGGGTATATACGTTGTTTACTCCCATTATTATGTCAACCCTACCAGGTTTATTAAAGGTAGGATCAGCTAGCACGTAAGTTTGCCATTTTGACATATCCATGTTTGCTATTTTTAATGGAAGAGCTTTCATTAACTTTGGCAACACAATTGCCTCAACCCTTAGATGTCCTTTCCAAGGATTTCGCGTCTTTACATCTATTTTTACCTTATATTTTGATTTATTAGATTTTATTGAGGACACGCCACTTATTTCTGTATATTGTTTAATTTTAGGTAGTTTTAATATTTGAGCGGCCTCTTCAGACAACATGGTGCTCTGTGAACCACAATTAATAAGGGCTCTTAGAGTCTTATATCCTCCATTTGCATTTCTTACTTGTATTACAGCTGTGGCCAACAGTGTTGGTTGTGCGGTTACACAAGTATTAACTCCCTCATGTGTTTCTTCAAAATGGAGTAAAGTATGGTGTTCCTTACTGCACAATGAACAGACCGTGGTTTAAGCATCTTATGCAAAGCTGCACTTTTTTGGCTGTCTCATACCTTTCAGTAGTTGTCAACCGTTTAAACTTATAGCACTTATACGCTTTGTGCCCGGCAATTTTGCAAATCGGACATTGATTTTCGACTTCCGCATAATTTAAAACAGTTTGTAGCGGTTTTATCTCTTCCTTTCTCATGGCACTTAGCGAGCAATATCTTTGCTCTAGGTATTCCATGACATCAGATAACATCTGAACTTGCCTGGTTTTTCTAATCTGACTCTCATACAGTTGCAGAGCCTCTCTGTCAAATTTCCGAAGTATGAGTTGTGCAAATATTATGTCAACTTCATCGGACACATTTGTTTTAATTTTCATTAAGTGTATTTTTTACTTTTATACTTTTTGCGGATTCATTGTTGATCATCGGTAAATCAACGATCCGACTTAATTGTTCGGAGAATACCCTCCGATTATTTTCATACCGCTTGGTTAATAATTCCCAAGCGGCACTATAATTGTCAGCTGAACCTGACAATAGATGGGCTACCATGCTCTTGGCTTCGCCCTTTAACGCGGATTTTAAATAATTGAATTTAAGAGCAGGACTTAGATCCTCTCTTTCTTTAATCAGTTCCGCAAATAATTCCACAAACAGGTCCCATTCTCTAGGTTCCCCAGAAAACGGTACCTGTATTTTCGGCAATACCGGTAGTTCACCTCTCACGGTTACATTCTCAATCTTACTTTCCTTCTTGTTTATTTTCATTTCTAACACTGATACAGAATTCCGAACATCGAATTCCAAATCCTCCATAGTATTTTTAAATTTTGCATCTTTCAACGCAGTCTGGCACGCCTGTACTTTCTCCCATAAATAATTGATCTTATTAATATATATTATGCATACCTCATTGCCTGTTGAATTATCTATAGTGCGTAAATCTTTGGTTACCCTATCCAAATATTCCTGGAGCTGTCGGACTCTCCTGATTACCACTAGCGTTTTCATTACTGGAGGTCGCATTCCCTCGCGACTCTCCTTTGCTATCCTCAAACATTTCTGAAATATTTCCTTCTGCTTCAACTAACACCGACTTACTAGTGCCTGGTTTTTCTGACTCTCCTGCAGCTATTATTTTGGCAACTATCTTTAACATTCCTTAATGTATTTTATCTGTGAAATACTGATGATCGAAATTCCCTTGTTGAAGCAATTTGTTATGATTAGGTAACCATCGATTCCTAATTTCTTTTACTTCCTCGATCACCTTGCTAGTTATGTTACTGGGATCTAGTGCTTCTAACTGCCTTATCCTGTTATGCAACTCTAACTGCTTCCCTAACAACTTTTCAGTTTTGTTAAGAAACATTTTGTATGGTGTGTATGTAAATATATTTGACAATAAATTGATTTTTTTTTTATGTATTCACTTATATGAATGTATTTTTTTTTTTTTTATATATATCTTTATATTATTATTGACCCTTCAACGGGCATCTTGCTTATAAATAAATTGAATTTTTTTTTTTTTGTGAATTTTATATTTTTACTTTCCCTACTCGATCATCGCAGTGATCTCCTGTCTATTTGGCGTATGGCTTTACGGGCCACACTCTAGACCGAGCAACGCAATTATTGCCCAGTTTAACAGAGTAACATATTTCTTTTTTGCAAACAATTTTAATTTATGATGTATTTTATTGTTGGGCGCTCTTTGTAGCGCTACCGGTCCTACTGCATTCCTGGTCTAGCTTCTAGGTCTTCGCACAGGCTGTTGGGGCGCCGATGCAGGTCCTCTTGACACAAGTGTACTCGCAATATGGCAAATATAATGGTCCAGGGCAGTATGCCGGGCACTTCTTCTCTGGTGTGGTCTGGATTTTCTTCTTGGGTTCTGCTTTTTGGGATTCGTATGTATTAATTACTTTTATATTTTTAGGCGTAATTTCTGTAGAGGTTGAGCCTTTTTGCTTCAATTTTTGCTGAATCAGCTCGATGTTGTCTAGTTCAGCTTGCAATTTATTTGCCTTTGCCCAACTAATTGTTGTGTTGGTGGCAAACAGTAGCTTAAGTAGTTCGGCTTTCCTATGTTTTAGCCGATTCTTAACTCCGCTACGTCTTGGCATTGCTCATCACCTCTACTCACTCAGATTTCCTTTTTTTTTTTCCAGACCATGTGTGTCTATTCCGCCATGTGATGATTCTACTTCTTTTTTATCGTTGCTCAGCTGTTGTTGTCCAGGGCCTATGGGCTCAGGCGGTACCGGTGCCGGTCCTCGCACCAGATTTTCTCGTCAACTATCTTGTTGCTCTGCTGCTGTTTGTAGTTGCCGACTTGTAACTACATACATATACACTTTTAACTTTAACTTTTTTTTTTTCGATATTAGGGCTTCGAATACGCCACATTCCACGCCGCCGAAGTTATTGCAGTTGCTCGACTAGCCAAACTGCCTTTATTTAACTCGGTCGCACGCACTATTTATTTTTTTTATTAAGCAAATTTTTGCTTTTTTGTTTTATACTCTGTCTCTTACCACCACTGGTGGGGGAGAACAGAGTTATTTTATTTTTTGTAACCTTTAAGAATTCAGACTTACAGGTACTGATTCATCCTCTGAGTCTCTTACCACTGGTGGGGGAAAACTACAGAGTTCCTTTTTTTCGAAGGACCAAAATGAATAGGGATTCCCGGAGAGAAGGAAAATAACCCAGTCTTCATTCGTTGAATTCAAAATATGAACTGATTTTATTGGAAAACTCTCACACTCTAAGAAGCGACAATTGTTCTTAAAAAATACTTATTCTAATGCCCCACGTCTTCGGGGTTTGGAATTTGTTTATATTTCATGCTCAGCGCTTGGCGACTTGATAATGCGTCGTTCTGGTCTTAAGTGTTAAGTGTCGACAGAGTGCGGATGCATGTTTGTTTGTTTTTGAGCAATACTTGCAATATGAATCTTTATGACATATTTTTGTTTATGTTTCGTTTGTGTATATTTCTTTGGTCAATCTGATTTGGTGAAGCCATTTCAGCTGACCACGATGTTTAATCTTAAACAATGACTGTGCCGAATTTGGTAAAGATCGGGTAACTATATCACATAGCTCCCATAGGAATGATCGGTGGAAAACAGTGACTTCCATCAGAAAGTTCGTTATATCCTATGCTAAGATTGAAGGCCGTTCTTTCGCAAACATTACCCTTTTTAGATAAAACAGTTAGCTTAGATAAAAGAGTTACTAACAAACTTGCAAGGGTATACAAACTTTGACGCGGTTGAAGTTAGCCCCGGCCCTCTGGTTATTTTTAAGGTACATTTTTGTACTTCTTGTTTATATTTTAAAATCTATAAAAAACCCGCGACTTGGAAAACCTATTGCAGACTCGCCACCCAAAATGGATGAGAAAAAGCTTGATCTGATATAAAGAAGAATTTTTTAAAAAAGTGTGTATACAAGTGTGGTACACGTCTTTACTTTTCGATTGTCGCACAAGAACTGATTTATTGAGTTTTATTATTGCTAGCTTCGTCTAGATGGTTACATGTATGTGTGTGGATCTTATGTATGTTGATAACTCAGATAACTTGGTAGTGTGAGGATCCACTGTGGGACTTATGTTAGTATGACTAGGTGATGCCTACAACTCGGCCATCCTGACCAGAGAGCTCCCGATCTCTTAGCTGGTTTGCTGAAAACCCTCAACATCCTCCATTGCGCAGCACTTTTGTCACTCTATACGGACCTTTGAATTTGGGAATAAGTTTTTTAGATACTCCTATATGTGAGTCAAAATTCCTAACCATCACCAAATCGTCTGTCTTATAATTAACTGGATCTTTTCTTTTAGAGTCTACTCTTAACGTGTTATACGTTTGTACTTTTTCTATACTCCTACCCGCCTCCTGTCTTGTTTTATCCAAGTTTCTGTCTATGCTCATTCTATTTTATTCATCTAAACTAATTTTCAATGCGTCTATAACCTTTCCTCTTTGTGCAACTTCGAACAAAACTTTACTTGGATGCTGACTAATTGACCTTTGTAACATGTTGTTAAGTGCATATTCAACTGTTTCTAAGATTGTTTCCCAATACAATGCTTTGTCCGGATCAGTCAGTTTAGCGATCATTGAACCCGAACTTCTATTTACCCTTTCTACTTGTCCGTTGGCTTGCGGAGAGCCTGTAGCGATTTTTATTTGTTTGACTTCATTTTCGGCTAAAAAATCTTCAAATTCTTTTGATGTGAAGCAAGTTCCTCGATCAGAAATAACGCATCTGGGTCTACTATACGCTCTAAAATAGTCTTTCAATGCTAATACTCCTTCCTTTGACTTTGTGGTTTTCGCTGGGTACACAGACGAACGAACTTTGTGAAAGCATCGATTACTACTAATATGTGCTTGTTAGATCTGCTCTTATCTATTGGACCATAGTGATCTATGTGTATGACATCAAAAGGCACTGTTTGCTTAGGAATGTTATGAAGAAAGTCTTCCTCTTTTCCATTTTTATCTGAATAAGATATACATTTTAAACAATTTTGTTCGAGCTGTTTGCATTTTTCTTTAACGCTAGGGAACCAATAACTTTTCGAAATAATATCTACCATTTTGTCTGCTCCAATGTGGGATGACTGATCGTGATAACTATACATGACATGACTTTCCATTTCTTTCGGGACGTAAAATAAAAGAGATTCCTTATCTTTCTTTCTGTACACTATGCCATTTCACATTTCATAATCTTTGTGTTCTGTATTCTGTAGTTTCGTTAGAATTTCTTTAATTTTCTCATCTCTGCTTTGACAAATAATTAGGTTCTCTTCGAATGAATTTGAATCAAAGGTGAGTATGTGTGTGTTTCTGCTAAGCGCATCAATGTGCTGCATGCGCTTTCCGGCTCGGTGCTCTAAGGTATAGTCATAGTCTTGAAGAAGAGCCCATCGAGCTATTCTGGGAGAAAGTTCCTTCTTATTAAGTGCTAACGTAAGTGCACTACAGTCCGTGACTATCTTGAACTCCAATCCTTGAAGATATATTCTAAAACGTTTCAATGAATACATTACGGCTAGTGTCTCAAGTTCGAAACTATGGTACTTGGCTTCTACATCTGTTGTACGCCTAGAAAAATAGAACACTGGGTGCATCTTATTATCTATCTTCTTTTGCAAATGCATTGCACCAAAACCAAGGGCACTAGCGTCGCAGTGTAACTCTGTTGGGTCGGTCGGGTTGTACAAAGCAAGTATAGGGGCTTCTAGAAAATTCCTTTTTAATTTTTCAAAACATTCTAATTCTTTGCCACCGAACTCAAATTTTCTATCTTTTCTCACCAGATCGTACAATGGTTTTGCTATTGTTGAAAAATCTTTAACAAATCGTCGAAAATAAGAGCACAACCCTAGGAAACTCTGTACCTCATGTGTTTTAGTCGGTACTGGAAAATTGCTAACTGCCTGTAATCCTTTTGGATCTGGCTTGATGCCGTCTCCTGTTATCACGTATCCCAAATATTTAATATCTTCCTGAAGAAATTCGCCCTTGTCAATTCTTAATTCAAGTTTGTTGGCAACTAAACGTTTGAAAACTTCTGTTATTATTTCTAAATGACTTTTACTATCATTTGCTGCTATCAATATGTCGTCCATGTAAATTAAAACCTTGTCTTCTCGAACTAAATCAGCAAAAATTTTGTTAACATATATTTGAAAAACTACGGGTGCGTTTCGTAGTCCAAATGGCATTCGAAGCCATTCGTATTGACCCATCGGTGTTGTAAACGCCGTATACTTGATAGAGTCTTCATGCATAAAGACGTGAAAGAAGCCATTTGTTAAGTCTAACTTGGTGAACACTCTCTTTTCCGAAAGTTTGTCTATAAGATCATCTATTAAAGGTGTGGGGTAATTGTCTTTGAGCATGTTCTTGTTAAGGGTTCGGTAATCTACACACATTCTAAGTTCTCCGGATTTGTTTTTAACAAGTACTATTGGTGATGCGTACTCTGACTTGCTTACTCGTATAATTCCATTTCGAATATTCTCATCTAGCATGTTTTGGACTTGGGCTTTCTGTGCAAATGACAAACGTCTCGGGGGGTAATTAAAGGGTTTCGTGTTCTCAAAATTTAGTTTCATTTCCTATTTAACTGACGGTCCTATATTCCTATTTGGTCTTTTGACTTTGACATAAAACTGACTAAACTTAACTTAACGTTACAATTATCGTTGATTTTTAGCGAACTACCCTCATTTAGTTCGGGATACTCGATTGACAATATTTCAAGCGCTGACTGTTCATTCTTCTCAGACTCTAAATTTTCAACCGATCTTTTTGTATTTTTTTGACAATCGTGCTTCGCACTATTATACCTACTCTTTTCATCATTTTTACGATCATTATTTACTATTTTTACATTTGTATAATTTCTTTCTTTTCAGCCGCTTTATTTTCCGCAAGTTTTGCTTTAGCATTATTATTTTTTCTAACTCTATAATTTTCATTAGGACTATAGTTTTTACAGCTATCATTTCTACAATTTTCATTAATACGATCATTTACAGCTATCATTTTCGTTTGACGATCATTTTCATTAGGACGATCATTTTTACAGCTATCATTTTCGTTTTGACGATCCTTTTTATACCCTTGCAGAGGGTATTATAAAATTGGTCAGATGTTTGTAACGCACAGAAGGAGACGTTTCCGACCCCATAAAGTATATATATTCTTGATCAGCTTGAGAAGCTGAGTCGATATAGCCATGTCCGTCTGTCCGTCTGTCCGTCCGTCTGTGCGTATGCGTTTTACTCAGCCATCTTAAGAGTTATCGGGTTGAAATTTTTTTTGGAGACTCTTTATTACCTGTGTGAGATAAAGTATGAAAATCATCGGGATCGGACTACTATATCATATATTGTTTAATAATCATTAAATGTGTTTTGAATTCAGTAGTTTGAAAAATATTTGAGCATATTCATAATACGACAACTAATGCTGTTGATGTATGAAATTTCACTTTTCTTATCGAATTAAATATAATAAAGAACTGCAAGGGTATATAAACTTCGGCAAGGCCGAAGTTAACTTCCATAGCTCGTTACATCTATCATTTTCATTAGGACGATCATTTTTACTTACAAATTCGAAATTACCATTTCTTAAAAAATCTCTGCCTAACACAACTTTAAATGCCATCGATCCGTTTGTCACAACTAGTAATTCAAAATAAATTCTTATTTTATTTATAACAACAAAACATGAAATTTTCCCCGATCAGGCATTCCAGAACTAAACATTTTTTAGTCTTAGAATTAAAATTTAAATGAAACAATCTTACAAATTCGTTTTTACGCTCCTTTTTTCTCTAGCTGCATTTTGATACCAAATGGTCCAGGCTGCCACATGCGTAGCAAGCTCCATACTCCATACTCCCATACTCTTCGGTTTGTTGCAATCGGCCGCAAAATGTCCGATTGAGTTACAGTTGAAGCTCCTTCCCACCTTAGAAGAACCGTCCTTGGCCACCATCCTCGATTTTTCTATAACCTGCGTACGCTTACGCAAGGTAACTGCAATAGATGTTGAATCGTGACGAAGCATTGCATGTGAGCCTGCTGTTTCAGTTGATCATCGGGAATTCCCTCGATGATATTGTCGATTAACTCCTCATCATCCATTTGGATTTCTGCTGCCAGAAGGATCTGCTCCTTGAAATATGTCGAAAAGTTAGTTAGTTAGTCTTCCATTTCCGGTCCTGGAATTTTCGACGCAACATTATTTTGCTTTCCTTAATTTGAAAAGCATTTGCATTTTGATTTAACAGCTGTGTCACCGGAATAGTCAATAATGTTTCGTTGGAGTATAGCCAGACCTGAGCACGGTCTTTCCTGTTTGACATAATTAGTATGCGAACGACTTCGTCATTGAGATCGTACATCTTCGCCACGGCGTTTAGCTGAGCGATCAAAATATTTACTTTTGCTTCCACTGCGCCGTCGAATATTGGTAGCATTTCCGCAACATTCAAGTACATTTGCCTCTTAAGTAACATGACCACCCATGAGTGCATGGTGCTGGACAATTGCTGTGTCGGCAAATATAACACGCGCGTCCGCTTTGGCCCAATATGCAATATGATACATCCTCACTCCACCGCTGCGACGGTATATAAACATACATACTTTTATGTAAACATTTATACATTTATACATAAGTATCTTTATACATAAGCATACCGCTCCTCTGCCTGCATGACTAGCAGCGCAGCTACGCGGTCTTAGCTATAGACGACAATTGTTAGAGAATTAAGAATTATTCAATAAAGTCAACTCAAACCCACAACAACTGATTGTGTCTTGAATTCAAAAACCTTTCAAATGGCATAATATATATTTGGAGATATTACATGGCGACCGTGACAGTGGTCACCAAAGAAAAATAAGAGTGACCAAGAAGTGACCACATTACAAAAGGGAAATACAATGGAGGAATAAAAGAAACAAAAGAAGAACATATTACAATCACAGTAAGTAGAGTGATGGGAAAGAAATCTGGTGTGGTTAAAAATTAAAGGCCAGAAAGGCGCAAATATTGAGGCTACTAAATAGCCCACAGACTAATTGGAATACCTCGGTAAAACTACACGCCGAGGTAGAGTTTATAAAAACCCAATTAGAAGAAAGAAAAAGTAAAACCACAATAACCAGAATCCCATACTCTGCAATTCAAAACGTGGCAAAACCGAAAATAAAAATAAGTCCACAAACTGTGAAAGAGCTACCCAAGTTAAAGAAGGTCTGCCCAAACGACTGCGAGGGACCATTATACTCGGCATACTGCGAGTATACATGCAGACATTGCTACGGGACTCAAAGGAGAAGCCAGTTCCCAACCGAAGGAAGTGAAGAGAAAATAAATCAAAGAATCAACAAATCTGGTGCGATGACCGGCACCGGAACCGACTGAGCTCATAGGCCCCGGACATCAGCAGCTGAGACTACAAGCGTGAAAAGCAGGCCGCTTTTTACGCCATCGATGGAGCATCAGCGTGCCAACCGGCGACGACCAGCTGATGCTAGAGGCTAGCCGGAGATAAAAAAAAAAGAGATAAATGAACAAATTATGTGCTGGGTCACACATTTTTTTTTGAGTGTACTGCGATGCACATTTCTTTTATATAAAATTTAAGTAATCAATGTACAATTGTGCAGCATTAAAAGCTGTCCGATTAGAGTGTGGCCTGAAAACCATACGAAAAACTAGGCAGGAACATATGTAAAAAAAAAAAGAGTCTTCAGCTCAAAACATTACTACTAAATTACATTCAAAAAAAAAAAAAATATAGAAACCAATGAAAAAAAAAAAACAAATTTTTAATTCAAAACCTTTTTAAATGGAATGTTTGATAACAAAATAAGTAAGTTTGATGATACACCCAATATGGGGTTAATAGATACTAAAACAGTGGACTCCACTGCAAATGTTATTAACAAAATAGAGTCATCAAATGTAGATTTAAAACCAACAAATGCACTTTTATTAATAATTGTGGTAATAATGAGTGCATATGTATTATACAAAGCATATAAATTACACAATAAATGTGTAACAAAGAGAGCCCTAAGCCATGCTAATGATCTTGATAAGATCTAAGTAACATATGCATCAATTATTGTAACAGTGCATTTGAAGCAAAAAAAAAAAGAGAAATTATTTTCAAAATTTACTAAATAAAAAAAAAAAATTAAAACACAAAAATAAACTTTTACGCATGGAATGGGAAGAATTACTTACCCCTATCCAAAATATTAAAGAAAACTTCAAAAAATCATACAAATGCGTCACACAAAATAGAAACATCCAAAAGGAAACACTAAACAAGCACGCAAAAATCCTAGTTGATTCTTTCAACGAAGCAAGAAATTTAGTGCATGTTAATAGAGAGAGCATAGGTAAAGAAAATTGGTCAAAGATTTCCAATCTATTGATAAAGTTACGAGCAAACCTAATCTCTATAAAGACAAAATATAATCTTGAAATATTCGTACCTACCGTACTTAATTCACCTCTGAGCATAGACACCTGTAAAAAGGAAACAGAGCAAGAAGGTGAAGAATCTGAAACAAGCGAGGAAGAAATAGAAGAGAAAGATCTAAACGATCTAACAATTCCTGCGCTATTAACATTACCTGATACAGAAGCGTTGTCTGAACAAGACAGCGGATCAGATTTAGATATAAATACAAGTGTAATAAACACAAACGACAGGATGGCAAAATTAAATGCCCGAAGGGCATATGTGAAAGAAATAAACATATCCATACCTGAATTTAACGGCACGAAAATGCAACTCAAAAGATTCATAACAGCCCTAAAATTGGTAGATATGATGAAAGGCGACTACGAAAATATAGCAGTTGAGGTAATAAAATCAAAATTTATCGGCCCAACACTATATGAAGTCTACGAAGAAACTTCAATAGAAGCAATAATACAAAAATTGCAAGGCGTTGTACAGCTGTGTTCAGAAAAATAGGAATGTAGTTGTCTTGCACAGAAACGGGAGAAAAAAAACAAGAAAAATGCAAAATAGCTGCAAAAATAAATGAAAATAAGAATTTGTATATATTTCTCATAATACTACACATTTTTTGGATAATAATTCATATTTGTTTGCCTTCCCTGGCTCAAAAACTAACTAAACTAATAAATTCGTCTGTTCAGAAAAATAGGAATGCCAACTTAAACGTTAAAGAAAATAACAGGAACTTCATTAAAAGCCGGTTAATATTATTGGTTATATTAGTATTTTGTTGTATAACCCTTATTATTTAAAACTGCGCGGCAACGACGTGGCATGGAATCCATAAGTTCCTGACAACGCTGCACAGATATTTTGCCCTATACTTCTTGAACTGCCTGCCAAAGTTGTGCTTTGTTTGATGGATTAACATTTGCCACATGTCTCTTGATATCTCCCTATAGGTTTTCAATTGGATAAGGTCCGGCGATTGAGCAGGCCACCCCATAACATCTATTTTCTCCGATAAGAAATAATTTTTTGCCAACTTGCTAGTGTGTTTGGGGTCAATATCCTGCTGAAATGTCCAATTCAGCGGAATCTCCCAAGAAGCATATGGTAGCATAATGTTTTTCAAAATATTGACATAAACATTTTCATCCATTATGTCTTCTATTTGATGAATAGGGCCTACAGGCCCAAATCATAATTTTAAGGCGTCCATGCTTAATCGTTTTTCTTGTAAACCTTGGGTTCTATTCTTGATTTGGTGGTCGACGAACTTACTCTAGAGCCTGTTCCACCAAATAGAACAATTTTGCTCTCATCAGTCCAGAGTATATTGCGCCACATTTTAAATTCTGCTCAATCAGTCTACGCCGAATTGTAACATCACTCACAGACAGTTTCAAATCAGTTATGATGAAATTTGAGGATCCTAAGGGTTTTTTTTTACTCAATCGAACGATTCGTCTGTCCTCGTTTGGTGTCGTTTTACGTTTTGTACCGCGATTTTCCGGTTTTTTTTTTCAAAATGAAAAGCGTTAAATGCCACTATGGTGCTGCACCCAACAATATTTTTAGTTTCCTTGTATGTTTTACCCTGATTTTTAAGGCGAATTATAAGATTCCTCATCTCGACCGAGCAATGTTTTCCTCTACCCACTGAAAACGATAATCTATTACTTTTGTAATACATTTTATAATCTACAGGATTACCAACAAATTAAACTTACTAATGATAACTTTTTTATATTTGAATTGACTTTTTTTAAACTTTTGTAAAGGTTTAAACTTTGCGTTCCTATTTTACTGAACAAGCAACTTTTGATGCTTGTGTTGAAAATCATTGAAAAAAAGAAAAGGAAACGCCAGAATGTCAAAAATTTTTCGCTATTTTGTCCTTTACACATCATTCTTCAAATCTTGTGAGCACATGTTTAAGTAAATGGTCACACTTTGTCAAAAAAGTGCTGTAAGTGTCATACTAGTATGCATTCCTATTTTTCTGAACACAGCTGTAATTGGTGAAACATCCAAAGTTATAAAAGCCAAGTTGAAGAGCACAACTCAGAAAGGTAAAACCGCTGACAAATATACTTCGGAGATAGACAACTTACGCAAAACACTGCAATCAGCATATATCGAAGAAGGTATGCCTGCAGAAATTGCTACTAAGAATAGCACAGACGAAGCTATAGAAGCAATGATAGCAAATTGCGAAAACAATAGAATTAAAAATATACTTGACTCTGGTAACTTCAAAACCATGGACGAAGCTATAGCAAAGTACTTACAAAAAAGTACTGAGATATCAGGCAATACAAATACGGTTTTATTTGCTCAAAGAGGCCGTGGTAATTATAATAACAGATATAATTATCGTGGTAGAGGTAATGGTCGCGGTAATTATAATAATTATAACAATTATAATAATAATTACAACAATGGCCAAAATTATAATCAGAACTACAACCAGAGAGGAAACAACAGAGGTTACGGCAGAAATAATAACAGAATAGAGGAAACAACCAACAAAACAGAGGTTATAACTCTAATAATAGCAATGTTCGGGTAGCCCAGAATAATTCGGGAAACTCCCAACAGCCTTTAGATACTCAACAATAAAAAATTACAAGGTTTACACCATCAGTCTCAGTCAAAGTACATTTGCAAGTTTCACTAACGTAGCAACAGGAAAAGAGTTAGTATTTTTAATAGACACAGGTGCTGACATATCCATATTAGAAGAAAATTCCGACAACTTCCAATATATTCAAACCAATCAAATAATAAATATACAGGGAATAAGTCAAGAAATAACAAAATCAAAAGGACTTACTTCCATAGAAATACAAACCTCTAAATACATAATTCCACACGATTTTCATATCGTAAATTTACAATTCGCTATTCCTTGTGATGGAATACTAGGTATCGATTTCATAAGAAAATATAACTGTCAATTAGATTGCAAACCGACTGAGGATTGGCTTATAATTAGACCAAATAATCTCCAATATCCCATATATGTACCAATAGCATACAGTTCTGGCAACAACTCCATAGTTCTGCCAGCAAGATCCCAAGTTGTCCGAAAAATTGAAATAACCTCAGCGGAAGACAGTATATTAATTCCGAACCAAGAAATTCAGCATGGTATTTACTTAGCAAATACCATAGCATCTTCTCAAAACGCATTCATAAAATTGCTAAATACAACAAACACAAATCAAATAGTCAAGATAGATAACTTGCAGTACGAATCACTTTCGAACTACGAAGTAGTTAAAGCAAGTCCAGAAGATAGAGAGAAAACTGTATTAGCGACACTCTCCAAGAATTTCCCACCACAGTTCAATAGCCAACTAACCAAATTATGCACACAGTATAGTGATGTGTTCGGTTTGGAAACCGAATCTATAACTACCAATAATTTTTATAAACAAAAACTGAGACTGAAAGATGATGAACCAATATATATAAAGAACTACAGAAATCCTCATAGTCAAAAAGGCGAGATACAAAGACAAGTCCAAAAGCTTATAAAAGACGAAATAGTTGAGCCTTCTGTATCTCCATACAATAGCCCACTTTTATTGGTACCGAAAAAATCGTTACCAAACGCTGAAAATAAAAAATGGCGATTAGTAATTGACTATCGTCAAATTAATAAAAAATTGTTGTCCGATAAATTTCCGCTACCTAGAATTAATGATATTTTAGACCAACTAGGTAGAGCGAAGTATTTCTCATGCCTCGACCTAATGTCAGGTTTTCATCAAATTGAACTCGAACAAGAGTCACGAGACATAACATCCTTTTCCACATGTAATGGCTCATACCGCTTCACGCGACTACCATTCGGTTTAAAAATAGCGCCAAATTCCTTCCAGAGAATGATGACTATAGCATTCTCTGGCCTTGAACCTTCGCAAGCATTTCTTTACATGGATGACTTAATAGTCATAGGTCGTTCCGAAAAACACATGATCAATAATCTAACAGATGTTTTTGAGAAGTGTAGGCAACATAACCTAAAGTTACATCCTGAAAAATGTTCATTTTTTATGCATGAAGTCACCTTTTTGGGACATAAATGCACAGATAAAGGAATCTTGCCTGATGACACAAAGTATGATGTTATTCAAAATTATCCAGTCCCACATGATGCGGACAGTGCTAGAAGATTCATTGCATTTTGCAACTATTATCGAAGATTTATAAAAAAATTCGCTGAATATTCTCGTCACATAACAAACTTATGTAAGAAAAATGTTAAACTCGAATGGACAAGTGATTGTCAAATTGCGTTTGAGCATTTGAAATCAGCATTAATGAACCCAACTCTATTACAGTACCCATATTTTAGCAAAGAATTTTGCATAATCACCGACGCAAGTAAATATACATGAAGAGCAGTCCTAACGCAAAATAAAAATGGACTACAGCTTCCAGTAGCATACGCGTCTAGATCTTTCACAAAAGGTGAGAGTAATAAGAGTGCAACTGAACAAGAGTTAGCTGCGATTCACTGGGCAATCACGCACTTCAGACCATAGAAAGGTAAAAGAATTAGAAATAGGAGATAAGGTTTTATTACGTAACGATACGGGTCATAAGCTAGAATCTAAGTATTTAGGCCCATACATCATAGAAGAAATAAAAGATAGGGATAACATTTTAATTAAAGATACAAAGAATAAGAAACAATTAGTGCATAAAGATAGGTTAAAGATCTTAACCAATTAATATATATATATAAAAAAAAAAATAATAACAAAACAAAGGAAATAAATTTGAACAAATAAATTACCAACATTTAATGACACTATACATATACAAATATAATTTTTCCACATGTATCATTAAACAAACACTCAAACATTCAAAAGAAAAAAAAAAATTTTAATTTAAAAAAAAAACAATAGTAAGTAAATAAATTTCTATATAATAAAAAATTAGAAAATAACTCCATATAATTACGTTATTTTTCTAAAGAGGGGGGATGTAGCATGTTGTGGAATAACATATTAACAACAATACAAATATATTGTAGCAATTAGTTACAATATTTATGTGCGCAACATTCAAGTACATTTGCCTCTTAAGTAACATGACCACCCATGAGTGCATGGTGCTGGACAATTGCTGTGTCGGCAAATATAACACGCGCGTCCGCTTTGGCCCAATATGCAATATGATACATCCTCACTCCACCGCTGCGACGGTATATAAACATACATACTTTTATGTAAACATTTATACATTTATACATAAGTATGTTTATACATAAGCATACCGCTCCTCTGCCTGCATGACTAGCAGCGCAGCTACGCGGTCTTAGCTATAAACGACAATTGTTAGAGAATTAAGAATTATTCAATAAAGTCAACTCAAACCCACAACAACTGATTGTGTCTTGAATTCAAAAACCTTTCAAATGGCATAATATATATTTGGAGATATTACAACGGTCACATTATTTCGCATCGAATTGGATTTCTTAAGAAGCATATTTTCTATTTGAATGAGTTCCAATTGGCGACGCAAGAGTTCCAACTCTGTAACCGATTCACGCCCGCTTTTTTGACGCTCCTATCTCTCCGTCTCGCTCGTTCGGTTGCTCACAAATAAATTCAGATTCGCGCGCGAAAGGCGCGTCGTTGCTATCTCGCTCACGCTCATTATAGACTGCAGAGGCGCCAACGTCGTGATTGACTTTTAACTGCGTGTCTCCACTGTCCTGCTCACTCTCGTTGCTGAGTTCTATGCCACCAAGGGCGCCTTCGATTTCATCTGGAACTTGCTGGTCGGCTTCTTCGACATCTAGGTATGGTTCGTCCATGCCATCCGGACGTGGGCATGATCCACGGGCTTCGGGTGGCACCAGGTTGAGTCGTGCGGCCAATGCCGCTTTAGTGCCACTTTTTTGAAGGCCTAGGTTCTCCAGCCACTTTTGCAACTGGGTTGCGCTGTACTTGTTTAATTCAATTGTTTCCATTTAAATGTTTAAAACAAACGAAAAAAAAAGTTCTTGATTTATTTCAGACACTTTGTAGGCTGTGTGATTTTCCAATGAAAAAAAATATTTTTTCTCACTGTTATCCCACTTCTGAAATTGTGGTACACGTCTTTACTTTTCGATTGTCGCACGAGAACTGATTTATTGAGTTTTATTATTGCTAGCTTCTTCTAGATGGTTACATGTATGTGTGTGGATCTTATATATGTTGATAACTCAGATAACTTGGTAGTGTGAGGATCCACTGTGGGACTTATGTTAGTATGACTAGATCAAGGATGGGCACGTAGTGGCTCTTTTGGCTCCCGTGGCTCTTTACCGGCAGAGGCTGGGCAGAGAAAAAGGTCATTTTTTGGTCGAACTTGTTGACAGAGGGACGGACAAGTCCCGAATTTTGCGGAGAGGGGGAAAAAGGTCGCGATCTCGAGCTCGCAGCTTGTAGGCAGAGAGACGGACAAGTACCGAATTTTACGGAGAGGGGGAAAAAGGTCGCGATCGCGAGCTCGCAGCTTGTAGGCAGAGAGACGGACAAGTACCGAATTTTACGGAGAGGGGGAAAAAGGTCGCGATCTCGAGCTCGCAGCTTGTAGGCAGAGAGACGGACAAGTACCGAATTTTACGGAGAGGGGGAAAAAGGTCGCGATCGCGAGCTCGCAGCTTGTAGGCAGAGAGACGGACAAGTACCGAATTTTACGGAGAGGGGGAAAAAGGTCGCGATCCCGAGAACATGACAAAAACAACCCTTATTTTCTTACCCGTCCCTCACTCCCCCTGCCTACAAGCTGCGAGCTCGAGATCGCGTCCTTTTTCCCCCTCTCCGTAAAATTCGGTACTTGTCCGTCTCTCTGCCTACAAGTTCGACCAAAAAATGACCTTTTTCTCTACCCAGCCTCTGCCGCTGATGCTCTGGCTCCCAACTGAAATTTTCGTGCCCACCCTTGGACTAGATGATGCCTACGCAAGTTATCCAACAACGTTACGCCGGTAGAAACGGTAGAAAAACACTATTTTCGGGAAGTCGCGGTTAAAGACAGAGTATGAAATAAAACATGATTTATGTAACTTACGCTCTAATCGGCTATGTCAGGGTCTCATCACGCAGATTGTCTTGGACGCCGACATTTTTTTCATTTCGCTCACCCTGCGTTCAGAACGATTAATGCGGTCTCCATCTAGTCGTTCAACACACGTTCATAAAGTGTTGGGCCAATAATTTTTGATTTTATTACCTCATCTGCTATGCTCTCGTAGTCGCCTTTCATCATATCTACCAACTTCAGAGCTGTTACAAGTCTTTGGAGTTGCATTTTTGTTCCATTGAATTCAGGTATGGACATATTAATGTGGTATTTATTTATATTCCGGTTTCTTTATTGGCATTGATGTTAGTGTTACAATTGAATATTATGGCTTTTACAAATAAGCGGACTGTGGGTCTGTCCCGAAACGTGTGCTCGCTGTTGTTGGAAACTTAGAAGTCAGTGTGACCGTCTTTTATTATTATATTCTACTGGCTTAGCACTACGAACTGGCTTTAGAAACGATGACCGCTTCTGGTTCTTTTATTGTCTGTCGGTGCCTGATCACCGGTTCCTACATTCGGCCCTCCTGACGTTTCATTCGACTCGTTGAAGTTTCCCAAGGTTTCATGAACTCGGCCACAGTGGATGTTTTAGTGGGCCCTTCCATATCTCCTATTTTTTCAACCTCATATCTTCCATGTTTCTGGACTGATACTACCTTGTACGGCCCAAAGTATTTTCCTTTAAGCTTAAGACCTACCCCGTACTGTGTCCGCTTTATCGCTACTAAATCGTTAGGTCTATATATCCTTTCGATCTTTCGTTTTGCATCATAGGACTTTCGATTTTCGCCCTGTAGGACTTTAATATTTTCAATCGCCCTATCTCGGGTCTCTTTACGTTCCTCATCCAACTCGTTGACTATGCATTCCATAATACGCTCTCTTAGCTCTGCATCTTCGGGAACTCTCATATCCAAACCTGTTAGTATCTTAAACGAACTCACTTTGGTGCTTCTTGGCTCAGTGTTGTTTATCCTATGTAGTACCTTGCCTACATGCTTATACCAGGTTGCTGGACTTTCCAAACTCAATTTTGTTAACATGATCTTGTGCATTCTTTCGACCTGCCCGTTCCCCCCCCGGAACACCAGTTGTAATTAATAAATGTTGTATGTTATAGTCCTTACAATACTGTTCAAACAAATGTGACGTAAACGCCGTTCCCCTATCGGTCACTTCGTCTGCCCCGGTACTTCGGGTAGGATATAACCACACAAACTTACTAAAACCATCAACAACTACTAACAAATGATTTTACCTCTTCTTATTGAGGTCCATCGGACCCACATGGTCAATGTGATATGTAACTAGAGGTTGATCTCCCTTATCAATCGTTGTCAGATACCCTTCTTTTCTACCGATTTTCGCATTTGTTATAATCCACTGTACGCAACTCTCAACTAATCGTATAACTTTTCCTTTCAATTTTCGAATGAAGTATGATTTTTCGACCAATAACTGTGTTTTCTTTGCTGAGAAATGTCCTTGTTTATGGGCAAGTAAGATAATTTTATTCTCCATCTGCTCGGGTACTACGATCAACAGCTTATTGGTATCCTTGAACAAGACATCATTCAAAATATATAAATCCTCATACACGCCCTTTTCAACTAGACTTCTACAGCATTTGTCCAATCATCAACCAATTGAGCTTCTTTCAGACGATGAATAATACTATCCGCTATTGAATAACAGGCGACTCGACTCAAAGCATCTACATGCCCCATCCTTGATCCTGACCGATGCTCTAGACTGTATCTAAAATCCTGCAAGAACATGGCCCACCGGGCTACTCTCAAGAAAACTTCCTGTTTTTTCATGGTCATAGTAAATGCATTACAGTCTGTAACTATAGTGAACTGCAAGCCAAAAATGTAAACTCGCCACTTCTTTAGAGCCTCAATTATGGCTAGAACTTCTAGCTCGTAAAAATAATAATTCTGCTCACATGCCTTTGTTTTTCGACTCATGTACTGAATTGGATAGAAAAAATTATCCTCAGTATCTCTGCATTAGAATTGCCATAATTTAATTTTGCCATATTTTAACGCGTCAGCATGGACCTCTGTTTGCGCTTTCGGATTATATAATTTCAATACCGAGTAACTCGTTAATGCTGCCTTCAATCGTTCAAATGATATCTCCTCGATCTCTATCCGTCTTTGGTGTTGGTATACGGGAATATCATCTTTCAAAATAATTCTCATTTCAGTCTTCGCATCAGGATTGCGTTTTGGCTTGTATCGCTGAACTATCATTTCGACCTATTTAGCCTGTTCTTGATTTAAATGAGACAACTCTAAACCGATTTCGTCCTTCCCTTAAAAAACTGTGCAGACATTTTCAAATTCATCCAATCCTCAACAGATTCAGTCTTTTCTTCTACTACCTTTTGCTCATTGCTAATTAAAAACTGAGTGCCATTTTTTGTTACCTTAATGTCAACACTATCAAGAATCGTTCTTCCCAAAATAGCGTCAAACCCCATGTCCTCATCGGGAACTACATGAAACTCAACTACTATTTTAATTTTGTCGATGATCACCATTAAAGAGAAACTACCAAACGTTAAAATTTTCGCGTCTCCTATTCCTACCAAACACTTTCCAGAACCTGTTAGTTGTTTAACTCCTAGCTTCCAAAAAACACTTCGACGAATCAAGCACATATCTGCTCCTGTGTCTATGAGCCCTTTAAATTCAATATTCTCATAGCTAACCTTCTTTAGTTCTAACCCAGACGAGGTGAACGTACTCGAGCTAACTTCAACTTTGTCATGTTGAATAACATTTGCTTGCTTCTCTCGTTTAATCTGTGTTTCGATGCTACACTGAGCTGCCCGATGACCTGGCTGACCGCATTTGAAACACTTTCGATCGAACTTAGGACAATCTTTTCTTAAATGAGTCGCCTCTCCGCAACCAAAACATTTTCTCTCTCGAGCCAGTACTGTCTGTGCTTAACTTGAACCATATGCCTTACTTTCAAATCTGTTTGCTGCCTTGTATGAATCACGTCCCTTCTTATAAACTTCGATTTGAAACTTTAACTCTGAAATATTGCGAGCCTGGAATAACATCATTTTGTTAATTTTTGTATCCGGAATACCTTTAACGAAGTACTCTATCAGACTCTCCTCATCTACGCCTACCGGCTTGGCAATTTCCATCAATGCATGCCTTTCTTCTGTTGGCGCTGATTCAACTTCTTATAGACTGCAGCTGAAGATATTCTTACACTAAACTCAGCACGAAGAGCTGTTTTCAAGGAGCTCCAGTTTTTAATATTTCTCTGACTCCTTATTAACGATTTTGCCGCCCCATACAATAACTGTTTTCCATACACAAATAACTGTAATTCATTCCACTGTACTGTGTCTGCACATTCTTCTAGTTCTTCAATCCATTGAGCAATGTTAGGAATATCTGAACCAGAATACTGTGACACGCTGTCCTCAACAGTTTTACTGTTACTTGTACATCCTCATCTGAGTCTGCTATATTAACAGTTTCTATATATTCCCATTCAGGGATATCCTTATTTTTAGGGCTGCGTAATAGTAATCTTCCATATGCTACTTTTATGGATTTTCCCATAAGGTCTACAATATTTCTTTTAAATTTGTAGTTATTAGCTATCCAAAATTTTATTTCCTTGTACTTGTTACTTACTGGTCCTGAGTATATCAGGAAATCAAGGAAAGGAATATATTTTTGCAGATGTTTTGTTTCTATTTTATTGATACTTAGTTAATTTATAATTTTGTTCGTCTTCTTGTTTTTGACCTCTAAAAACAACATATATATGACGCTGTGACAATAAAACTCATCTGTACCATTGCACTTCCTTGAACTGGGAAATCTTCTCCAGTTATATCAAGGTATGCTGATCTGTACTAAATTTATCGAATTTTGTGCCGAGTTAATATTACCTCTACAAAAAAACCTCAAGTAAATCTGCTGCAATGGATTCCTATTTACTATCTTCCTAAAATAATCGTCTAATGTACTCATCTTAATCAATTGATATATATATATTTTTGTTAAGTTTAATTCCTTTTTTTTATTTGGAAAATTTGAAGTGTTTTTTTTTTTAATAATTTTTGTTTGAATTGATGCATATGTTATTTAGATCTTATCAAGATAATTAGCATGGCTTAAGGCTCTTTTTTGTTACACATTTATTGTGTAATTTATATGCTTTGTATAACATACATTTTTTTTTTACATATACATATTTATATACATATATTCCTGCCTACTTTTTCGTGTGGTTTTCAGGCTACACTCTAATTGGACAGCTTTTAATGCTGCACAATTGTACATAATTTGTTTTTATTATATATAAAAAATGTGCATCGCAGTAAACTAAAAAAAAAATTGTGCGACACAGCGCATAGTTGTTTAGGTAAAAAAAATATTTTTTTCCTTCAATTTTCTGCAGCTAGCCTCTAGCGTCAGCTGGTCGTCGCCGGTTGGCACGCTGATGCTTCATTCAATTCGATGGTTAGTCAAATTCAGGTTGAGACTCAGCTGCTACCGGTGCCGGTCATCGCACCAGGTTTGATAACGTTTTGTATTGTATTGTAGAGTATGGGATTTTGGTTGTGGCCTGATTTTTTCTTTCATTCAATTGGTTTTTTATAAACTCTACCCCGGCGTGTAATTTCACCGAGGTATTTCAATTAATTGTATCTGGGCTGTTTGGTAGCCTCAAAATTTCAGCCTTTCACACCAGATTTTTTTTCCCCTCACTCTACTTACTGTTGTTTTTATACCCTTGCAGAGGGTATTATAAAATTGATCAGATGTTTGTAACGCACAGAAGGAGACGTTTCCGACCCCATAAAGTATATATATTCTTGATCAGCTTGAGAAGCTGAGTCGATATAGCCATGTCCGTCTGTCCGTCTGTCCGTCTGTCCGTCCGTCTGTGCGTATGCGTTTTACTCAGCCATCTTAAGAGATATCGGGTTGAAATTTTTTTTGGAGACTCTTTATTACCTGTGTGAGATAAAGTATGAAAATCATCGGGATCGGACTACTATATCATATATTGTTAAATAATCATTAAATGTGTTTTGAAAATGCGTTTTACTCCGCCATCTTAAGAGATATCGGGTTGAAATTTTTTTTGGAGACTCTTTATTACCTGTGTGAGATAAAGTATGAAAATCATCGGGATCGGACTACTATATCATATATTGTTAAATAATCATTAAATAAAATATTTGAGCATATTCATAATACGACAACTAATGCTGTTGATGTATGAAATTTCACTTTTCTTATCGAATTAAATATAATAAAGAACTGCAAGGGTATATAAACTTCGGCAAGGCCGAAGTTAACTTCCATAGCTCGTTTTTTTTTTCATTCATTCGATTGTACTATTGAGGATGTTCCAACGTCGGTGTAGTGGGCGGATTGCCTACCACATGTTATCCGTCACCTGTTTAGTATCCCTCGTAGGTGTAGTTGGCGGTCTGCCTACCACACACGGGTGCATGGGAAAGTCAAGTCCCTCGTAGTAGCCAGCATCGGTTTCAGCGGAGCGGTATGCTTATCTATAAACATATTTATGTATAAATGTATAAATGTTTACATAAGAGTATGTATGTGTGTATGCCGCTGCAGCGGGAGAGTGAGTATGTATCATATTGCATATTGGGCCAAAGCAACCGCGCGTGTTATATTTGCCGACACAGCAATTGTCCAGCACCATGCACTCATGGGTGGTCATGTTACTTAAGAGGCAAATGCACTTGAATGTTGCGCACAAAAATATTTTAACTAATTGCTACAATATGTTTGTAATGTTGTTAATATGTTATTCCAGAACATGCTACAGTACCAAAAAACTTTCATTTTGTAGGAAAAAGTTTATTAGACCTAATATATAGATGAAACTTTTCAATGAATATATGTTTTTAGTCTATGCTTATGTGCCTTTTGTTTCTTATTTTTACTGTTCTTTAATGAAAATGTTATCACTAGCGACTATTTTCTCTACTATATATGGTCAAAATATACTTTATGCCCTGCTTCTTTTCTTATAAGTACTTTATCTCCTACACTTAATAAAAAATTTTTAGTATTTGCGTCATATAATAATTTCAAAATAATTTTATATCCTATAATAAAAGCTTAAGCTATGGCTTTTTCTAACTCTTTTGTATGCTATTTCTATTTAAGTAGTCATTTAAATTGTTAGTACTGGGTCAAATATATGCACTGCTTCATTTCTTTTTAGTGCTTTATCTCCAACACCTTAAAATTCCTAAATTCCTTGTCTTTTTCTAATACATTTCTAGCTCTTCTGTATGATATTTCTAATCTAAACTTTATTTCCTTGGAACTTTAATCTAAGTAGGATCTACTTTATTTTTATACCCTTGCAAAAAGGGTATATTAATTTTGGTCAGAAGTGTGCAACGCATAGAAGGAAGCATCTCCGACTATATAAAGTGTATATATTATTGATCAGCACGACGAGACGAGTTCAAATAGCCATGTCCGTCTGACCGTCCGTCTGTCTGGATCGACACGAACTCCTTCTAGACCGTTAGAGCTACAGAGCTAAAATTTTGCATGTAGGCTTGTATACGCTACACAGTTTGTATATCTCGGACTCTACGGGAACAGAGCACTTCATCGTATAGCTCCCATACAAACGGCAAAGTCACGAACAGTGACTGGGGGGGGGGGCGAACTTCCTTGATGTTTGGGGCAGCTAAATCAATTTTTCCCTTTTTTCCTCTTCCTTCCTTTCAAAAAAATGTAGACGCGCAGAGAGATTTTCTATTCACTTGTATATTCAGTCACCGGTATATAATTCAACTAAAACTAGCTTAATTAAAAGCAGGGCACCAAGCCCCGCTTGGAGCGAAGTGTGGGGAGTTCTTTTGTGGGGAGAGCGATGGGCATCATCGGGAGAGCGGCGCGAGGTGAAAGCTTCCGCCTCCTTTAACCCTTGTGTGGCCCGTTTGGGCATAAACAGGCTGCCCCCCTTGCAGGAGTGCAAGACCCAGGCAGTCTAATGGCACGCTCCGGACAGGGTCCAGCCAAAGACTGTGCGCATCGCAATTGGCCGCCCGCCAACCCCGGGTAGGTTCCCCTCTAACATGACCTCCGTCATCACATCCGCGCCCAGGACCAAAGACACTGACGACGGTCGGTAGAAAGTATCATCTGCCAGGATGATGCCCTCGAACTTTTTGGAGATCTACGGGTCCACCGGAGTGCTTGGAGTGCGGCAGCACAAGCCATCGACTACCTTCAGGATCGCCTCCAATCGCCATCCTTCACTGATTGGGGACCGGATCACTGCTGCCACCGCTTTCTCTGCCCCTATATTGACGGCTGTCAATTTAAAGGCCGTGGCCAATGACGTCGCCATCGACGATACCGCCGCGGTGCTGCAGCAGCGTGGCCAGTGTCAGCTTCGGATCGGATGCTGGCGTTGGTGCGACCCTTCGTCTGGAGGACTCGGGGGTGACTCGACGTGGCGGTTCGTGGAAGTGGAGGAGCGTGTGGTGGTCCTCCTCACATATTCGGCACTTATCACCGCTCAAGCAGCTTCTTACGAAATGTTGGTGGGCCAGGCACTTGGCGCAGTATTTATTCGCAAGCACTGCCCTAATCCTCTTCTCCATGTTCAGCCGCAGGAAGCGACGCATCGTTTTAGAGGATGGATTCCGCGACAGACTTGGCAACGGAAGGACTCAGTTCCTCGCGAACATCTGCGCTCCTCTTTCGATGCCTGTACTGACCGAGGTCTCGGAGCCATGGAAACGGGATCTAGGTTGCGGATATCAGGGAGCTGCCGGGACAAATAATGAAGAAAGCGGATTAATGTAGGACGATAGAATACACATATTAACCACGACGGTATGACGGTGGAATCTGACCAATAAAATGCCTCAGCATTATCAACTGTAAGTTGTGGAAGAACTGCAGCTGCCGGTTCAGCTAATAGCGTGGCTCCGCATAATTCAAGGCGGGGCAATGAAACCGTTTTAACCGGGGCTACTCTAGATTTCGCTGCAAGAAGACAGCACGATATGCCTTGCGGCACCATTAACCTGCTGTGACGCATCACAAAAACAATGGAATTGGATTACGGAACGCGGAACATGATCATGAAGGACCCACCATGGAATTCGAATCTTTTTAAGAAAGGAGTAGCTCTTTGAAAAATCGTGCCACCTGTGATGGAGTTCACTGGGCAATTGATCATCCCACCCTAGCTCTTGTAGCCAAAGCTCTTGCATAAACACCTTGGCTTGAATCACAAAGGGAGCCAGCCAGCCAGCGGGATCGAATAACTTGGCGATCTGCCCGAGGACTTTTCGCTTAGTATAAGCTGACTTGACATCTTGGGGTGAGATGACAAAATAATTTGCTGTGCTAGGCTCTTCGATATCGAGAAAATCAGCATTCAGTAAATGACTCTTTGGAATGCAACTGAGCACGCTCTTCACATTCGATGTCCACTTGCGCAAAGGAAAGCCAGCTGAACCAAGAGCGTCTTGAAGTTCATTGACCATAGCGATTGCCGTTGCTTCATTGTGATCCCCTGCCAGGACATCATCGACATACATATAGGACTTGATAATATCGCTAGCCAAAGGAAATTTGAAGTACTCGGATGGCTAAGAACGGAGCACAGTTAATGCCAAATGTGACGGTATTCAGCTCGTAATCACCAAGTTGCCCCTCTTTATTTCGGAACAGGATCCTCTGAAATGGCGTATGGATTGGATCGACCATAATTTGACGGTACATTTTTGTGATGTCGGCATTGAAAACTACTCGGAAAAAACGCCATTTGAGAATCTGAGTAGTGAGATCGGACTGAAGTACCGGACCAGGGTAAAGTATGTCGTTGAGACTTACTCGTACTCGTACTTACACGTACCTTTGTTGTGGTGCTGTCGGGCTTGAAAACCGCATGGTGTGGCAAATAAAAATTGTTATTAGTGCCGTCAAATGGCACCTGACGCATGTGGCCCAAGTCCAAATATTCTTGGATGACGGCGTCATTCTCAGTTTTTTCCGGAATATTTTTTAGGAGCCGGCTTTCGTTTTTTAGGAACTGAGCCAATGCCCCTGGTCTGGAATGACCAAGGTTGATGTTGGTTGGATCTCGAAACGGAAGTGAGACCGTATATCTCCCCGAAACATCTCTTCTTGTGGTCTTCTGGAAATTAACCTCGCAAACAATCAGAATCTTCTACCAGTTTGCCCGGTAGATCCTCCACCTCCCAAAACCTTGTGAGAAGAGTTTCAAGTCCCCCCTCTCTGCTAACAGCGACCCTCGTGGTGAACGCGGCACACGAACTAACGGGGACCCCTTGCAACGGGCCTGAAATGACATCATGGTATGATATCAATGCCAAGAAGTAGGTCGATTTTTGCCTTTAATCTGAAGGAGGGGTCGGCATTCCTTCCACTGTGGCTTGGGCTATCGTACATGACGGCAAATCATCAGCAACTTGGGACAAGACAAAAGCTTCTATCTCTATCTGGACTGGAGGTCCATGCGATGACCGAATGCTTATGTGACAGACCTTCAAGGTTCTATTGACCTTTCCGTTAATGCCTGTCACTTCGGCCCTGACAGTTTGGAATGGTAACTACATGAGCCGGAACATTCTTTCGTTGTTGTGACGCCCCTTGCACGTGAAGCTATTGTGCTGACTCGGACAATCTTTACTTGATGTCCTCTTGCGAAACAGTTCAGACAAAGGGACTATTTCTTTATGTATGCCACCCTCTCTGGCACCGTCATCTGAAGGAAGCGGGGACATCGACGCACCGGGTGATTCTCCTTCATACAAAGATCACAGGATTTTGGTTTGGTGGTCACCTTGGCTTCAAATGTATTAGCCTTTCGGGTGGCTGGAAGCGGATTTCGCGGAGGTTTCGCTGTGGGAACCGAAATAGCCATTGCAGTTGTATTTTCCACTGCTTCGAGCGTACGAAACCGCTCAGTGAGGAAATCGTCCATCATTTGCCACTCTGGAATGGCAGTCTTGTCTCCCAGATATTGTTCCCATAGTGAAAGGGTATTCTTTGGAAATTTGATGGTACAGAAAAATACGAACATGCCTCCCCAAGTGGTTACTGGCAGGCCACAGTGCATTCTGATGATCCTGTAATGCTTTTCCGGACTCATGGGAAATTTGAGGCAGGTCAAGAAGTGCTCGGAATTGGCTGTTGTTGTTGCTTATTTTCGAAACGCTGTTTGAGTGCATTCTATGCCGTTTCAAAACCATCATTTGTAAGCGGGAATTTTGCTACAATGAGGTTGGCTTCACCCATCGTTTTCGGTAGGAGATGGTACAACGGGGGAAATTCGCGAATCGCTTATGTAGATGGCTGTAAACAAGTCACGGAACGTAGGCCATTTTAAGTAATCTCCCGTAAAGACTTCTGTGTCAATGGGTAGCAATCGACAGCCTCGTTCTGCTGGTGCAGAGGTAGGCGCATGACGGTTCGGAGGAGTAGGAGCAGACGCTTCATGGATAAGCTCGTTTAATCGAGCCGTGCATCGCTCGTAAACTTGATAGCATTTGTCATATTTAGCTTGGATGGCTAAATCTTCAGAGTTATTGTCGTCTGGGAGTGCATCGCATTTCTCATATTCCTGCTCGGACAGTGAAGTGACGTGGGTGTCGACTTCAAACTGAATTAGTTTATCGCTAATGGAGACAAACTTCTTCAAAGCCATGGTGGAAACAGCTAAAACCCTTTTGGTTTCGGACCGAGTGACTCTTGGGGCGGTTACCAAAATCTGTGGAAGTGGTACCACTGATTGGACCTCTTTTTGGCTTGCTCGTCGTGGCTCTGACGTGGCTTGCTGAAAGGTCGTGCTTGATGGTGCGGACGTGAGAGCTAATGGACTAGAGAGGGTCTGAAATGCTCGGGAAGGAGGAGTAGTAGGCTGATACTCCTCTGGCGCTGACCTGGAGCAGCAATTGAGGATTTGCTCGGGGCCGCAGTGTTCTCAGCTGCTTTCTCGTCTTTTGACGGGCTCGTGCTCATAACCCCAAAGAATGGCGGTTATAAAGTGGTGAGCTGGTTTGGCACGGCTTGAAAATTAGCGAACGTTTGGGAAAAAACTGGAACACTACCAAACCACTTAAAGAACGGCTTTGAAACGCCTTGAAATAGATTAGCATTCCAGAAAACGAGCTGGTACGTTTGGGATGACTTGGAACACTGCCAAAAAACCCTAGGAACTGTTTGGAACGCCTTGGAATTGAGATATAAAACCCGATGATACGACTTGGGACACTTGGAACACCTTGGAATTCAAATATATGACCAAAGATATGTTTTGAAACGTGTGGAAACACTTTGGAATTGAAATATAACCAATGATATGACTTGGAACCCGTGGAAACACTTTGGACTTGAAATATAACTCCAAAGATACGACTTGGAACGCGTGGGTAGACTTTGGAATTGAAATATAACCAAAGATACGACTTGGAACGCGTGGAAACACATTGGAATTGGAATCTAACTCCAAACACCCAACTTGGAACTCGTGGAAATACTTTGGAATTGAAATATAACTCCAAAAATGCGACTTGGAACGGGTGGAAACACTTTGGAATTAAAATATAACCAAAGATACGCCTTGGAACGCGTGGAAACACTTTGGAATTGAAATATAAACCCAAAGATACGACTTGGAAACGATTAAAAAATTTCGGAATTCAGTATTATAAAACCCAAGATACGACTTGGAAATGATTGGAAAAATTTGGGAATTCAATATTCAAAAAAACCCAAGATACGACTTGGAAACGATTTGGAATCAGAATAAACAAAAGTGCGGAACACAAATTTTTAATAATTAAATATTATTCGATTTTTCCTCAACGTGACCCTTCAACATATATACACCACGAAGTGCCTGCCAACCTAGGGTATACAACACAGCTACTTTTGGTCGTTTGCTTTGTGCCGGTCTTTGGCACATGAGCTTGCAGCTGTGCTGGTATACTGCAGTTAAGCGGGACTTATGTATGCACGTATGTATGTATGTATATAGGTTCGCGGTTATGGAAAAATATATTTGTGTGCGAAAAAATTAAGAATTGTTGTGGAATATATGTATTTGGATATGGATATGAGTATCAATATGTAATATTTTATGTATGGAAAAATATGTTTATGTATGTGGATATGAATATCAATATGTGAAATGGCCTTTATATGTGAGAGGGTGGTTTACTTTCTTTTTTATGCTTAAAAAATCTTTATTAATTATATTGAAAATTTTACTCTCTTCGTTGGAACCAACTTTCACTTCGGGCACACTTTTCCCAGGAGTGGACTGTATTTGCACAAAACCTTTATTTTTGGATTTAATGTAGCACTGGATAAATTTTGTATTTATACCATACACCCATAGGGTGAAATGGTATATTAAAGTCGCCAAAATGTATGTAACAGGCAGAAGGAAGCTTTTCCGACCCCATAAAGTATATATATTCTTGATCAGTATCAACAGCCGAGTCGATATAGACATGTCCGTCCGTCCGTCCGTCCGTCCGTCCGTCCGTCCGTCCGTCTGTCCGTATGAACACGTAGATCTCAGAGACTATAAGAGCTAGAGTCACCAAATTTGGTACGTAGACTCGTGTATTACCTACGGTGGTCAAGTTTATTTCAAATTTTTGCCACGCCCCCCTCCGCCCACGAAATTTAAACAAATTTGATTTTCTTAAAGATTATAATAGCTAAAGACATCAAATTTAGTATGATTAATCCTTGAGTAAGCGCGCACAAATTTGTTGCAAAAAAAATTTGCCACGCCCCCCTCCGCCCACGAAATTTAAACAAATTTGATTTTCTTAAAGACTATAATAGCTAGAGGCACCAAATTTGGTTTGTGTATTGGTTTAATAAATGCGCATATATTGTATATGCAACGATTTTGCCACGCCCCTTTCCGCCCCCGTAATTTGGAAAAACTCGATTATCTCACGTAATTTTCTACCTTTTGTAATCAAATTTGGCACACTTGAATTTGATACTAATACCCAGCAAAACACCAAATTTTATCAAAATCGGACAAAAAACAACCAAGTTATGCATATAAACGTTTTTCCATAAGGCCGTAGTTGGTCGTTGGCTGGTGGGGGCGCTAGGGTGCTCGTATACTTGAGTGAGGGAGATTCTAAGATTTGCTTGTAATAAAAAGCATGTGAAAATGCATTTGTTTAATAAATTTAAAATATTTGCTTTACTGGTGTATGGTATACCTAAGTCGGCGAGACGACTTACTTACTTCATTTTTTGTCACATTCACACACTCTGCTTGCATATATATTTTGTATGTAGGAGATCACTTTTAATTTCGTAGGTTTGATTCACTGCATACATAATTGCGAAAAAAATATATATTGGAAATAGGTAAATAAATATGGCGCCTTATATACTTGGCCTAAATATGCCAAAGTGCGAGAAAAAAATCTTGAAGTGGGCGAACAAATATGGCGCCTTATGTACTGGACACATATGTATATATGTATGAAAATTTGGGGACCAAAATTTTCTCTCCTTTGAGGAGGAAAAATTTGCGCGAAAATAATTTTACTTTGATTACGAAAATCAAGGGCAACAATTATATGTATGTGAGTATGGGTACGGATGCTGGAGGGCATGTACATGTACTCATATACCTATAATTTGGAAAAAATTACTTAGCTTGAAATATGTGTGATGCAAGTGGTTCGAGAGGATCTTGGTATCCGGCTCGAAGGACCAATGTTTGTGTAGGGGGGTCGAACTTCCTTGATGTTTGGGGCAGCTAAATGAATTTTTCCCTTTTTTCCTCTTCCTTCCTTCCAAAAAAATGTAGACGCGCAGAGAGATTTTCTATTCACTTGTATATTCAGTCACAGGTATATAATTCAACTAAAACTAGCTTAATTAAGAGCAGGGCACCAAGCCCCGCTTGGAGCGATGTGTGGGGAGTTCTTTTGATGCGATTGCTTTCAAATTTAACATTTGTTAGTTTAATATATCTGCTAATGACTATACCGAATTTGATAAAGATCCCATAGGAACGATCGGTGGAAAGCAGTGGCTTTTGTCAATAACTTCGTTACCTTTGACGCGATTGCTTTTAAAATAAACATTTGTTAGTTTAATATATCTGTTAATGACTGTGCCGAATATGATAAAGATTGGGTGACTACATCATAAAGCTCCCATAGGAATGATCGGTCGAAAACAGTGACTTTGATCAATAACTTCGTTATTTTCTATGTACAGATTGTGGGCCGTTCTATCGCAAACATTACTCTTTTTATATAAAACTGTTTCCATTTTGACGGCTAAAGGTGAGGAAAGAGTAACACACAACTTGCATGGGTATAAAGACTTCGTCGTGGTCGTAGTTATCCCGGCCCTCTGGTTATTTTAATAAAATATATGAACTGAGAATAATTTAAAACAATGTTTGAATTAGATGTTAGTTTATATGATTACAAATATTCTTTGTTGTCCGTTTCTCGTGATCTTTAAGCAGTTGTCTTCTTACGGGTTGTCTTCCTCACGTATTAACTTCTTTACGCCTTACCTTCTTATCACGTGATCCACACACAATGTTGTATTTTCTTTAGTTTATTGCTTTTGTTTCGCTTGCTCTTCCGCTTCGAAATGTTTGCACCACTTTTGCAATAAAGCGCGATTTCCTCGCGCTGGTTCCCAAAAAAAAAATTTTTTTAACTCCAATTCACTTTAATATATTGAAACATCTTAGATTATCATATTTATTTATTAATCAAAAGAAAAGAACCGACTTATCGAAAAACTTTTATTCAACGAGACCAATATAACCACTTCGTCTAGTAGTTCAATCTCTCTATCCCCATCGATTGTCAACCTATCGCTATATTATTAAACGAAAATCGTTATCGGAATTCTTCAATAAGAACCCCTAATCCTATTATTAGCGGTTCTCACCCAATCCTTCTTTCGGCCATTCTACATTCTCATTCGTCACGAATGATTGTCCCTATTTGCGCCCTCATCCCCATACTTCTGAGTATCTAATTCTTCCTAAGTTTCCTCTCCGCTCCAAACTGCGTGCGGTTTATATCAACTATATCGCCCCATCCTATTTCTACAGCATTGCCATCAAACTCTGTACTGACGTTAAAAAATTCAAGTTTACAAATTTTTTTCTTCTTTAAGTTAAAAAAGTATATTTCCTTATAGGCACTCTCGCTAATAGTAGAAAGATCATTGCCCGAATCAAACAGCAGATAATACTCCATTTCCTATTGGAGCATCCTTGAAATAACGATTAAAGCTTAGTTAACTGTTGAATTTTGGCATTTGTCTTCGTTGTATCCTTTTCATTCTTCTCACATTGATAAGCTTTGTGGCCCATCTGATTACCGTTAAGACAACTGAAGTCGTTGTCTTTTTAATTCTTAGCGATATGATTCTTTTCTTTTTCACAACTAGACTCTCGTTGTAATTCTTCTTTGTAGTCATTAATTGCTTATGAACTTTTGCGGACAATGTAACAGTCAACTCATCCTGTAGCGCGCTCTGAAGGTGGTCTGACACCCTTTGAGGCCGAAAATTATTGTGTTTTTTGGGAATTCATTGCGCAGAATGTAACTTATGAATTTTCAACCTCATTTTTATTTTTAAGGTACATTTTTGTACTTGTTAATATTTTAAAATCTATAAAAAACCCGCGACCTGGAAAACCTATTGCAGACCCGCCACCCAAAATGGATGAGAAAAAGCTTGATCTGATATAAAGAAGAATTTTTTAAAAAAGTGTGTATACAAGTGTGGTACACGTCTTTACTTTTCGATTGTCGCACAAGAACTGATTTATTGAGTTTTCTTATTGCTAGCTTATTCTAGATGGTTACATGTATGTGTGTGGATCTTATATATATTGATAACTCAGATAACTTGGTAGTGTGAGCATCCACTGTGGGACTTATGTTAGTATGACTAGGTGATGCCCACAACTCGGCCATCCTGACCAGAGAGCTCCCGATCTCTTAGCTATTTGAATTACTTAGCCATGGCCGTATGTTTCCTATAGCCCATACTCCTTTATAAGGAAGTCTGGTTTGCTGAAAACCCTCAACATCCTCCAAAACATATCTGTCATTGCGCAGCACTTTTGTCACTCTATACGGACCTTTGAATTTGGGAATAAGTTTTTTAGACACTCCTATATGTGAGTCAAAATTCCTAACCATCACCAAATCGTCTGTCTTATAATTAACTGGATCTTTTCTTTTAGAGTCTACTCTTAACGTGTTATACGTTTGTACTTTTTCTATACTCCTACCCGCCTCCTGTCTTGTTTTATCCAAGTTTCTGTCTATGCTCATTCTATTTAATTCATCTAAACTTATTTTCAATGCGTCTATAACCTTTCCTCTTTGTGCAACTTCGAACAAAACTTTACTTGGATGCTGACTAATTGACCTTTGTAACATGTTAAGTGCATATTCAACTGTTTCTAAGATTGTTTCTCAATACAATGCGGCTCAGTCAGTTTAGCGATCATTGAACCCGAACTTCTATTTACCCTTTCTACTTGTCCGTTGGCTTGCGGAGAGCCTGTAGCGATTTTTATTTGTTTGACTTCATTTTCGGCTAAAAAATCTTCAAATTCTTTTGATGTGAAGCAAGTTCCTCGATCAGAAATAACGCATCTGGGTCTACTATACGCTCTAAAATAGTCTTTCAATGCTAATACTCCTTCCTTTGACTTTGTGGTTTTCGCTGGGTACACAGACGAACGAACTTTGTGAAAGCATCGATTACTACTAATATGTGCTTGTTAGATCTGCTCTTATCTATTGGACCATAGTGATCTATGTGTATGACATCAAAAGGCACTGTTTGCTTAGGAATGTTATGAAGAAAGTCTTCCTCTTTTCCATTTTTATCTGAATAAGATATACATTTTAAACAATTTTGTTCGAGCTGTTTGCATTTTTCTTTAACGCTAGGGAACCAATAACTTTTCGAAATAATATCTACCATTTTGTCTGCTCCAATGTGGGCTAACTGATCGTGATAACTATACATGACATGACTTTCCATTTCTTTCGGGACGTAAAATAAAAGAGATTCCTTATCTTTCTTTCTGTACACTATGCCATTTCACATTTCATAATCTTTGTGTTCTGTATTCTGTAGTTTCGTTAGAATTTCTTTAATTTTCTCATCTCTGCTTTGACAAATAATTAGGTTCTCTTCGAATGAATTTGAATCAAAGGTGAGTATGTGTGTGTTTCTGCTAAGCGCATCAATGTGCTGCATGCGCTTTCCGGCTCGGTGCTCTAAGGTATAGTCATAGTCTTGAAGAAGAGCCCATCGAGCTATTCTGGGAGAAAGTTCCTTCTTATTAAGTGCTAACGTAAGTGCACTACAGTCCGTGACTATCTTGAACTCCAATCCTTGAAGATATATTCTAAAACGTTTCAATGAATACATTACGGCTAGTGTCTCAAGTTCGAAACTATGGTACTTGGCTTCTACATCTGTTGTACGCCTAGAAAAATAGAACACTGGGTGCATCTTATTATCTATCTTCTTTTGCAAATGCATTGCACCAAAACCAAGGGCACTAGCGTCGCAGTGTAACTCTGTTGGGTCGGTCGGGTTGTACAAAGCAAGTATAGGGGCTTCTAGAAAATTCCTTTTTAATTTTTCAAAACATTCTAATTCTTTGCCACCGAACTCAAATTTTCTATCTTTTCTCACCAGATCGTACAATGGTTTTGCTATTGTTGAAAAATCTTTAACAAATCGTCGAAAATAAGAGCACAACCCTAGGAAACTCTGTACCTCATGTGTTTTAGTCGGTACTGGAAAATCGCTAACTGCCTGTAATCCTTTTGGATCTGGCTTGATGCCGTCTCCTGTTATCACGTATATTATATTTAATATCTTCCTGAAGAAATTCGCCCTTGTCAATTCTTAATTCAAGTTTGTTGGCAACTAAACGTTTGAAAACTTCTGTTATTATTTCTAAATGACTTTTACTATCATTTGCTGCTATCAATATGTCGTCCATGTAAATTAAAACCTTGTCTTCTCGAACTAAATCAGCAAAAATTTTGTTAACATATATTTGAAAAACTACGGGTGCGTTTCGTAGTCCAAATGGCATTCGAAGCCATTCGTATTGACCCATCGGTGTTGTAAATGCCGTATACTTGATAGAGTCTTCATGCATAAAGACGTGAAAGAAGCCATTTTTTAAGTCTAACTTGGTGAACACTCTCTTTTCCGAAAGTTTGTCTATAAGATCATCTATTAAAGGTGTGGGGTAATTGTCTTTGAGCATGTTCTTGTTAAGGGTTCGGTAATCTACACACATTCTAAGTTCTCCGGATTTGTTTTTAACAAGTACTATTGGTGATGCGTACTCTGACTTGCTTACTCGTATAATTCCATTTCGAATATTCTCATCTAGCATGTTTTGGACTTGGGCTTTCTGTGCAAATGACAAACGTCTCGGGGGGTAATTAAAGGGTTTCGTGTTCTCAAAATTTAGTTTCATTTCCTATTTAACTGACGGTCCTATATTCCTATTTGGTCTTTTGACTTTGACATAAAACTGACTAAACTTAACTTAACGTTACAATTATCGTTGATTTTTAGCGAACTACCCTCATTTAGTTCGGGATACTCGATTGACAATATTTCAAGCGCTGACTGTTCATTCTTCTCAGACTCTAAATTTTCAACCGATCTTTTTGTATTTTTTTGACAATCGTGCTTCGCACTATTATACCTACTCTTTTCATCATTTTTACGATCATTATTTACTATTTTTACATTTGTATAATTTCTTTCTTTTCAGCCGCTTTATTTTCCGCAAGTTTTGCTTTAGCATTATTATTTTTTCTAACTCTATCATTTTCATTAGGACTATAGTTTTTACAGCTATCATTTCTACAATTTTCATTAATACGATCATTTACAGCTATCATTTTCGTTTTGACGATCATTTTCATTAGGACGATCATTTTTACAGCTATCATTTTCGTTTTGACGATCCTTTTTACATCTATCATTTTCATTAGGACGATCATTTTTACTTACAAATTCGAAATTACCAATTCTTAAAAAATCTCTGCCTAACACAACTTTAAATGCCATCGATCCGTTTGTCACAACTAGTAATTCAAAATAAATTCTTATTTTATATATAACAACAAAACATGAAATTTTTCCCGATCAGGCATTACAGAACTAAAGATTTTGTAGTCTTAGAATTAAAATTTAAATGAAACAATCTTACAAATTCGTTTTTACGCTCCTTTTTTCTCTAGCTGCATTTTGATACCAAATGGTCCAGGCTGCCACATGCGTAGCAAGCTCCATACTTCCTCTTCGGTTTGTTGCAATCGGCCGCAAAATGTCCGATTGAGTTACAGTTGAAGCTCCTTCCCACCTTAGAGGAACCGTCCTTGGCCACCATCGTCGATTTTTCTATAACCTGCGTACGCTTACGCAAGGTAACTGCAATAGATGTTGAATCGTGACGAAGCATGTGGGCCTGCTGTTTCAGTTGATCATCAACTCCTCATCATCCATTTGGATTTCTGCTGCCAGAAGGATCTGCTCCTTGAAATATGTCGAAAGATTAGTTAGTTAGTCTTCCATTTCCGGTCCTGGAATTTTCGACGCAACATTATTTTGCTTTCCTTAATTTGAAAAGCATTTGCCATTTGATTTAACAGCTGTGTCACCGGAATAGTCAATAATGTTTCGTTGGAGTATAGCCAGACCTGAGCACGGTCTTTCCTTTTTGACATAATTAGTATGCGAACGACTTCGTCATTGAGATCGTACATCTTGGCCACGGCGTTTAGCTGAGCGATCAAAATATTTACTTTTGCTTCCACTGCGCCGTCGAATATTGGTAGCATTTCCTTTACCATGACGAATTGGGAGTTTTCCTTTGAAAATAAGTTTGCATTGTTGATGTTTCCAACTTCAGCAACATTGTTTTGCTTACTGCTGGGCTGTCTAGTGCCGGCAACGCTGTTGTGACCAGTGTTGTTTACAAGGTTTGGCAATTTAGATACGGTCACATTATTTCGCATCGAATTGGATTTCTTAAGAAGCATATTTTCTATTTGAATGAGTTCCAATTGGCGACGCAAGAGTTCCAACTCTGTTACCGATTCACACCCGCTTTTTTGACGCTCCTATCTCTCCGTCTCGCTCGTTCGGTTGCTCACGAATAAATTCAGATTCGCGCGCGAAAGGCGCGTCGTTGCTATCTCGCTCACGCTCATTATAGACTGCAGAGGCGCCAACGTCGTGATTGACTTCAAACTGCGTGTCCTCACTGTCCTGCTCACTCTCGTTGCTGAGTTCTATGCCACCAAGGGCGCCTTCGATTTCATCTGGAACTTGCTGGTCGGCTTCTTCGACATTTAGGTATGATTCGTCCATGCCATCCGGACGTGGGCATGATCCACGCGCTTCGGGTGGCACCAGGTTGAGTCGTGCGGCCAATGCCGCTTTAGTGCCACTTTTTTGAAGGCCTAGGTTCTCCAGCCACTTTTGCAACTGGGTTGCGCTGTACTTGTTTAATTCAATTGTTTCCATTTAAATGTTTAAAACAAACGAAAAAAAAAGTTCTTGATTTATTTCAGACACTTTGTAGGCTGTGTGATTTTCCAATGAAAAAAAATATTTTTTCTCACTGTTATCCCACTTCTGAAATTGTGGTACACGTCTTTACTTTTCGATTGTCGCACGAGAACTGATTTATTGGGTTTTATTATTGCTAGCTTTTTCTAGATGGTTACATGTATGTGTGTGGATCTTATATATGTTGATAACTCAGATAACTTGACTAGGTGATGCCTACACAAGTTATCCAACAACGTTACGCCGGTAGAAACGGTAGAAAAACACTATTTTCGGGAAGTCGCGGTTAAAGACAGAGTATGAAATAAAACATGATTTATGTAACTTACGCTCTAATCGGCTATGTCAGGGCCTCATCACGCAGATTGTCTTGGACCCCGACATTTTTTTCATTTCGCTCACCCTGCGTTCAGAACGATTAATGCGGTCTCCATCGAGTCGTTCAACACACATTGGAGATGGGGACCTTTCGGTTAACAGAAACATGAGAAAGAATGCGATTTTCACAAAACCCTTTCTGTAACGTATTCTCATCATCTCTACTATCTAAAAGTAGTAGTAGGATAAAATAAAGTAAAAAATATCACGCTGGCATCTTAAGAGCTGTCGGAATGAAATTTGATATTAGAGCTACTTTTAGCCCGGAGCTAGATGCCACGCCCCTTGCCGCCACCGAAATTTGAAACACTCGTTTATCTCCCGTATTTTCTACCCTGAGAGATTTCACAGGCACACTAACGTGATTAAATTTGGCACACTAATGCTAATATTAAGCAAAATACTAAATTTGATCAAAATCGGATTCATAATAGCCAATTTATGCATCTAAACGTTTTTCCATGAGTCCGGAGTTAGCCGTTGGATGGTGGGTTGATTGAGCGAGTTACTAAGATATGCTTCTAATAAAAAACATGTGAAAATGCATTTGTTTAATAAGTTAAAAAATATTTGCTTTACTGGTGTATGGTATACCTAAGTCGGCGAGACGACTTACTTGACGGAGGCTGGGGGTTTTTCCAAAAAATTGTTTGGTCAACTATTGAAATGAATTGCAGAGGTACATCTGAGGTACCAATAAGCTCTTGTCTTCTAAGCCGTCAATGGAAAACTTTTGCTTATTTTCGCCATGGGCTGTACTTCCGTCAAATATCATTAAATAAAATTATCAAATAAATTTATCAACCGAACCCTCACCGGCTGTTTTGACAACAACAGCTTCAAGTTCCAGTATGTTCGATGCTGTGTTGTCAAAAAGATTTTGCAACTCGAGTCGAAGTCGACTTCGGCGTAAGATTCGTCCACAGAAATATTGTTCGTAAATCTAATTTTTCGCAGTAACTATACTTTGATAACTATGAAAAATATCAAAGAAGCTAACTTCGGCTATGCCAAAGTTTATATACCCTTGCAGTCCTTGGCAATAATATTTTTTCATTTTGAAATTTCTTTCCCTGCAACTCAATTCATCAATACACAAACAAAACATTCAAATTATTACTCTTCTTACTACAATTTTTCTTCTTCTACCATCCAAAGCATCGCACGCATACACATACAGTTCGTGTAGCTTTGCGTCTGTGTGTGTGTATGCATGTGATCTGTTTGATTTGCTGATGACGTAGAACCGATTTGTATTGACTGTAACTTGTGTTCTATTTATCCGATCAAATTCAAATTTTGGGATCTGAGATTTTATACCAAATTCTATTATATTGGTAAATTTCATGGGGATACTCCAATTTTTGCAAAAATTTTTGTTCCAGAGCTATATGATATAGTAGTCCGATCCCGATGATTTTCATACTTTATCTCACCTGGGTAAAAATAAGCCCCCAAAAAAAATTTCATCCCGATAGCTCTTAAGATGGCTGAGTAAAACGCGTACGCACCGACGGACAGACGGACATGGCTATATCGACTCAGCTTCTCATGCTGATCAAGAATATATATACTTTATGGGGTCGGAAACGTCTCCTTCTGTGCGTTACAAACATCTGACCAATTTTATAATACCCTCTGCAACGGTATAAAAATCAAAGGATACTTTGTGGAGAAATTTGATTGCTGATTGCTGAAATTTGATTGATTATTCTGTTTATTACTAAATATATTTAAAAATATTTTGCCAAAAAAAAAAAAAATATATCTGCCTTGTTAATACTACAGTTTCGGACAATTTATTACCGGAACCTACTTTGATTTTATTTTTTAGATAATCATTATCTAATTGAACCATTGCCTTCTGAATATTCTCATTTTGTACTGGCTCTGGGATATCTAATTTTTCTTCCCCAATTTTCACTTTACCTCCACTCTACTTTACCGCCGTGGGCCATAAATTTATTTTTTGAGTTTTGCTGTTGCATTTCTATCGAATTGTGTTGTTTTTATTTTAAAATTTACCTTTCTTCTTCTCCCAACGATGTATAGCTCCTGTGACATCTATTGTTGTTGCTACTACAGATTTATTCTGATTTGATTTGGTACATTCTGAGACGATCCATCCAAATTGAGTATTTTGGCCTATTCCCTCTTTTAAGATTTGGGTATATACGTTTACCCCCATTATTACATCAACCTTATTAAAGGTAGTATCACCTAGAGCTTAAGTTTGCCATTTTGACCTATCCACGTTTGCTATTCTAAATGGAAGATCTTTCATTAACTTAGGCAACCTTAAGATGTCCTTTCCACGGATTTTGCGTCTTTACATCTATTTTTACCTTATATTTTAATTTATTGGATTTTATTGAGGACAAGCCACTTATTTCTCTATATTGTTTAATTTTAGGTAATTTCAATATTTGAGCGGCCTCCTCAGATAAAATGGTGCTCTGTGAACCACAATCAATAAGGGCTTTTTGAGTCTTATATTCCCCATTTACATTTATTACTTGTATTACAGCTGTGGCTAACAGTATTGGTTGGCCTAGCAGGCCATCAACCTTTATAATTCCCCCTTTTAAGATTTGGGTATATACGTTTACCCCCATTATTATATCAACCTTACGAGGTTTAGGATCAGCTAGAACGTAAATTTGCCATTTGGAGATATCCTCGTTTGCTATTTTTAATGGAAGAGCTTTCATTAACTTTGGCAACACAATTGCCTCAACCCTAAGAAGTGTTTTCCAGGGATTTCGTGTATTAAGATAACTATTGACCTATTTTGACCTTAAATTTCGATTTTTTAGCTCTGGCCAACAGTGTTGGTTGTGCGGTTACACAAGTATTAACTCTCTCCTGGTTTTCTTTAAAATGGAGTAAGGTATGGTGTTCCTTACTGAACAGAACATTTCATTAGTGCACACCTTATTGCATGAATGGTTCAAGCATCTGATGCAAAGCTGCACTTTTTTTTGGCTGTTTCAAACCTTTTAGTAGGTGTCAGACCTTTAAACTTATAGCACTTATACGCTTTGTGGCCGGTAATTTTGCAAATCGGACATTTATCTTCGACTTTAGCACAATTTAGAACAGTTTGTAGCTGTATTTTCTCTGCTTTGCTCATGGCACTTATCGAGCAATATCGTTGTTCCAAGATTCCATGACATCAGATAGCATTTTAATTTGCCTTGTTTTTCTGATCTGACTCTAGGATTGTAGAGCCTCTCTTTCAAATTTCTTTAGTAGGAGTTGTGCGAATATGACGTAAACTTCATCGAACAAATTTACTTTTATTTTAGTTAAGTAAACTGACTCATTAACTATGTCTTTCACTCCTTCAACATTTTTTGCGGATTCCTTCTTGATAATCGGTAAATCAACGATCCGATTTAATTGTTCGGGAAACACCCACCAATTATTTTCATACCGCTTGGTTAACAGTTACCAAGCAGCACTATAATTATCAGCTAAACCTTACAATAGATGAGCTACCATGATCCTCGCTTCCCCCTTTAACGCGGATTTTAAATAGTTAAATTTAAGAGTAAGACTTAAAGCCTCTCTTTTTTCAATCAGTTCCGCAAATAATTCTACAAACAGGTCCCATTCTCTAGGTTCTCCTTTCCGTGTGGTTGGTTTGTTGCGTAAAAGGTAAATTTTGGTATTTGAAAATTTGTTTTTTGATGTTAAATGTGTTTCCGACATCAGCATAACGTCGATTTCACTTGAGTCTATGAATAGTTGCAGTTCATTTTTGTGCTTGGAGATGACGTTAGCGGATTTTAAATAGTTGAATTTAAGAGTAAGACTTAAATCCTCTCTTTCTTTAATCAGTTCCGCAAATAATTCTACAAACAGGTCCCATTCTCTAGGTTCTCCAGAAGATGTGGATACCTCGTTTATTTTGTATTCTAATGCTGACAAGGTATTCTGAACATCAAACTTTAGTTCTTCTATGACTTCTTAACGTTTCATTAATAATAAATTCATCTGTATTAGCTTGGCACATCTGTACCTTCTTGCACAACAATTCTATTTTTTTAATATACTTTTCGCCTGTTCTATTGTACATCTATACGTACATCTTTGCTCACCATGTCCAATACTGCTGGCTAGCGTTTTCATTACTGGAGGTCGCATTTCCGCGCGACTCTCCTTTGCTATCATCAAACATTTCTGAAATATTTGTTTCTGTTTCAAAAAGCACTGACTTACTAGTGCCTGGTTTTTCCGACTCTCCTGTAGCTATTAGGTAACCATCGATTCCTAATCTCTTTTACTTCCTCTATCATCTTGCTAGTTATATTTCTGGAATCTAGTGCTAGTACTGCCTTAACTTGGTATGCAACTCTACCTGCTTCCCGAAAAACTTTTCAGTTTTGTTAAGAATCATTTTGTATGGTGTATGTAAGTATGTCTGACAATAAATTGATTTTTTTTTTTAATATGTATTTACTTATATGAATGTATTTTTTGTATATATTTATACCCTTGCAGAGGGTATTATAAAATTGGTCAGATGTTTATAACGCACAGAAGGAGACGTTTCCGACCATATAAAGTATATAAATTCTTGATCAGCATGAAAAGTTGAATCGATATAACCATGTCCGTCCGTCCGTCTGTGCCAATCAACTTCACGCTGGCATCTTAAGTGCTGTCGGAATGAAATTTGATATTAGAGCTACTCTTAGCCCGGAGCTAGATTTTGAAATTTGAAACACTCGTTTATCTCCCGTATTTTCTACCCTATGAAATCCAATTTTTCACACTAATACTAATATTCAGCAAAACACTAAATTTGATCAAAATCGGATTAAAAATAGCCAATTCCATGTTTTTCCATGAGGCCGGAGTTAGCCGTTGGCTAGTGGGTTGATTGAGCGAGTTACTAAGATATGCTTGTAATAAAAAGTTTCACATGCTTTTTATTTGTTTAATAAGTTAAGAATCTGAGGTAACCAATAAGCTTTTGTCTTCTAAGCCGGAAAACGTTTGCTTATTTTCGCCATGGCCTGTACTTCCATCAAATATCATTAAATAAAATTATCAAATAAAATTATCATTCGAACCCTCACCGGCTGTTTTGACAACAACAGCTTAAAGTTCCAGTATGCTCGATGCTGTGTTGTCAAAAAGATTTTGCAACTCGAGTCGAAGTCGACTTCGGCGTAAGATTCGTCCACAGAAATATTGTTCGTAAATCTAATTTTTCGCAGTGACTATACTTTGATAACTATGAAAAAAATCAAAGGATACTTTGTTTTTGCGTTTGATTATCATTGCGTAAAGCAGAAACAGCAGATTCATCGATCTCGTTCAGCTGAGCTATACGTCTTCGATATGTTTTCGCTGAAGATTTTGAAAAACTGAGTCTAGGACCTCCACGTTGAGCACTTTGCGATGTTTGCTTAAATGAATTTACTAAAATTGACACATTTCCATTCAACCAAGCGCATTTATATTGGAGAACGGATGATTTTTGCGATAAGTCCAAATCGCTTCAAGCTTCTTGCATATGTAACAAATGGATTTCATTAATTGGCTTAAGTCAGCTTCGTAGCCCTTCTTCTCAATTTGAAATTGCACAGAATTGATTACCTTTTGTTGTTAAAATGAACTACATACTGTCCTGTACTCACACGGTGATTCATATTGCCTTCCAAAATAATAAAATTAAGAACATAAATTAAAAAATAATGAGTATTTAAACAACATAAATTAAATGATTATGAAAATTGTAGACAAATACGATAGATGTAAAAATATCAAAGAAGCTAACTTCGGCTATGCCAAAGTTTATATACCCTTGCTGAATAGGGATTTAGAACCACAACTAAAAAACCCAATCTTCATTCGTTGAATTCAAAATATGAACTGATTTTAGTTACAAAAGTACGGAGTTTATATAGGAATTATCTTAGGCTCTAGTAGGTAATTGTTCTTAGAAGATCTTATTTTAGACTCACACCCACGTATTCGGGGGTTGATCTTTTGAGTTAGTTTAGAATTACAAGTGTTTTTCCCACACCGCGTGTGGCAGATTGTATTTCTAGTCATATGCTAGGTTAGTTGTTTGGTATAAAGGTACAGTTGTATTGTATTTTCTTTAGTGCATCTGATTTGGTGAAGCCAGTTCAGATGAACACGATGTTTATTCTTAAACATTCTGCAAAGGGCCACCAAATGTGGCGTTTTGGACTTTATTTTTATAGTTAGTTGTCTTATACAAATTATTATTAAACTATCATTAGTAAGATAATTATTGTTAAAGAAGCATGACCAGTTACATGATGGACGTTGAACCTACTCAATCTGATGTTCCTTTGCCATTATCACTGACTTCCTATTCTTACCAATTCTACCGTATGTATTACTGAGTTGGCTTCTACTGGTTTTTATAATATTTGGCATATTACCTAATGATTTCTGTTTCGGGATATCTACCCATTCCTGATGTGTATTACTGTGCTGACTTCTAGCCTTTTTATAAGCTGGAGAATTTAAAAAAGAAGTATCTTTCCTTTTTGAATTGTAACAATGTGATCTTCGCTCCACCATTTTTAAATATCGCTGACTGCTAAAACTTGAGTGGTTATTCTGTTTATCATTAAATGTTGTCCTTTTATAAATATTTTGCCATATCTGCCTTTTTGGTACTATAGTTTCGGACAATTTGTTACCGGAATCTTTTTTGATATTATTTTTTAGATAATCATTATCTAATTGACCCATTGCTTTCTGAATGTTCTCATTTTGTATTGGCTCAGGGATATATACTTTTTGTTCCCCAATTTTCACTTTACCTCCAATGTGAGGTCCTGCCGGGGGGGCCATAAATTTATTTTTTGAGTTTTGCTGTTGCATTTCTTTGGGATTGTGTCGTTTTTACTTTGAAATTTACCTTTCCTCTCCCAACGTTGTTCAAAACCTGTGACATCTATTGTTGTTGCCACTACAGATTTATTCTGATTTGATTTGGTGTATCCCGAGACGATCCAACCAAATTGAGTATTTTGGCCTAGCAGGCCATCAATCTTTGTAATTCCCCTTTTTAAGATTTGGGTATATACGTTTACTCCCATTATTATGTCAACCCTACCAGGTTTATTAAAGGTAGGATCAGCTAACACGTAAGTTTGCCATTTTGACATATCCACGTTTGCTATTTTTAATGGAAGAGCTTTCATTAACTTTGGCAACACAATTGCCTCAACCCTTAGATGTCCTTTCCAAGGATTTCGCGTCTTTACATCTATTTTTACCTTATATTTTGATTTATTAGATTTTATTGAGGACACGCCAGTTATTTCTGTATACTGTTTAATTTTAGGTAGTTTTAATATTTGAACGGCCTCTTCAGACAAAATGGTGCTCTGTGATCCACAATCAATAAGGGCTCTTAGAGTATTATATCCTCCATTTACATTTTTGACTTGTATTACAGCTGTGGCCAACAGTGTTGGTTGTGCGGTTACACAAGTATTTACTCTCTCCTGTTCTTCGTCAAAATGAAGTAAGGTATGGTGTTCCTTACTGCACAATGAACAGACCATTTCATTAGTGCACACCTTATTGCTTGAATGGTTCAAGCATCTTATGCAAAGCTGCACTTTTTTGGCTGTCTCATATCGTTCAATAGGTGCCAAACCTTTAAACTTATAGCATTTATATGCTTTGTGCCCGGCAATTTTGCAAATCGGACATTTATCTTCGACTTCCGCATAATTTAAAACAGTTTGTAGCCGTTTTTTCTCCTCTTTGCTCATGGCACTTAGCGAGCAATATCTTTGCTCCAAATATTCCATGACATCAGATAACAATTGTATCTGCTTTGTTTTTCTAATTTGACTCTCATATAATTGTAGAGTCTCTCTGTCAAATTTCCGAAGTATGAGTTGTGCAAATATTATGTCAACTTCATCGGACAAATTTGCTTTTATTTTAATTAAGTAAACTGACTCATTAACTATGTCAATCGCTCCTTTAACACTTTTTGCGGAATCATTGTTGATCATCGGTAAATCAACGATCCGACTTAATTGCTCGGAAAATACCCTCCGATTATTTTCATACCGCTTGGTTAACAGTTCCCAAGCGGCACTATAATTGTCAGCTGAACCTGACAATAGATGGGCTACCATGCTCCTTGCTTCGCCCTTTAACGCGGATTTTAAATAATTGAATTTAAGAGCAGGACTTAGATCCTCTCTTTTTTCAATCAGTTCCGCAAATAATTCTACAAACAGGTCCCATTCTTTAGGATCTCCAGAAAATATGGGTACCTGTATTTTCGGCAACACCGGTAGTTCGCCTCTTACGGTTACATTCTCATCTTTCAAATTTTTCTGATCATGTATTTTCATTTCTAGCATTGATAATGAATTTTGGACGTCGAATTCTAAATCCTCCATAGTATTCTTAAATTTTGCATCACTTGTTATTACTTGGCATGCCCGTACCTTCTCCCATAAATAATTTATTTTATTAATATACATTCTCCATGTCCCATTGCCTGTAGATTTCAACTCTACTACCTCCAAATATTCCTGAAGCTGTCGAACTCTATCCATTAATATCTCCTGATTACCATTACCGTTTTCATGACTGGAGGTCGCATTCCCGCGCGACTCTCCTTTGCTATCATCAAACATTTCTGACATATTTGCCTCTGCTTCAACTAACACTGACTTAGTGCCTAGTTTTTCTGACTCTCCTGTAGCTATTATTTTGGCTACTATCTTTAACACCTCTTCATGTACTTTATCTCTGTAGTACTGATGATCGAAAACCCCCTGCTGGAGCAATTTCTCATGGTTAGGCATCCATCGGCTTTTACTTCCTCAATCTCCTTGTTAGTAATGTTTCTGGGATCTAGTGCTTCCAACTGCCTTAACCCCTGGTATGCAACTCTACCTGCTTCTCTAACAATTTCGCAGTCTTATTAGTGAACATTTTATCTTGTGCGAATATTAGGATATCGATGTAAATATATAATAATAAAAATAGATAGATGTACTTATAACTATCTTAATTTATATCTTATCTGATGATCCTGTTGACACCGTTCGCCACTGTTGTCCGCCAAGTAGAGTTTGCAAAGTAGGTTTTGCCGATATTCTGCCAATGTCTGCCAATGGATCGGACTTGCCGTTTGTTTATATTTGCCTCGCCTCCAGTCGCCTCTTCTTTGCAACTATCTTGTTGCTCTGCTGCTTTTTCTAGTTGCCGACTTGCAACTGTATATAGTGTGTATGTACACTAGTAAATTCTTTTTTTTTTTACTTTCGATATTAGGGCTTCGAATACGCCACAAACAAAAACTCCCGCCGCCGAAATTACTACAGTTGCTCCACTAGACAAACTGACTTTAAAATCGGATGCACGCACTTTTTATTTATTAAGCAAAATTTTGCCTTTTATATTATACTCTGTCTCTTACCACTGGTGGGGGAAAACAAGAGTTAATTTATTTTGCTACCTATAGCTGATCTTAGCATTTACACTTGCATAAGAATTCAGACTTTAAGGAGCTGATTCATCCTCTGAGTCTCTTACCACTGGTGGGGGAAAACTGCGAAGGACCAAAAATGAATAGGGATTCCCGGAGAGAAGGAAAATAACCCAGTCTTCATTCGTTGAATGCAAAATATGAACTTATTTTATTTACAAAAGTACGGAGTTTAGTAGTTTAGTAGGTAACAATTGTTCTTAGAAGATCTTATTTTAGACTCACACCCACGTATTCGGGGGTTAACAAATTATTATTTTGGGCACATCGTCGGCCACTTGACATCCTGTCGTTGTGATCTTTTGGGTTAGTTTAGAATTACAAGTGTTTTTCCCACACCGCGTGTGGCAGATTGTATTTCTAGTCATATGCTAGGTTAGTTGTTTGGTACAAAGGTACAGTTGCATTGTATTTTCTTTAGTGCATCTGGTTTGGTGAAGCCAGTTCAGATGAACACGATGTTTATTCTTAAACACTTGCAGTCCTTGGCAATAATATTTTTACATTTTGAAATTTCTTTCTCTGCAACTCAATACACAAACAAAACATTCAAATTATTACTCTTTTTACTACTTCTTTCTTCTTCCATCCAAACCACCGCACGCTGATCAGATTCAAATTTTGGAATCATGGAGATACTCTAATTTCTTTAAAAATGTTTCTTCTACGGACAGACGGACATGGCTATATCGATACAGCTGATCAAGAATATATATACTTTATGGGGTCGGAAACGTCTTCTGTGCGTTACAAACGTCTGACCAATTTTATAATACCCTCTGCAAGGGTATAAAAAAATCGATTTATGCTCGGAGGCATTTAACCTTCCCCTACCCCAAGTTGGTTAGATCATCTTGAACGAACTTTACGAACAACTAAGTCGCTCCTGTCAACAGCTGTCTTCCATAAATAAATTTCTGAAGATCATTGCGTTGTACTGTTATAGCAGTACCCTCGAAATCTGAAAACCATTTTATTACAACCTTTTTGTTGCTCCCATCAAACTCTGTTAACGCCATGGTTACTTCTCCAACAATTTCTGGATGTATAAGGATTCCCCGTGACACTTAAATTTAAGTTTTTTGTCTCTATACCCTTGCAAAAAGGGTATATTAATTTTGGTCAGAGGTGTGCAACGCATTGAAGGAAGCAGCTCCGACCATGTAAAGTATATATATTCTTGATTAGCACGACGAGGCGAATTCAAATAGCAATGTCCGTCCGATCGTCCGATTACAGATTTTTTCTTTGTCGACATGCGTCTGCAGCACACGACTGTTATTTCTAGGTGCTTAGATATATTTTGAAGGGTTGGGCTTGGTAAGAGTTCATTATTTGATTTTTTCTTTGTCGCCTCATAGGCACTTTCCCTTTGAATGTGCGTCGGCAACAAAATTATCTTTCCTTTTAAGTATTCTACTGCGAAATCGTATTCTTTAATTCTCTAGCCGCATGCGAGTTAATTTGGAGCTCGGATTTGTTGTAGAAAAAATATATATAAGGTCCTCTAATGAAAAGCGGGAGCTTTATGGTTCGAGCCTTTATATAGGCCAAGGTTATATGCTTACATTGCAATCTTAGCTTATGCAGTGGGGCCGTATGCAGGCCAACATAAGTGGCCGTCTTGCAATGAATATGTTAATGGCCTACACTGCGCGTGTGTGTTTTTATGGATAAATTGAATATCCCTCTATTGTGTACCGCACCATACAGTCAAGGCCTTATCATGAGAACACTACACCGTTACTATATGTAGTATATTACATCGCCCTTTTCTTTTGGGAATGAATTTATGGAATTTTTGAAAATAAATTTATTCAAGATTTTACTAACAGTATACTTGTAAAAGTAATTATTTTAAATTTCACATGAATTTAATGTATTACAAAAAAAGTTCTCAGTTTATACTTGTAATTTATTACTCTATCTAAATTTTTTTATTTTTTTTTTTATTTTTATCTATTTCGCAGTTATTATTTTTTCTAGTAATATTTGAGCTCTGTTGTTACGTGCACATTGTAATCTATATTTAACTTCTTTGTCGTAAGCCTGAATATTATAGACTGGATCTATCTCATTGGATGTCATGAAACTATAGGGGATGGGTATTTTTCCAAAAATTAATTCGAAAGGACAGTGCTCATGCACTGTTGATGGCGTGGTATTTTAGCAATAAATTTAATATTTAAGCCATGTATCCCAATCCGTTTTATCTGAAGAAATATACATTCTAAGATATTCATTGAACGTCCTATGGTTTCGTTCAATGGTTCCTAAAGTTTGATGGTGATATGCTGTGGAAGTGACGTGGTCACTTCCTAGAAGCTTATATATTCTGTGCCAAAATCAGTAATTATTTTCTTGATAGGGCCATACGTCAAGATTACTTTTTCAAAAATGCTTTGGCTATGTCATTGGCACTTTTAGTTTGTACAGGAATGCTTACTAAGTATTTTGTTAAGTCGCAGATGGCTGTACCGCATATTCGTACCCGTCTTCTGTTTTTGGAAGTGGTCCTATTGTGTCAACTAACACAAAATCAAAAGTATTTTGAGGTGTTGGCGTTATAACCATAGGTTGCTTTGCGTGTCGTTGTGATTTATTTTGCAAAGTTTGCAAGTTTTTACATATTGGACAATATCTTTGCGCTTATTTTTCCAGCGGACATGATTTTGTCTGTAATGCTGCAGCTGTTAAATAAATCGTCGTCTAGCGACAATTGGTACCTTCTCAGACCAGTGCTATCGGCTACTTTTTCAAGCTGTGAAAAAAATTGATCTAAATCGATTCTTTCATTAATAGTATAGTCAAACGTGTAAACTATTTTCTTTCCCAGAATTATTTTTATTTTATCGAATTTTGAAAAACATTCAACACTCCAAATGAATTCGACATTCTTTTTACATAAATTTGTTAATATGCGTCCGTATTTGGTACAAAACGTATAGGCGTTGCATTTTGTAACTATTATAGATAGTTACAAAATGCAATAAATCTCTTTACTTCATTTGGATCTTTTGGAGTTGGATAGTCTTGGATAATTTTGAACTTGCTATCGTCGGGAAGAATACCTTTGTTTGTACACTTGTGACCTAAGTATGACTGCAAAATGTACATTTGTCGGGATGTAGTTTTAGATTATATTTTCGGCATATTTCGAAAACATTAGTCAAATTGTTGAACATATGTTTTTCAGAACAGCCTAATAGAACTAAATCATCCATGTATAAAAAAGCTTGGGATGGTTGCAGTGCGGAGAAAGCTAAGGTCATCGTTCGTTGGAATGAATTCGCTATTTTTATACCGTATCTGTGGAAAAGGACGTTAAGTCTCTAGAGTCTTCATCTAAATCAACTTGGTGAAAACCTGAAGTAAGGTCAAGACAAGATAAATATTTGGCTCTGCCTAATTGATCAAGAATATCATCTATTCTTGGCAAGGAAAATTTGCATGCAATAAATTTTTATTGAAACTTCTGTAATCCACCACTAAACGCCATCTTTTATCATTTGTCCCCGGAAGAGATTTCTTTGGTACTAGCAGTATTGGACTGTTGTATTCGGATACTGATGGTTCTATTACGTCATCTCTAATTAATTTGTCTTTATGTTTGGAAATTTCTATTTTATGTGTGTGTGGGATTCTATAATTTTTAAGTCTTTTTTTTTGGTTTTAGAAATTATTTGTAGATATTTTATCTGTTGCTAGTGCTAATATGTCTATATATTTTTTGCATAACTCATTTAGTTTTTCTTTTACAAACAATGGTAAGTTTTTTGAACGTTTTTCAAGTTTCTCGTTATTATCATTGGAGATTTTGCTGCTGGATATTATTAGGTTATAATCATTTAGATTTTCTGTATTGGCAATGAAGACACCTGCTCTTGAGTTGGTATAAAAATTTCTGACGCATGGGTGTTTGGATAAGTCGGATCACTTCTGATCTTGCAAGTATTATAACCGTTTTCTTGCTTACATCATTTCGCATGGGCACAATTATTTGTTCATGCCAGCCGTCTGGTATCAAAGTTAACACCAATCTGCGTCAGTTTGATAGTCAAGAATACAGTTGTATTTTTTTTAATAAAATCAATTCCAAGGATACCTACACTGGGTAATGGAAAGTTATCATCGACTATATAAAATTTGATGCCTTACGAGAACTTGATTTAATAGAAGTGCTACATCAACGTGTCCTAGAGTATCTGTAAACCCGTGTCCGATTCCATTAATTTTTATTATTATTTGTGTCAATGAGCGTGGCTGGCAAAAATTATATTATAGTATGCTATTTATTTCCTGAAAATGATAAGAATAAGTAACGATGGCAAGAGGTTTGCTGGAATCTCTACCTTTAATTATAAAATTTAATTTTTATTGGGATCTCTACTGAAACTAACTTTGAAATGGCAATTGAATGACTTGCAAGAAAAATACTGATGAACACACTAAGTAATTCATAAGAAAATCTGAAAGGAAGGAAAGAGTATTCTTTGGTTCACGACTAGTGGTTACTGAGGTCAAAGATGTAGATGGACCTGTCAGTTCTTTACCCTCCCAACCATGAATCTTTGTTATTCTTTGTAAAGATTCCCAACAAACCTGAACAATATCAAATCATGTACCCATGTCACTAGGAAAATAAATTATAAAGCTTAAGCAATCATATTCAAATTCATTATAATTTCAGATAGCAACATTTCTTACATTAAATTTTTACAAAATGTATTCTGACGGATTTTAATTAGTTGTCTGGTATAACTCAACATTCCAAAATTCCAAACTTTTCAGACTTGAAAACCAATAGAACTCAAAAGCAAATTAAACTATTTAATAAGAGTGACTAAAACTAGTATTATAGAAAAATCTTACTAGTTACAGATCATTGATTATTATATTATTATAATATCAAATAAATCAAGTTAATATTTTATTTTTTAGTAATTATTCATCTTATTTCAAATTAATTTTTTTTGTTTCGTTACGGTTATTTTAAATTCTCAAGTTGCACAAATTTACTCATCACTTTTTATTTTAGCTTCAATTCAATCATTATTTACGGAAATCATTTCTTTGTTATTTTTCGGTTTATCATAAAACGCTGAAACAGGGTGTTTTAGATGATGATTTCTCCTTTGCGCTTTATGACAACCATTAACTCCGTTTCTCTCACTTTGTTTTATTTACTCTATTCACTGTTACGCTTGAATTATTTAGAATAACCTTCTCGTGACCTTAAATTGATTTTTTTTTTAAATTTGATTGGGGCTTCGACACAAAAGCAGACCAAAAGGAAAATTCTTTTCAAGTAACTATTTAGCACAAAACAATGTTGATTTAAAAAAAAAAAAAGAAATTTTAGAAGTTTTCGAGGTGGTCACATGTATTGCGCTCTCTGTTGGCGGCAGTATACAGACATGGATAAAGCTTTATCTGGGTCAGCAGCGGAAAAAGGTTAGGTACGGCCACTCGCCTTTACACCCTGGCCATATGAAAAATCCAGTTCACCGAGGGATATGGCCAATCTCGGAAAATGAGACACTTTTGGCCGCACCGTAACCTTAACACAAAACGTTGTGACGCTGCCGGTGTTTAGTTGCAGTGTCTTCTCAATTTTCGAATGTTAATTCCGGAATGCAAGACAACCCAAGGTTTGCTCCGGCACGAAAAATTGGTATTCGAAAATTCCCTGGTTTTCCAGAAAAATAATACTCCCAACGAAAGCTATCGGCAATATTGGCCAGAAAAATGGGAGGTTTCCGATCTATGATATAGAGTAAGATGCAGATGGCAGCGGGGTAAAAATTTTAATAAACTACATACCTGCTAGAATCTAGACTTAATTTTTTCGGGACACAGCTTTTTTTTATAACTTTCTCTCTCTGTGGTAAAATGAAATGACGCCTAGCAAAAAAAACAAAGTGCGCTGCTACCTCAAAAAAAACCGATAGATCGCTTATCGCTATCGCAATATTTTTTTATCGATTGATCGATACCAGTATTACCAGTATTACCAGTTTAAAAATTTGATTAAAAATTTAAACTAGCGCACGCTAGTCGCCATAGGCGACTTAATACTAACAATCGATACTTAAAATACTGGCTTCGATAACTGACATCTTACAATATATATGCATTTCTAAATACGGACGCAAATATATATATAGGCAAAATTATGGCCGGAAAAAAAAATATATTTATTTATAAATATGAACGGAAATATATTTATTCAAAGGAAAGGAATCGGAAATAATGTGAATTGAAATTGGCGCACTTGAGCCTATATATATCGATTTCACGACTCGACTCACGTATCACCACTACTCCGAAACAGCTGCCGGCCAATGTTCATATATTTTTGTTGATTAATTGTTTTAAAATTATTTTTTTGTGGTTATGCGGGAAACCAAAAAAAAAAACGGACGATTTTCACACACCGCAAGTGTTGTGCGCGTGTGACCAAAAGAAAAAAAACGATCAGTGCATATGGACAATTGTCTCTATACATATATATACGTATATACATATGTACATACATATGTAAATGACGACAAAATCTCAAAAAAATTGGGACATTCCGCCTTCTATATGTATTAGCTAAAGAGAACTACACAGATAGATCAATAAAATAAAGGAGCAGTCTAACACTCCTGTTTTGCACCCTGTAACTGTCGACATAGGTCAGCAAAACACAAAGGCTAGTGACACTGCGATCCTTTTGCTCAATAAGATGGAGGCAGAACGAATAAACTTACTCCCGCTGTTCCACCAGGACTTCACCTCGATTTCCAACTAGAGTTACCCGAACCACTTGAATTATATTGAGAACGCGTGTGATAGACATTAGAAAAGATGTTTAGTATGCATATGACTGCTCAATGGGATTCATAAACAACTAGCAAAAACAGCCTGTGGGGGGGTTCTTTGTGAACGTCATAGCTAGTATTTTCACAGCGTATTTTATGTATGTCGGCTATTCATATTAACCGAATCCCTTGCCTGGGTTTTTATTAGAGAAGAATACAAAAGAGTTTCGGACATCACTTCTTGCAGGCGCTATAGATGATAATTGCGCTCCGCGTCTGTACCCACCCTACCATGAGCCTGCCAGCGAAAGTTATCGCAGACTCCCAAAACGAAAGCTAGGAATTCTTCTTCTACATCAGGGAACTAAAGAAATTAATAATTCATAATGAACTTAATATTTATTCAAACATTTCAAAATAATTAGCATCATCGTGCGGTAGGTTCGATCAATTTGATCTACAAAAATTCTTCATTTTCAAAACATGTTTAGCTAAGTAGCTGAATCCCGGTACAAATCCGATTATAAAGGTTGCAAATGTTGCATGTTGTTTCTTATTACTAATAATTACTTTACTATTTAAAATTCATGATTTCCTAACTTTACTGTAATTAAACTTTTCACATTAGTTAAAAAAAATAAAAGAGAAAAAAAATATCCATTTATGTGGCGTGATTACGCTAATATCCTCACAAAATTCATTCTCTAAAAATATTTTGCTTTATATATGTCCATTGACAAAGTATTAAATGCTAATGCTCATCCAACAAATTCATTTCATCAGATAAATTTTATAAAAATATAGGGAAAATTGGCTTTTGATACACTTACAGCTTGTTAATTTTTCCCACGCAGCTTTCTGCTCTTTCGTTGTGTTGTTGTCGCTGTTGAAAATAGGAAGGTTTACATATTCCAAATAGAGCTAAAGCATCATACATTGTGAATTTACATGCATATTCAACTCTGAAAAATTAGAATTATTAACTAACGAAAATATACTCTGGCATTGAATTCCATTTCCTTTAAAATTGAACCATTTAGCCAACAAACCAAAAAAAGGAAATTCAATGTAAACTTAACTTAAAATTGATTCTAAACTACTGAGGAGACTTATGTTGACTCATTTCACTTAATCCTGATTATTTCGTCCGTATCGAAGACGAATAAAAAATCTCCTTCGGCAAATTAAACGCCTTGGTTATACTTGAAAATAATTCCAAAATGCTCTTCTCATCTCCATGACATGTTGAGTGAGGTTAGGTTTTGTTCGTAGAAAGGTTAGACTTAATACTTTCTTCTACTGTTCATCTTTCATGCTTTAGGTTAGGTTACAATTGGGAAAAAGGTTAGGTTTTCGTACATCCTTCTATTTTTAGAATCCTACACGTGTTCTGCTGGTATGGTCTGGATTACATGTGAGGCAGGATAAGCGAAAATGCGATGTTGACAATTATACATGTCCCAACATTCGAAATTGCACTTTGCTTCGCTAATGCCGTATCTATAATAACACTGTATAAGACAAAAACTATTTTGGTAATTTTCTTTTATTTACCCTTAATACAATCCGAGGCAAAAGTTAAATATATTTAACTCTCGGATTTCCACAATTGATCGTCGGTTCAAGCCGTTGACTGACGCAAACAGTTCACGCACAAAATTTTTGAAGACTGCTGGTGGCAAGTCTGCCGAAGACAGGTGTCTCAAAGAAATGTCAAGCAAGGCGAATCTTTTAGAAAAATTGCCAATACTTGATGGAAACTATTTCCGATGCTATTAAAGAGAAAATGCATAAGTTAAATGTACAATAATTCAAGAATTCTTGCAATGAAATTAACTTACATCAATATCTAGAACACCACACCATATATTTTTTATTTTTCGCACACGCGTAGGGGTTATGATGCACTCCCCTATTGGGTTATTTAACTCTTTGGACAAATACGTCCGATCAGTTCGAATTCACGTGGAGGAAAGAAAGAACACTTCCAAAAACCACGCTGTCCAATAAGTCTCTTTGGCCTTATTTTTCTTATGGTTTTATCCAAACTCCATTTGTAGAAAAATAATGTAAAGCAATGCAAAACAAACCGATCAGCTGTGTGGCGTTGCCACTTAGTTCATTTTTTTTCAGCTGGTTCCGAAATTTTGATTCTCACCACTTTAGCAAATCTCGATAACACCAACAAAAATACTAAATAATCGAAATCAGTTGAATTTTAAAATAACTGAAATTTCTGTACATTACACCACTGTTTAATTCGTAGTTTATTCAACGTCACGAATTCAACAGATATGTGAAAGTCTGTGATATTACAATAATTATTGACGAATATCCTTCGCATGAAAAGTTCCTACTAATTTCCCTTGTAAATCTTCTAGAATATAGTAGGAATTCCCTTGTTTTTCACGAACACGAGCTATAAGAAACGCCGGGCAAAGTTTCGCATTAATTCCTTTACTAAAATTGCTCTGAACAAAATTCCTTCTAAAAACTTCCTGACCAACTTTCAAACAGATAGGCCTGGTTCTTAAATTATATTGCTGGGCTTGTTGTTCATATGAATTTTTCAAGTTCTCCCGTAACTTTGATCGTAATAATTTAAGCTGATCATCTCGATCGAGCTGTACTACTGGTTCATCTAACATTGTTAAATTCCCTAGCAGTTTATATTGACTTGCATGTGTTATCATATCTAATCCATATACAGCATGGTATGGAGATATCTTTAAACTTTGATGATAACTATTTCTTAAGGCACAACTTATTTCTTGGATATGGGTATCCCACTCTGTTTGATCAGATTTTAAATACGAACGAATAGCGGACACGATCGAGCGATTCACTCTCTCTGAAGCATTTGATTGAGGGGAATATGCAGCTGTATATGTATGCCGAACTCCAAACGTAGTTAAAAATGAATTAAATTCGTTTGATTTAAACTGCACTCCATTATCACTTACTAAAATTTCTGGCACTCCATAGGATAGAAAAATCTGACTTTGAAGAAACTCAATAATTGGTTTTGTAGTGAAATTTTTCACTGGACAAAGCCATTGAAATTTGGTCAAATGATCTATGTTTCCTTTTCTACTCCTTGGATATGGTCCTAAGAGGTCGATGTACAAACGCTGAAACGGTCGTTCAGACACTGCCTGTTTACCCATGGGTGGTTTTAATGTCCTATTAGGAGGCTTAGTACACTTACATAACTCACAATTACGCACATATTCTCGAATCTCGGAAACCATCCCTCGCCAATATAAATGTCTTTTTATTAGTTCCACGGTTTTTACCATGCCTCCATGAGCTGTAATAGTGGAATCATGAGCACGTAATATGACTTCTGCGGTCATTCTTTGCGGCACCCACAATTTCCACATTTTCTTTTTGCACTCCTCGGTACCATCATCATGTTCAGTCCTAATATACACCAAGTTATCCATTACTTTGACATCAGGGTATGACTGCATGTTTTGTAGTACTTTCTCCTTTAGTTTTTGATACTCTTCACCCTTAAAACAGTCTGAAGATAAATCAATTTCTGGCCCAGATGAGTCTAATTGCGCGATCTCTTCGGAATACATACGCGACAATGCATCTGGTACTATATGTTCTCGTCCCTTTCTATGATTTATCTCAAATTTATAACCTTGCAATTGCATAGCCCATCTCGCAAGACGCCCTTTGAGATTGGACTGCTTCATCAACCAAGATAGACTGGCATGATCTGTAACAATCTCAAAATCTTGAAGTTCTAGATAACAAGTTCTACACCCCAAACTACGGCTAAGCATTCACGTTCCGTGACACTGTAATTTCTTTGTGCCGCGTTTAGCTTTTTGGACATATAGGCTATAGGTTTTTCTTCGCCTTCCAAATCCAATTGCACTAAAACTGCACCAACACCAACATCGCTTGCATCACATTGAAGATAAAACTTTTTACTAAAATCTGGGTTTTGCAAAACTGGAGCAGTCGTCAGTTGTCTCTTGAGCTCATCAAAAGCTTTCTGCGCACTATCTGTCCATTCAAACTTCGTTTTTTTTCCTAGCAAATCTGTAATCGGCGCTGCAATTTCTGAACAGTTTGCGATGAATCTTCGATACCATCCTGCTAATCCTAAGAATCCAGGCGTTTGCTTAAGGGACTTTGGTGTAGGCCATTGCAAAATCGATTCAATCTTGCTCGGATCGGTTGAAATTCCGCCTCTGCCAATTATGTACCTTAAATATTTAACTTCGGTCACACAAAACTGACTTTTCTTGAGATTTAACATTAGATTCGCTTTACGAAATTGATCCGCTAATCTCGTTAATACCGATATATGTGAATCAAATTCAGCTGTTACTACACATAAATCATCAAGATATCCAAAACAACAATACTTTAAATCCGCTGGAATAACTTCGTCCATTAACCTGCACATAGTTTGCGGAGCATTGCACAATCCGAATGGCATTACTCGAAATTGGTACAAAAGCCTTCCTGCAATAGTAAATGCTGTGATTCCACGAGATTCTTCTGATAATTCCACTTGCCAATACGCATCTTTAAGATCGATTTTAGTAATGATTTCGGCACGAGGAAGCCGTGCGAATATCCCATCAATACTTGGTAACGAATATGCATCCTTTGTCGTACACGCATTTATCTTTCTAGCATCTAGACATAATTTCACTTTCTAAGGTTTAACTACTAATCTCATCGGAGAACTCCACGGACTATTTGATAACTCTATAACTCCTAACTCTATCATTTGATCAACTTCGCTATACATTAATTTTTCCACTGCTGGGGATACGGGGTAAAACCTTTGCTTAATCGGTTTTGCCGATCCAACATCTATATGATGTTTAATCAACGTAGTTCGCCCAAGCCCTGTCTTTTCAAATGACGGAAATATTGCAATAATGGCTTGAAGTCGTCTCTTTTGACAGTCAGATAATGGGTATGATTGTTCCTCTTTACTATCTGGAATTCTGAATTCGCTTTCGTAATCTAAAGCTGATATAAAACCTGGCGCTAATTGAAACGCTTTCCAAAAATCTATTCCCAATATCATCCTGAATGGATGGTATGATGAATAACTTTATCGGTCTGGTTTTATTGTTATAGGTAATATCTAGCGTAATGAAACCGATGACTGGTTGACCTTGTCCATCAGCTGTTTTAACTTGGGAAGAAATACGACGAAACTTTGGATACTTTGACCAATCTTCTGAAGCCAAAGTCGAACCCACGCAACTTATGTTGGCGCCGGTATCTAAAAGACCTTGTTCACGAAAATTTAAAAATGATACTTCCGCATACAATCTTCCATCCGACTTTTCATGAATAATTGACGAAATAAGTAAACGCTTAGTTTGTCGAACTGCTTTCCAAAAAGTTCGCAATCGAATAGTAGATCTCTTTGGTCGTGACCGCGTTAAAATTGGGTTGCTTCCAAAAATTCTACTACGTACTTTGAGATAATTTCTCAAACGTTCTTGATAGGGTTTCACTGACGATATAACTTGCGTCTTATCGTAACAGTTAAAGGGTAAGTCTGGTATTTGGTTTGCTTGCTCTATTGGTTCTGAGCTAGCCGGTACATCAGTTAATATTTCAATTAAAGATTTTTCGGGGCCATCCGAGCTTTCACAGATGGACCCTTCACTAAGTTTTCCGCTTTCTTGGCGATACAATTTTTACATTGGGGCTTATATACGTTTTTCGAGCCACACCCGTAACAAAATATAGTGCGAGGCTCTAAGCAGTTGTCCCAGCCATGTCCCTCTGTATCACAATTCCAACACCGAAACACTTTAACCGGAGCTTGCACTGCTTCAACATTGTACACATTTAAATCCATCTTTTCGGGGTGTTCAAACCTTTCTGGCTCTTCTACTTCCGCAATGTTGCGTTTAGCATACTGAAAATTGGCCTAAGTTTTATTCGCTCTCTTAGAGACTACATCACCTAATAAATTTTCTCGCATTTGCACTAGCTTTCGAAGATGAGGTATAGAGAGAATAGGTATATACAACAATTCATGACGAATGTCTGGCAATAAATTACGTGTGAGCAACTGAATAAGTTGTTCTTCGTCTACGCTTTTCGACATACGTGACATCTGAGTCATAATCTCATCGTAAAAGTTTTCAAAGGTTTCTCCTATCTTTTGTTTACGCCCACGAATATCTTCTAGTATATCTACATCACTTCTGTAATCTTTATATTGATATTTCATGGCTGCACAAAATTCTGACCACTCTAAGTTTACTACATCTCTACGGTATCTCCAATACCACTCTTTAGCTTTGCCTACTAAAAGAATATGCAAATTTTTGCATACTGCATCAAAATCTTGATCTAATAAATCCTCAGTTAACGTTTTGATACGATAAAGAAACTCTTCAACCGTAACTCCTTTTGACGAACCGTCAAATTTTACATTCCAACTATGAATTAGCTGTGTAATTTTATCTGGGTTATGACCTGTTCTGCTTGGTCTGACTGAAGATGAACTCCTAGGAATACTTTGATTTTGCGCTGACGCACTTACATGTTGCTCTGTAATTCCCATTTGTCCTATTCTTCGGTCTATTATGGACTCTATTTGATTGCAAATTCTGTCATAATCAATTTCTACCGATGCTCGCGATGGTCTTCTACATGCGTCCAAGCTTCTACGAGGTATATTAGACCCATTTCCTGGAGGTCTTCCTCGTTGTTTTCTTATCGTTGTGGGTCGGTCTCCTGCAGACATCTCTATATTTTCAGTTGCTTGATTAGCTTGTTCACCACCACTAAAATTTCTACGAGAGCGTGTATTTGGGCCTTTCGGCACCGCTCCTGTTGTGATTGCACCTATGTTTACAGGACGTTCGGATTCTATCTCTGCAAATGGCACGTTTTGCACTTCTAAATCTGCTCTACGTATCGACGCATTACAAACTTGACATACATTAAACTGATCAATCCATTCTGATATACAATTTTTATGAAATAGATGATGGCATGAAGTTTTCACCACCAACTCTTGCGTGGCCCATACTGCTTTCTGACAAATTGAGCATAACGCATCTGAGATCTCATGAGCTAAGTTTTCTTCACTCCTAGTGAGAACCATTTTGACAAATATCTGATTAATTTTAATATTTTAATAATATATCGTGATTAAATTTTACTTGGTATTTTATCTTAAATCATATCGTTCCCTTAATGTGAATTCGAAGTCACTATCTTATTTTCCAATAATGAGTCCTATATACTCTAATATATCCCAAAACAATTTACGAAAATGAAAGAAAAAGATTAAAGAATACACTGGGTTGCTACTGGCAAATAATTTTAGATGCATCACTTTTTAACTGGTCAGGATTTAGCTTAGCCAAAAACCTGAATTTCCTAGCATAGTTTATGACTGCACTATTGAAGTTATAAGATTCCATTTGCACCTGGTGCTTTCGAAAGAGAAAAAAAATTGTTTGTTATTTCCTTTTATGCAATGCCAATATGAATTCAACCCTGAATTGATTGGTCTTTATAGCTGCTTCGCTATTATAAAGAATTCCTAAAATCCAATCCGTTGATCGAATCTTATAGCAAATACATAACAGAAAAGAAGAAAAGAGAGAAAAAAAAAGATCCTCCAAGCTATTGGTTTAGCGCTCTAGTGGTCGTATACGTAAACACACTACGTTACGAATTCCAAGCTAGACTTAAATCGCCAATACCAGTATTAGAGTAACAGAAATTATGCGAAAAGGTGACGTTTACTTAGCCAATCCTACTACTAGAGGTCGCTGTGGTAGAATTACTACCATACGATTTCCATTTAGTTGCATAGAGACCGCCTCCATAACATTCAAACTTTACACAAAAATAAAATGAAAAGAGATTACCATCTACGTCCTAAGGAGTGTTTTAGTGGTCGCTATTGTAGTCTGGCTACAAGACGAATTCTAAGCTAAATATCCCTCAGTCGGTAGACAGCATTACAAAACAAAAAGAAAGGAAAAAAAGAAAATCAATAACATTCGGTCTTTTCTGACGAAGGTTCAATATGGTCTGATGTTATTTGACCCACTTTATGCAAAGTCAACCTCTCGTCCATGGGACCAACTCTTTCCCTAAAGAGTAAGACCACGTTTTTTTAGCCTCACCATTCTATGACCTTTCGTTATGGCCCCACGTTGGGCGCCAAATATGTAATAAAACCTGACACATGACGACAAAATCTAAAAAAAATTGGGACATTCCGCCTTCTATATGTATTAGCTAAAGAGAACTACACAGATAGATCAATAAAATAAAGGAGCAGTCTAACACGCCTGTTTTGCACCCTGTAACTGTCGACATAGGTCAGCAAAACACAAAGGCTAGTGACACTGCGATCCTTTTGCTCAATAAGATGGAGGCAGAACGAATAAACTTACTCCCGCTGTTCCACCAGGACTTCACCTCGATTTCCAACTAGAGTTACCCGAACCACTTGAATTATATTGAGAACGCGTGTGATAGACTTTAGAAAAGATGTTTAGTATGCATATGACTGCTCAATGGGATTCATAAACAACTAGCAAAAACAGCCTGTGGGGGTGTTCTTTGTGAACGTCATAGCTAGTATTTTCACAGCGTATTTTATGTATGTCGGCTATTCATATTAACCGAATCCCTTGCCTGGGTTTTTATTAGAGAAAAATACAAAAGAGTTTCGGACATCACTTCTTGCAGGCGCTATAGATGATAATTGCGCTCCGCGTCTGTACCCACCCTACCATGAGCCTGCCAGCGAAAGCTATCGCAGACTCCCAAAACGAAAGCTAGGACTTCTACTTCTACATCAGGGAACTAAAGAAATTAATAATTCATAATGAACTTAGCATCATCGTGCGATAGGTTCGATCAATTTGATCTACAAAAATTCTTCATTTTCAAAACATGTTTAGCTAAGTAGCTGAATCTCGGTACAAATCCGATTATAAAGGTTGCAAATGTTGCATGTTGTTTCTTATTACTAATAATTACTTTACTATTTAAAATTCATGATTTCCTAACTTTACTGTAATTAAACTTTTCACATTAGTTAAAAAAAAATAAAAGAGAAAAAAATATACATTTATGTGGCGTGATTACGCTAATATCCTCACAAAATTCATTCTCTAAAAATATTTTGCTTTATATATGTCCATTGACAACGTATTAACTGCTAATGCTCATCCAACAAATTCATTTCATCAGATAAATTTTATAAAAATATAGGGAAAATTGGTTTTTGATACACTTACAGCTTGTTAATTTTTCCCACGCAGAAAGATCTTTCGTTGTGTTGTTGTCGCTGTTGAAAATAGGAAGGTTTACATATTCCAAATAGAGCTAAAGCATCATACATTGTGAATTTACATGCATACTCAACTCTGAAAAATTAAAATTATTAACTAACGAAAATATACACTGGCATTGAATTCCATTTCCTTTAAAATTGAACCATTTAGCCAACAAACCAAAAAAAGGAAACTACTGAGGAGCCTTATGTTGACTCATTTCACTTAATCCTGATTATTTCGTCCGTATCGAAGACGAATAAAAAATCTCCTTCGGCAAATTAAACGCCTTGGTTATACTTGAAAATAATTCCAAAATGCTCTCCATGACATGTTGAGTGAGGTTAGGTTTTGTTCGTAGAAAGGTTAGATTTAATACTTTCTTCTACTGTTCATCTTTCATGCTTTAGGTTAGGTTACAATTGGGAAAAAGGTTAGGTTTTCGTACATCCTTCTATTTTTAGAATCCTACACGTGTTCTGCTGGTATGGTCTGGATTACATGTGAGGCAGGATAAGCGAATATTTTGGTAATTTTCTTTTATTTACCCTTAATACAATCCGAGGCAAAAGTTAAATATATTTAACTCTCGGATTTCCACAATTGATCGTCGGTTCAAGCCGTTGACTGACGCAAACAGTTCACGCACAAAATTTTTGGAGACTGCTGGTGGCAAGTCTGCCGAAGACAGGTGTCTCAAAGAAATGTCAAGCAAGGCGAATCTTTTAGAAAAATTGTCAATACTTGATGGAAACTATTTCCGATGCTATTAAAGAGAAAATGCATAAGTTAAATGTACAATAATTCAAGAATTCTTGCAATGAAATTAACTTACATCAATCTCTAGAACACCACACCATATATTTTTTATTTTTCGCACACGCGTAGGGGTTATGATGCACTCCCCTATTGGGTTATTTAACTCTTTGGACAAATACGTCCGATCAGTTGGAATTCACGTGGAGGAAAGAAAGAACACTTTTCCAAAAACCACGCTGTCCAATAAGTCTCTTTGGCCTTATTTTTCTTATGGTTTTATCCAAACTCCATTTGTAGAAAAATAATGTAAAGCAATGCAAAACAAACCGATCAGCTGTGTGGCGTTGCCTCTTAGTTCATTTTTTTTCAGCTGGTTCCGAAATTTCGATTCTCACCACTTTAGCAAATCTCGATAACACCAACAAAAATACTAAATAATCGAAATCAGTTGAATTTTAAAATAACTGAAATTTCTGTACATTACAAAATTCAATGCCCTTGTTCAATGTGCGACACCGAAATGAATTATGTGTATGTACACAGGTATGTGCGTACATCTACATATGACGATTTATGATGTATGTATGTATGTGCACCGGTATGCGAATACGCGAGTGAGGAAATTAATTGGACAATTGGAAATAGTTTTAACACATGGAATCGCGGTGAACTTTAATTTTTCTCTTTTTTTCCTTATAACAACGATATTGAGTTGCTACATAGAGCAAGACGACTACAGTTGGGTGAGCTGTTTTTTATACCCTTGCAAAAAGGGTATATTCATTTTGTTCAGAAGTGTGCAACGCATAGAAGGAAGCATCTCCGACCATATAAAGTATATATATTCTTGATCAGCACGACGAGACGAATTCAAATAGCCATATCCGTCCGCCCGTCCGTCCGTCTGGATGAACGCGAACTCCTAGACAGAGTTCAAATTGTGCATGTAGGCTTGTATATACTGCAGGGGTTGTATATCTCGGATTCAGTCGGATCAGACCACTATATCATATAGCTCCCATACAAACGGCAAAGTCACAAAAAGTGACTTGTCTCAATAACTTCCTTACTTTTTAAGCTATTATCGTGAAATTTAATATTGGTGAGTCTATTACACCTATGTATAAACAGCTGTGGCAAATTTAATCAAGATCGGGTGACTATATCATATAGCTTCCATATGAACGATCATTCGAAAACAGTGACTTTTGTCAATAACTTCGTTACTTTTAATGGAATTGCTTTCAAATTAAACATTTGATAGTTAAATATACCTGTTAATGACTGTGCCGAATTTGGTAAAGATCGGGTAACTATGTCATATAGCTCCCATAGAAACGATCGGTGGAAATCAGTGACTTTCATCAAAAAGTTCGTTATTTCCTATGATGATGCGTTTGATTTCAAATTAAACATTTGTTAGATTAATATATCCTGTTACTGACTGTACTGAATATGATAAAGATCGGGTGACTATATCATGAAGCTCCCTTAGGAACGATCGGTGGAAAACAGTGACTTTGATCAGTATCTTCTTTATTTCGGAAGATAGTAGGCCGTTCTTTCGCAAACATTAGCCTTTTCAGATAAAACGTTTTTTCCTTTAATGGGTTTAGGTAAGGAAAGAGTTACTAAAAAAGTTGTAAGGGTATACAAACTTTGACCACGGCCCTCTAGTTTTTTGTAATTTTTGCTTACCTTGTGGTTTTTATTTTATTGGACATAAATATTTGTATATGTCGCAGAATTTAGAGTGCCATTACCTATTGTCTGCTCAGGCTCCCTTTAAACGTGTACATTTAACTGAGATATCAGACAATTGCCTTCTTGCTGAGCAACAAAGAGATTCTTAGACTTCTTCGATCATTTCTAGATTTCAAAATGACGAGTTGGAGGAGGGTTTGGCAAAGACGTACGAACTTCATTCAAAAATGCTGTTCCGAAAAATCCCATGGAATGGTAAATCTAGATGCCTTCCTGTTATACCCAGACCATTTAGGTGGTCGGTAGTGAATCACGTTCATGAGGCAATTGTACATCTCGGTTGAGAAAAGACTTTGGATAAAATGTACGAGTTCTACTGGTTCGAGAATATGCGTAAATATGTAAATATGTCCGTAAATTTACAGATAATTGTGTTACCTGCAAACTGAACGTTTCGTCAATGCTTTAAAGTCATCGATATCACTTTGGCGTACCGAATAGAATCATTGCTGACCAGGGCAGTTGTTTTACTGGAAAGGATTTTAGCAAGTTCTGCACCATGCAAAAGATAGGTTTACACTTGATTGCAACGGGTGCTAGTCGCGCGAACGGTCAGGTAGAGCGCGTTATGAGCGTGTTAAAACGAATGTTAACTGCTATAGAGACCGGTAAGCGATCCTGGCAGGATGCTTTAGGCGAAATACAGCTGGCCATAAATTGCACAACAAATAGAACCACTAAAAATAGTCCTTTGGAATTGCTGATTGGTAAAGAAGTTTGACCTTTAAATATGTTACATGTTTATGAGAATCAGAATAAAGTCGATGTAAGTCTTGTCAGAAAGATAGCTAAAGAAAACATAGATAAATTCGGCTCCTATGAAAAAGCTAGATTTGACAAAAACAAACTCAAAATTGTAAAATTCAAAGTAGGCGATTATGTATTGCTCAGAAATGAAGAGCGACATCAGACGAAACTAGACCCAAAGTTAAGGGGACCATTACAAGTGGCGGAGATACTCGATGGCGACAGATATGTTTCAAAATCCATGGCTAATAAGCGAACTTATAAATACTTATGAAAGAGACGTCAAGAAAGACGGCGTTGAAAGAGACGTCAAGAAAGACGACGTTGAAAGAGACGTCAGGAACAGATTTAAAAGAGACTCTGGTGATGCGTTAGTGAATTCTAACGAGTGAGAGACATTGGTGGACTCCAATGTGGTGAAAGGCATTGATGGTTTTCAATGCAGAATGTCAGACTCCATTCCTGAAGGTTACCTGAAGCACTACTCGGCGGGTGCTGGTAGGAGCACGAGTTATTGTGTTTTCTTATCAGTATCAGTATGGAGAGGTGGGGTGATAGGGGAGATCACTGAACGCCGGGTACATAGAGTTATAGCCAGATCTATATCCTGTATTCTGCCACTGGTACAACCCATAGAACAATAAAAACTAAGCTTTATTTTAACATCCTTTATAATAAGATTGAATCAAATTGTCATTTCAGACTAAGCAATTCATGTCGTAACGTTATTAATGTAACAGACGAGGGCGTGTGATGGTCAGGAGGGCCATACAGTGTTGTACTATAATTAGTTTACATCTAATGTTAATAAAAATAAGAACTTTGTATGTTACTGCAAATATGAGTTTGGTGATTTATTAATGGATGAAAGTTGACTGATTGAGCCAGATTTGGGTAGTTGAGTCAGGAGACCGTGTGGCCAACTAGAGCAAATAGTACATTGGTATGTTGGAGCGAAATAGCTTGTGGTTGCCCTTGCCGGCATAATACAAGTAGAACAAAGATTATAATGGTTTGCCAATATGAATGACATATATCTTGTTTATTCAATGTAAAATAATGAACGGAAATGATCTTCTGATTTTACACGAGGACTTGTAATTTGTCAGAATGGCCGTGTTGGAGAATTTAGAGCGCCTAAGAGTAGGCTAATGTTTTGTTAATGTTTGATATGTGAATTGACAGGTATGTCACCTGTAACTATGGTATTTCCAACACTGCCCTTTGCAGGTTGACAATTGGTATGTTGAGATTGAAGGATGACTCGGCAGATTTGAGATGCCTGACAGCGTGAAAACATTGGAAATGTTGTCGAGTGACGTTTGGTGTTAAGTCATTGGAGTTGGTATAAGTAATCTAAAAATCAGACGTGTCGGAACAACACCTAAACTCGCTGCGCTAACAGTAGAAAGTATTCAAAGTAAAGAAAATGGAAAAGGCTAAGAACAACAATGGATGTTCGACATCAGAAGTGGGATTGTCTCCACCGCAATTGCATGGTGCTCGACTGTGGACCTAATACTGGCGCAGAATTCGTTTGAGGGCAGCGCACTTCTCATGGCCCTAAGTCCAATTGACTACCCCAAATTTCTTTTGCTGGTATGACGTGGAACCAATTCAAGGAATTGTTTCTGCAGCACTTTGAAGGCACTGAAACCTCTGCTGCCACAATTTTCAACATTCTCAATGGCCGTCCAAACGAAGGAGAGTTCTTGTCATTGTACGGAAGCCGACTACTCACGTCACTGGTGTCAAAATGGAAAGGGATGACTATAGAGAAAGCTGCTATGTCAGTAATTTTAGCACACACTGCTCAGGTCGAGCCGAAGCTGCAACGAACAATTTTTACAACCAACACCAAGACGCGCAACGAGATGCTAAATGAGTTAAAAGCCTTTGCTGTTGGTAAAAGGTAATACCACTCCGTTCCAGTAGACGCTGAAAACAAGCGAATGCGACTACAACTCAACCTGCCGTGAAATATCACTTTTGCGGGTAAAATGGACACAAAATGGCGGAATGCCGTTTAAGAAGACAAGGAAACCAGAGATTTTCTCAGCACACTGCCCGTCCACCAGAGATGAAGAGAGGACCAATTATTTGTTTCAAATGCGGAGTTGCTGGACATATGAAGTCTGCTTGCCCTGAATGATCATCATCATTGATACCGAAAAGAATTGAAGAAAGACGTGTAAACTTGTGCCAAGTTAAAGAACCCATCGGTATCCTAACTCAATCCAGTGAATCGTACCCATTTTACTTTGATTCCGGAACTGAATGTTCTCTTGTAAAGGAAGCAATATCAGCTTTCGGGAAAACGAATTAACAATTTAGTCCTCTTGAAGGGCATTGGAAACCATACAGTAACTAGTACTTTGCAAATTATGTTAAATGTTAAAATAAGTAATTATTTCCTTGAAGTTCTGTTTCATGTTGTTCTAAACGATAGCTTAAATTACGACATTATAATAGGTCGTGAAGTTCTTTATCATAATTTTAAGGTCATATTACCATGAGATAATGTCGAATTTCTGAAAACAATATCTGTATGCGCTGTGGCTGTCTCTGATACCTCTTCAAATCTGGCTAATGTCGATACTGAGTTGTCTGGCGTTGATAAGTCTCGTTTACTGAACATTCTAGGTGAATATTCAAGTTTTTTATTGACGGAATTCCAAAGAGTCGAGTTACAACCGGCCAATTGGAAATTTGTTAGATTGATCCAAACAAAACTGTTCAGAGACGACCACACCGGCTCAGTTTAGATGAAAAAGAAATAGTAAGGGGTAGGATAGGTAGGAGTTAATAGAGTCAAAAATTATTCAGCCTATCTGTTCGCCATGTGCCAGCCCGCTACTGCTAGTCAAAAAGAATGAAGTAAGTAAGTCGTCTCGCCGACTTAGGTATACCATACACCAGTAAAACAAATATTTCGAATTTCTAATAACAAATGCATTTGCCTATTTTAAAAAAGTTCTGTTCACATGCTTTTTACAAGCATATCCAAGTATCTCGCTCACTCATGCATATGAGCACCCTAGCGCCCCACCCGGCAACGGCCAACTCCGGCCTTATGGAAAAACGGTTTTATGCATAACTTGGCTATTTTTTGTCCGATTTTGATAAAATTTTTGGTATTTTGCTGGGTATTAGCATTAAATTTAAGTGTGCCAAATTTGATTCCACAAGGTAAAAAATTACAGGAGATAATCGAGTTTTGTCAAATTTCGGGGGCGGAAAGGGGCGTGGCCAAATCTTTATACTTACATAATGTGCGCATTTACTAAGCAAATATACATACCAAATATGGTGTCCCTAGCTGCAATAGTTTTTGAGATAAACGTTTTTTTTGAATTGAGGGGGCGGAAAGGGGCGTGGCAAAAATTTGAAACAAACTCGATCACTCTACATCCTACACGAGCCTACATTCCAAATTTGGTGGCTCGATCTCTTATAGCCTCCGAGATCTACGCGCTCATGCGGACGGACGGACGGACAGAAGGGCAAACAGACGGACATGGTTATATCGACTCGGCTGTTGATACTGATCAAGAATATATATACTTTATGGGGTCGGAAAAGCTTCCTTCTGCCTGTTACATACATTTTGGCGACTTTAATAAACCATTTCACCCTATGGGTGTATGGTATAAAAACGGCTCTGACCGGCTTTGCGTTGACTATCGCGCGTTGAATTTAGTTCATACTGTGGCCGACAAGTATCCGTTGCCTTTAATTAATGATCAAATCTCTAGACTGGGTGGGGCAAGAGATTTTTCCTGTCTGGACATGGCAAGTGGTTTCCATCAGATTCCTATTCACCCAAATTCAATTGAGCGTACAGCTTTCGTAACACAAGAGGGACAATATGAGTTTTCGGTCTTAAAAATGCGCCGTCTGTGTTCCAGCGCGCTGTAATGGCATTGGGTGACCTTGCCTACTCGTTTGTCATAGTTTACATTGATGACATAATGATTGTTTCTCAAACAAAGGAAGAGGCGTTTCAAAGACTAGAAACTGTTTTGAAGGTTTTGTCACGATCCGGGTTCCCCTTTAATGTTTCAAAGTGCTCTTTTCTGAAGTCGAGTGTAGAATACCTAGGTTTTGAGGTCAGAGAAGTAGAAATTCGACCTAATCCTCGCAAGAAACAAGACTTGATAGACTTACCGCCTCCACAGTCTGTTACTCAAGTTAGACAGTTTATTGGCCTGGCGTCATATTTTAGGCAGTTTATGCCAGGATTTTCACAAACAATGAAGCCGTTGTATTGTCTCACATGCAAGAATAGGACATTCGAGTGGAAATTGGAACACGAGCAAATTCACCATAGTGTAATCAAAACATTAACAGATGATCCCAAGCACCCCATCGAATTACATGTTACATGCATTTCATGCTAGTATGGATGGCTACGGAGCGATCTTATTACATAAAAGCGATAATAAACGTCATGTTGTTGAATATTACAGCAAACGAACCTCACCTCCAGAATCTCGTTATCATTCATACGAACTAGAGACGCTGGTATTGTTCAATACCATGAAGCATTTTCGTCACTACCTGCAGGGCCTACATTTTGTTGTTTACACTGACTGTAATTCGTTAAAGGCTTCACGCAGTAAAGTCGACCTGACGCCGAGAGTCCATCGATGGTGGGCTTATATGCAGTCATTTGACTTTGAAATTCAGTATAGACCTGGTGTAAAGATGGCCCATGTGGATTTCTTTTCTCGTAATCCATTACCTATTGTCTGCTCAGGCTCCCTTTAAACGTGTACATTTAACTGAGATATCAGACAATTGGCTTCTTGCTGAGCAACAAAGAGATTCTGAGACTTCTTCGATCATTTCTAGATTTCAAAATGACGAGTTGGAGGAGGGTTTGGCAAAGACGTACGAACTTCATTCAAAAATGCTCTTCCGAAAAATCCAACGGAATGGTGAATCTAGATGCCTTCCTGTTATACCCAGACCATTTAGGTGGTCAGTAGTGAATCACGTTCATGAGGCAATTGTACATCTCGGTTGGGAAAAGACTTTGGATAAAATGTACGAATTCTACTGGTTCGAGAATATGCGTAAATATGTAAATATGTCCGTAAATTTGCAGATAATTGTGTTACCTGCACACTGAAAGTTGCGTCAATGCTTTAAAGTCATCGATATCACTTTGGCGTACCGAATAGAATCATTGCTGACCAGGGCAGATGTTTTACTGGAATGGATTTTAGCAAGTTATGCACCATGCAAAAGATAGGTTTACACTTGATTGCAACGGGTGCTAGTCGCGCGAACGGTCAGGTAGAGCGCGTTATGAGCGTGTTAAAACGAATGTTAACTGCTATAGAGACCGGTAAGCGATCCCGGCAGGATGCTTTAGGCGAAATACAGCTGGCCATAAATTGCACAACAAATAGAACCACTAAAAATAGTCCTTTGGAATTGCTGATTGGTAAAGAAGTTTGACCTTTAAATATGTTACATGTTTATGAGAATCAGAATAAAGTCGATGTAAATCTTGTCAGAAAGATAGCTAAAGAAAACATAGATAAATCCGCCTCCTATGAAAAAACTAGATTTGACAAAAACAAACTCAAAATTGTAAAATTCAAAGTAGGCGATTATGTATTGCTCAGAAATGAAGAGCGACATCAGACGAAACTAGACCCAAAGTTCAGGGGACCATTACAAGTGGCGGAGATACTCGATGGCGACAGATATGTTTCAAAATCCATGGCTAATAAGCGAACTTATAAATATTCGCACGAATCGTTGAGAGGTATGCCGGCGGAAGGGATTCCCACTGAGTTGGACATGTGTGTTGATAGTGATGTATTAGTGGATTCTAATAAGGGTCACGACGTGGAAAGAGACGTCAAGTAAAACGGCGTTGAAAGAGACGTCAAGAAAGACGGCGTTGAAAGAGACGTCAAGAAGAACAAAGTTGAAAGTTGGCGATGCGTTAGTTGATTCTAACGAGCGAGAGAAATTGGTGGACTCCAATGTGGTGAAAGCCATTGATGGTTTTTAATGCAGAATGTCAGACTCCATTCCTGAAGGTTACCTGAAGCACTACTCGGCGGGTGCTGTAACGCTGTAACGTAAATCGTAACTTTATTAATATAACACATGAGGACGTGTGATGGTCAGGAGGGCCGTACAGTGTTGTACTATAATTAGTTTACATCTAATGTTAATAAAATAAGAACTTTGTATGTTACTGAAAATATGAGGTTGGTGAATTACCCAGATACGGGTAATTGAGTTAAGATAATAGACCGTGTGGCCAACTAGAGCAAATAGTACATTGGTATGTTGGAGCGAAATAGTTTGTGGTTGCCCTTGCCGGGATAATACAAGTAAAACAAAGATTATAATGGTTTGCCAATATGAATGACATGTATCTTGTTTATTCAATGTAGAATAATGAACGGAAAGAATCTTCATATTGTTTTACACGAGGACTTGTAACTTGTCAGAATGGCCGTGTCGGAGAATTTAGAACGCCTAACAGTAGGCTAATGTTTTGTTAATGTTTGATATGTGAATTGACAGGTATGTCACCTGTAACTATGGTATTTCCAACACTGCCCTTTGCAGGTTGACAATTGGTATGTTGAGATTGCAGGATGACTCGGCAGATTTGAGATGTTGCCTTTGCCGAAGCATTGTTGCTAGATATATGTTGACAAGCCTGGCAGCGTGACAACATTGGAAATGTTGTCGAGTGAGGTTTGGTGTTAAGTTATTGGAGTCGGTATAAGCAGTCGAAAAATCAGACGTGCCGGAATAACACCTAAACTCGCTGCGCTAACAGCTTATTAATACAAAGTGAGAGTGAACAGTAGAAAGTATTCAAAGTAAAGAAAATGGAAAATTCTAAGAACAATAATGGATATTCGATATCAGAAGTGGGATTGTCTCCACCGCAAATTAATCCTGACGACAGCTGGTGCATGATTTTGGAAGCGCAACACCGTAGTTTAATCGAGTTTAATCGTGCAGTTAAAAGTGGACGGCTGGAGCAAGGTCGTACAAAATCATTTGTCTTGCCAAAGTTTGACCCTGTCTCTTTGGGATCAAGTGCAGCTGCATGGTGCCGAATGCTGTCGACCTAATACTGGCGCAGAATTCGTTTGAGGGCAGCGCACTTCTCATGGCCCTAAGCAAATCGCTGGAAGGGAGTGCGTCCAATTGGCTACCCCAAATTTCTTTTGCTGGTATGACGTGGAACCAATTCAAGGAATTGTTTCTGCAGCACTTTGAAGGCACTGAAACCCCTGCTGCCACAATTTTCAACATTCTCAATGGCCGTCGAAACGAAGGAGAGTTCTTGTCATTGTACGGAAGCCGACTTCTCACGTCACTGCTGTCAAAATGGAAAGGGATGACTATAGAGCAAGCTGCTATGTCAGTAATTTTAACACACACACTGCTCAGGTCGAGCCGAAGCTGCAACGAACAATTTTTACAACCAACACCAAGACGCGCAACGAGATGCTAAATGAGTTAAAAGCCTTTGCTGTTGGTAAAAGGAAAGACCATTCCGTTCCAGTAGACACTGAGAACAAGCGAATGCGACTACAACTACAACCTGCCGTGAAATATCACTTTTGCGGGTAAAATGGACACAAAATGGCGGAATGCCGTTTAAGAAGACAAGAAAACCAGAGATTTTCTCAGCACACTGCCCGTCCACCAGAGATGAAGAGAGGACCAATTATTTGTTTCAAATGAAGTCTGCTTGCCCTGAAGGATCATCATCATTGATACCGAAAAGAATAGAAGAAAGACGTGTAAACTTGTGCCAAGTTAAAGAACCCATTGGAATCCTAACTCAATCCAGTGAATCGTACCCATTTTACTTTGATTCCGGAACTGAATGTTCTCTTGTAAAGGTAGCAATATCAGCTTTCGGGAAAACGAATTAACAATTTAGTCCTCTTGAAGGGCATTGGAAACCATACAGTAACTAGTACTTTGCAAATTATGTTAAATGTTAAAATAAGTAATTATTTCCTTGAAGTTCTGTTTCATGTTGTTCTAAACGATAGCTTAAATTACGACATTATAATAGGTCGTGAAGTTCTTTATCATAATTTTAAGGTCATATTACCATGTGATAAGGTCGAATTTCTGAAAACAATATCTTTTTGCGTTGGCTGTCTCTGATACCTCTTCAAATTTGGCTAATGTCGATACTGAGTTGTCTGGCGTTGATAAGTCTCGATTACTGAACATTCTAGGTGAATATTCAAGTTTTTTATTGACGGAATTCCAAAGAGTCGAGTGACAACCGGCCAATTGGAAATTTCGTTTGATTGATCCAAACAAAACTGTTCAGAGACGACCATACAGGCTCAGTTTAGATGAAAAAAAAATAGTAAGGGGTAGGATAGGTAGGAGTTAATAGAGTCAAAAATTATTTAGCCTATCTGTTCGCCATTTGCCAGCCCTATACTGCTAGTCAAAAAGAATGAAGTAAGTAAGTCGTCTCGCCCTCTTAGGTATACCATACACCAGTAAAACAAATATTTCAAATTTCTAATAACAAATGCATTTGCCTATTTTAAAAAAGTTCTGTTCACATGCTTTTTACAAGCATATCCAAGTATCTCGCTCACTCATGCATATGAGCACCTTAGCGCCCCACCCGGCAACGGCCAACTCCGGCCTTATGGAAAAACGGTTTTATGCATAACTTGGCTATTTTTTGTCCGATTTTGATAAAATTTGGTATTTTGCTGGGTATTAGCATTAAATTTAAGTGTGCCAAATTTGATTCCACAAGGTAAAAAATTACGGGAGATAATCGAGTTTTGTCAAATTTCGGGGCCGTAAAGGGGCGTGGCCAAATCTTTATACTTACAGAATGTGCGCATTTACTAAGCAAATATACATACCAAATATGGTGTCCCTAGCTGCAATAGTTTTTGAGATAAACGTTTTTTTTGAATTGAGGGGGCGGAAAGGGGCGTGGCAAAAATTTGAAACAAACTCGATCACTCTACATCCTACACGAGCCTACATTCCAAATTTGGTGGCTCGATCTCTTATAGCCTCCGAGATCTACGCGTTCATGCGGACGGACGGACGGACAGAAGGGCAAACAGACGGACATGGTTATATCGACTCGGCTGTTGATACTGATCAAGAATATATATACTTTATGGGGTCGGAAAAGCTTCCTTCTGCCTGTTACATACATTTTGGCGACTTTAATAAACCATTTCACCCTATGGGTGTATGGTATAAAAACGGCTCTGACCGGCTTTGCGTTGACTATCGCGCGTTGAATTTAGTTCATACTGTGGCCGACAAGTATCCGTTGCCTTTAATTAATGATCAAATCTCTAGACTGGGTGGGGCAAGAGATTTTTCCTGTCTGGACATGGCAAGTGGTTTCCATCAGATTCCTATTCACCCAAATTCAATTAAGCGTACAGCTTTCGTAACACAAGAGGGACAATATGAGTTTTCGGTCTTAAAAATGCGCCGTCTGTGTTCCAGCGCGCTGTAATGGCATTGGGTGACCTTGCCTACTCGTTTGTCATAGTTTACATTGATGACATAATGATTGTTTCTCAAACAAAGGAAGAGGCGTTTCAAAGACTAGAAACTGTTTTGAAGGTTTTGTCACGATCCGGGTTCCCCTTTAATGTTGCAAAGTGCTCTTTTCTGAAGTCGAGTGTAGAATACCTAGGTTTTGAGGTCAGAGAAGTAGAAATTCGACCTAATCCTCGCAAGAAACAAGCTTTGATAGACTTACCGCCTCCACAGTCTGTTACTCAAGTTAGACAGTTTATTGGCCTGGCGTCAAATTTTAGGCAGTTTATGCCAGGATTTTCACAAACAATGAAGCCGTTGTATTGTCTCACATGCAAGAATAGGACATTCGAGTGGAAATTGGAACACGAGCAAATTCACCATAGTGTAATCAAAACATTAACAGATGATCCCAAGCACCCCATCGAATTACATGTTACATGCATTACATGCTAGTATGGATGGCTACGGAGCGATCTTATTACATAAAAGCGATAATAAACCTCATGTTGTTGAATATTACAGCAAACGAACCTCACCTCCAGAATCTCGTTATCATTCATACGAACTAGAGACGCTGGTATTGTTCAATACCATGAAGCATTTTGTTGTTTACACTGACTGTAATTCGTTAAAGGCTTCACGCAGTAAAGTCGACCTGACGCCGAGAGTCCATCGATGGTGGGCTTATATACAGTCATTTGACTTTGAAATTCAGTATAGACCTGGTGTTAAGATGGCCCATGTGGATTTCTTTTCTCGTAATCCATTACCTATTGTCTGCTCAGGCTCCCTTTAAACGTGTACATTTAACTGAGATATCAGACAATTGGCTTCTTGCTGAGCAACAAAGAGATTCTGAGACTTCTTCGATCATTTCTAGATTTCAAAATGACGAGTTGGAGGAGGGTTTGGCAAAGACGTACGAACTTCATTCAAAAATGCTCTTCCAAAAAATCCAACGGAATGGTGAATCTAGATGCCTTCCTGTTATACCCAGACCATTTAGGTGGTCAGTAGTGAATCACGTTCATGAGGCAATTGTACATCTCGGTTGGGAAAAGACTTTGGATAAAATGTACGAATTCTACTGGTTCGAGAATATGCGTAAATATGTAAATATGTCCGTAAATTTGCAGATAATTGTGTTACCTGCACACTGAAAGTTGCGTCAATGCTTTAAAGTCATCGATATCACTTTGGCGTACCGAATAGAATCATTGCTGACCAGGGCAGATGTTTTACTGGAATGGATTTTAGCAAGTTATGCACCATGCAAAAGATAGGTTTACACTTGATTGCAACGGGTGCTAGTCGCGCGAACGGTCAGGTAGAGCGCGTTATGAGCGTGTTAAAACGAATGTTAACTGCTATAGAGACCGGTAAGCGATCCCGGCAGGATGCTTTAGGCGAAATACAGCTGGCCATAAATTGCACAACAAATAGAACCACTAAAAATAGTCCTTTGGAATTGCTGATTGGTAAAGAAGTTTGACCTTTAAATATGTTACATGTTTATGAGAATCAGAATAAAGTCGATGTAAATCTTGTCAGAAAGATAGCTAAAGAAAACATAGATAAATCCGCCTCCTATGAAAAAACTAGATTTGACAAAAACAAACTCAAAATTGTAAAATTCAAAGTAGGCGATTATGTATTGCTCAGAAATGAAGAGCGACATCAGACGAAACTAGTCCCAAAGTTCAGGGGACCATTACAAGTGGCGGAGATACTCGATGGCGACAGATATGTTTCAAAATCCATGGCTAATAAGCGAACTTATAAATATTCGCACGAATCGTTGAGAGGTATGCCGGCGGAAGGGATTCCCACTGAGTTGGACATGTGTGTTGATAGTGATGTATTAGTGGATTCTAATAAGGGTCACGACGTTGAAGGAGACGTCAAGTAAAACGGCGTTGAAAGAGACGTCAAGAAAGACGGCGTTGAAAGAGACGTCAAGAAAGACGACGTTGAAAGAGACGTCAAGAAGAACAGAGTTGAAAGAGACTCTGGTGATGCGTTAGTGAATTCTAACGAGTGAGTGACATTGGTGGACTCCAATGTGGTGAAAGGCATTGATGGTTTTCAATGCAGAATGTCAGACTCCATTCCTGAAGGTTAATGTTTTGGTAATGTTTGATATGCGAATTGACAGGTATGTCACCTGTAACTATGGTATTTCCAACACTGCCCTTTGCTTGCAGGTTGACAATTGGTATGTTGAGATTGCAGGATGACTCGGCAGATTTGAGATGTTGCCTTTGCAGAAGCATTGTTGCTAGATATATGTTGACAAGCCTGGCAGCGTGACAACATTGGAAATGTTGTCGAGTGAGGTTTGGTGTTAAGTCATTAGAGTCGGTATAAGCAGTCGAAAAATCAGACGTGCCGGAATAACACCTAAACTCGCTGCGCTAACAGCTTATTAATACAAAGTGAGAGTGAACAGTAGAAAGTATTCAAAGTAAAGAAAATGGAAAATACTAAGAACAATAATGGATATTCGACATCAGAAGTGGGATTGTCTCCCCCGCAAATTAAACCTGACGACAGCTTGTGAATGATTTTGGAAGCGCAACACTGTAGTTTAATCGAGTTTAATCGTGCAGTTAAAAGTGGACGACTGGAGCAAAGTTTGACCCTGTCTCTTTGGGATCAAGTGCAGCTGCATGGTGCCGAATGCTGTCGACCTAATACTGGCGCAGAATTCGTTGGAGGGCAGCGCACTTCTCATGGCCATAAGCAAATCGCTGGAAGGGAGTGCGTCCAATTGGCTACCCCAAATTTCTTTTGCTGGTATGACGTGGAACCAATTCAAGGAATTGTTTCTGCAGCACTTTGAAGGCACTGAAACCCCTGCTGCCACAATTTTCAACATTCTCAATGGCCGTCGAAACGAAGGAGAGTTCTTGTCATTGTACGGAAGCCGACTACTCACGTCACTGCTGTCAAAATGGAAAGGGATGACCATAGAGCAAGCTGCTATGTCAGTAATTTTAGCACACACTGCTCAGGTCGAGCCGAAGCTGTAACGAACAATTTTTACAACCAACACCAAGACGCGAATTAAGATTGAGTCTGTTCTGGTTGAGTGTTAAATCAAGACTGCTTTATTGAATCAAATCATATTCTGGCTTACATCTAAGTGTTTATAATGTTTTCTTCTGGTCATTTTTCTTGTGACACTCTATGTTTTAGGGAAACTGTCACTTATCTTGTGACACTCTATGTTTAGGGAAACTGTAACTTATCTTGTGACACTCTATGTTTACTGGAATGGTATTGTTTATGTTTACATTAATGTGGAGTGTAGACCTCTTGGGTCGGCTGTTATGGGAAGTGTTGCTAATGGCATAACTCCTCCCCTCTGAGAGTATGAATTCTCCTGAATTCTGTTTACATTAATGTTTATATTTTTCTTTTTACAGTATATATGTATATAAATGGATAAACATATAATAATAATAATAAAAAGTGTTAAAAATATGCCATTTGTCATTTTCTTTTCGTATTTAAGTTCTGTGATTTCTTTTAAATTGTCAAAATTATCTATTGTTACATGATAAAAGTTAATTGTGTTTTTATAGGTTTGATTCAATAGTTCTGTTGGATAAAAAAATGTTTCGTGAAATTCTGTTTTTTCGTTAAAAAATATTTCATTTAGAATTTGTATTTTACAGTTACCGAATTGAATTAAGTTACTTCCCTTAAGTATAATATTTCTTTTATCGCAATTTCGATATATTTTTGTATTCTTGGCATTTTTGATTATAATTGTATCATCGTCAATTTCTTCGATACTCGTTATATTGTTGAATATAAATTTGCAATTATTATTAATGGTACAACTTTTACTTAATTTTAATTCTTTTAAAATTTTGTTGGGTTCATATGTAAATGTTTTATTATTTATTTCTACAATTAACTGATTTTCTTGGTCTATTTGTATATAATCCATATTTGGTATAGGAATAATTAACTTAACATCTATGGTTATAAATGATTTTGGGATTTTAATTGCGATTATGATGTAATTATTCTTATATTTTAAAATGCCCATACGGATTAGCTTTAATTTATAAAAATCAATGTCAAATTTATTTATTTCCTCTTCTGATAAAATTTCTGGTACAATTATATTATTTTTTGCTGATGCTATGTTTTCCTGAATATAATTTATTTTGAATTCTATATTTTTTAATTTCCCCATTTGGTCATTATGAAGTATTTTAATTGCTATTTCTTGATTTTGATTGTCCATGCTTGTAAGAATGTCCTTGATTATTGTTCTGTCTTGTTTAATTGTTTCTGCTAAGTTGTGTATTGTTTCATTAAAATGTGTATTTATAACAATTTGTTGGTTCATGTCTTGTATAATATTATGGTTGTTTTGGTCAATATTGTTAGGGTGGTCTAAAATATCTGTTCTATCTTCATCGTCCATAATTCCAAAAAGCCATTTGTATGTTGTTCCTACAATATTTAACATTCCTCTTTTTATTCTGTTGTTTGGGGTTATGGATTTTATTTTAGCTCTAATTAGATTTATTTCAGCTAATAGCTCCTTTTTTTCCTGTGATGTTAATATTTTTAATGTTTGTCTCCATTTGATTTATTATATTATTTAAAGGGTAGATATTAATAATGTGTAGTATAATTACTGTTTCATTAACTATTTCCGTGGAATAAGTTTGTATAGGTGCATATCCTGCTTTTTATTGAATTGGTTCAATTTGTAATCTGCCTTGAACACACATTATAACGTAAAAAATTATGAAAATCTGAGGATAAGAGAAAAAAATTTTTGTTTCAAGGATGTCAATCTGTATTTTGTTAAAAATTAATATTTTCCTGCTTTGACGGTCTTTTTATATTACATGGATGAATATTATTTAATGTTGTAATTCTAAAATAAGGTTCATCCTTATGCCTAACTCGTTTATAGTTTTTAATTGGTCCTTCCTGTCTTTCCTTCTCATAATCTTCTTTTGTATTATTTTGTTTGCTTAAAATTTTTTTTTGTGCTTGATAATAGTGTTTTTTAGTTTTTCCTCATCTTCTATGTTTTTTGCATAATTTGGTGTACATTTTATTGTAGAGTGATAACGGTTATTATAAGCTGTTATTGCTAATTGCATTTTGGATGAAATTGATAAATCATCATCTATTCCTGCTATTATTTCAATGAGAGTAGAATGTAGTCTTTCTATGTCTGCATTTCCTGTATGTGAATTTGGCTTTGTATAATGGATTTCTATTTGTTCTTGGTTTAAGTATTGTTTTATCTGTTCTGATCGAAATTCATTATCCATTATTATTTTATGTGGCTTATTGAATTTGGCAAAGTGTTCAATCATAATTTCCATTTTAGTTTTCCAGTTTCTATCTGTTATATTATAAGCGACTGCGAATTTTGTGAGCTTGTCTATGATTGTAACAAACGATTTGTGTTTTATATGAAATATGTCTAAATGTATAATTTGATTTTTAACATCCGGTGTTTCTGTGAATTGAAACTTAGGTTTGATTGGTTTTCTGTCATATTTAATTTCCTTACATTTTTTACAATTTGAAATTATCAACTGAATATGGTCTCTTAGCTTTGGAAAATATATTTTGTTCTTAACGAATTAAAAGCTTCATTTATTCCGCTATGTAATGAATCTTTGGTGTGGTAAATAGCTATTTGTTTGTGTAACTCTTCCTCGCTTGAAATTTCCTGAGCTCTCTTAGTACATTTAAAAAATTTTATATTATTACAGTGTGAAAAAATGTTCATTAAGATACATTGTATCTTATAATATTCTGAGTCTGGAACTTCTGAAAAAATTCCTACTGTTCCTTTATTTATATTATTTTGCATTTTGATTTCGATTTCAATTTCTGTTTCTGCTGGGCTTACTTCTATTATTTTTCTACCATGCTGAATATTAATATTGTCCGTTGTTGTATAAGTTACTATTATCTGAGTTTTATATTTGTTTACAATATCGTCTTTTATATAGAAATTTGTAAATCCTCCTTCCTCTGCTGAATGCTGTGTATCTGATAGTTCAAAGTTTGACTCATTTGTTTTATCCTTGTTTATTAGTTCAGCTGTTTCCTGTCTACTTAAAAAATCTGCCACTTTATTGTCTTTTCCTTTCAAATATATTATGTCATAATCGAATTCTTGTAATTTTAAAATCCATCTTTGGTGTCTTGCTGTCATTTCTTTCCCTTTGTATTTTGAGTTTAGATATTTTATCGGAGCATGATCTGTTATAATTTGGAATTTATTACCTATCAAATAGTGTCTAAAATAGTTTACTGCATGTATAATGGATAAAAATTCTTTATCAATTGTACTGTAGTTTTTTTCGTGTTTATTTAGAGTTCTTGAAACGAATGCAACTGGTTGCCCTTGTTGAGACAATACTGCACCTATTGCGAAGTCACTGGCATCTGTTGTAATGGTAAATGGTTTATCAAACTATGGGTCATTTGTATTAACTTGTGTGCCTTTTTGTAAATATCTGATCATTGGGTAAGCTATTTTGGAATAGTCCTTAATAAATTTTCTGTAAAATCCTGTCATACCAAGAAATCCTTTCAATTGTTTTTCTGTTTTAGGTAGCTGCATTGCTTTTATTGCTTCTATTTTATGTGGATTGGGTTTAATCCCTTGCTTTGTGAGAATGTGTCCTAAATATTCAGTATATTGTTTCATGAAGGAACATTTGTCTGGTTGAATTTTTATGTTATGATTTCTAAGTATTTTGAAAATGTTTTCTATCGTCCATGTATACAACACAACTTTTGTTTATATAATCCCTCAGTATTTCAGTCATTAAACGTTGAAATGTGGCTGGGGCATTTTTTAACCCAAAAGGCATTCTAACATAATCATATAAACCCATTGGTGAAATGAATGCTGTTTTCTCTATATCTTCTTCTGCCATTAAAATTTGGTGATAGCCTTTTGCTAAATCTAATGTAGTAAAATATTGGGCTTTACCGAGTTTGTCTAATATAGCGTCCATGATAGGTATTGGGTACTTATCTGGAACGGTTACTTGGTTTAAACGCCTATAGTCTACACAAATACGATACTTTTGAATTCCAGAGCTATCTCTTTTTTTAGGTAGGACACATATTGGAGAACTAGATTTGCTTTTGCTTTTTCTTATAATTCCATTGTTTTCCATATAAATTATTTGTTTCTTTATTTCTTCATATTTTGGGGAGACCCGATAGAGTTTTGAATTAATAGGTTGGTGGGTAGTAGTTTTTATGCTATGAACTATAGTGTTAGTATTGGTTAAGTGATCCCCTTCTTTGAAACATAACTTTTCGTACTTTTTTTAAAAGATTTCTTATTATTTGTTCTTCCTCAGTATTGAGTTCTTTTAACTTAAGATCATCAATTTCACTGATTTCCATTACGATAACATCTTCTGATTGTTTGGAAAGGAATGGAATTTCGACCCCATTGTTAAGTTTAATAATTTTGTTTTGAAAATCAATATTTGCAAAATTCCTTTGAATGAAGTCCATGCCCAATAGAAAATCATATGATTTTTCCAGGGGCATAGCCACCCATTTTGTTCTTGCATAATTTATATATTTAAACTCCCTTGGCACTTTTTTGTTTTCACTAAGTAACTGTCACTTTCTATTTTTCCCTTTATTGTTAGTATGGTTTTTGAATATTTTTTAATTATTTTGTATTTGGAATTATGTACATTAGTTGTGTTTAAAATGCTTATGGTTGATCCTGTATCTACTAAAATAATATAAGTATCTTCCTCTATTGTTCCTTTATAAAAATTTTTTTTTCATCCAAGGCTAGTTGGTAAAAAAACTCTTGATTATCTACTTACTACTTACTACTTCCTCATTTATATTATCTACACTCATTGCTTCTGCTGGTGATGCTGATAATTTTGTGGTTGCTGATAATTTTGATTTTGTCTTACATTCTGACTCTGTTGTCTATTCGGATTTTGATACTGTCTCGTATTTTGACTCTGTTGTCTATTGGGATTTTGAGACTGTTTTACATTTTGACTCTGTTCAGTATTTTGGTTTGTATTTTTATTAGTTGTCTGTTTGTTATATGTACTATGGTCATTGTCATTTTTGGTTAATAATAGTTTTTTATTTAAATTCAGACCAATATAATTTGCAAGTTCAATTCTTATATCTGTTAATGTTGTTTTATTCATTAAGGCAATGGCCATTGGACCACAAGATAATTCTTTTACTCTTTGAATTAAGAGACCACTTAATATGTCAACTAATCTGCTATTGTTTTCAAAGACCGAAAAATCAGTAATTTCCTCAACAATTGCTCTTACTTTAAAATCAAGATCTCGAACGGTAGTTAACCTTAAGTTATAAATTATTCTGGTTAGACCCATTTGGTCCGTTCTTGGGCGATAATGATGTCGAAGACGAGTTTTGCAATCAGCCCAAGATGTAGGGGGGTTAATATTAAGCATAGTTCTAGCCTGATCTTGAATTTTGGTGTTGAATATAACAGTGAAGACCTGGTCGTTATCATCATACTCTTCCATGATTTGGTTGACTGCCGAAATGAAACCATGTAACGTTCCCTCCTGTCCAGTGAACACCGGCAAGTACCTTGTTTCCTTCTCGATGCTGTTTCTCTCCCTTGTTGTTGGATTAGAATGCATCTCTTGATTGGATATTATTATTGATGTTAGCATTTGAATGCATTGTTGTATTTCGTTAATTTGTGCCATTTTAATGGTGCATGTTTTATTGTTTCGTTAATTCTGTTTGTTTGCACAAAGTGTTTTTACAATATTATATTGTTTCGTTATTTGTCACAAAATGTTTTTATAATATTATATTGTTTCGTTGGCTTAGATTTTATCCAAAGTTTCCACAATATATATATTTTATTTTATCACTAAATGTTTTGTTTTCCACAGTATTATATTGTTTCGTTATCTCTGATTGCGTTCAAAGTTTCCACAATATTTTAGCTGTGAACTCGAGTACCGACTGCGCCAATTAAGATTAAGTCTGTTCTGGTTGAGTGTTAAATCAAGACTGCTTTATTGAATCAAATCATATTCTGGTTTGGCTTACATCTAAGTGTTTATAATGTTTTCTTCTGGTCACTTTTCTTGTGACACTCTGTTTTAGGGAAACTGTCACTTATCTTGTGACACTCTATGTTTACTGGAATGGTATTGTTTATGTTTACATTAATGTGGAGTGTAGACCTCTTGGGTCGGCTGTTATGGGAAGTGTTGCTAATGGCATAACTCGCGCAACGAGATGCTAAATGAGTTAAAAACCTTTGCTGTTGGTAAAAGGAAAGACCATTCCGTTCCAGTAGACACTGAAAACAAGCGAATGCGACTACAACTACTACTACAACCTGCCGTGAAATATCACTTTTGCGGGTAAAATGGACACAAAATGGCGGAATGCCGTTTAAGAAGACAAGGAAACCAGAGATTTTCTCAGCACACTGCCCGTCCACCAGAGATGAAGAGAGGACCAATTATTTGTTTCAAATGCGGAGTTGCTGGACATATGAAGTCTGCTTGCCCTGAAGGATCATCATCATTGATACCGAAAAGAATTGAAGAAAGACGTGTAAACTTGTGCCAAGATAAAGAACCAATTGGTATCCTAACTCAATCCAGTGAATCGTACCCATTTTACTTTGATTCCGGAACCGAATGTTCTCTTGTAAAGGTAGCAATATCAGCTTTCGGGAAAACGAATTAACAATTTAGTCCTCTTGAAGGGCATTGGAAACCATACAGTAACTAGTACTTTGCAAATTATGTTAAATGTTAAAATAAGTAATTATTTCCTTGAAGTTCTGTTTCATGTTGTTCTAAACGATAGTTTAAATTACGACATTATAATAGGTCGTGAAATTCTTTATCATAATTTTAAGGTCATATTACCATGTGATAAGGTCGAATTTCTGAAAACAATATCTGTATGTGCTGTGGCTGTCTCTGATACCTCTTCAAATCTGGCTAATGTCGATACTGAGTTGTCTGGCGTTAATAAGTCTCGTTTACTGAACATTCTAGGTGAATATTCAAGTTTTTTATTGACGGAATTCCAAAGAGTCGAGTTACAACCGGCCAATTTGAAATTCGTTCGATTGATCCAAACAAAACTGTTCAGAGACGACCATACAGGCTCAGTTTAAAATTATTCAGCCTATCTGTTCGCCATTTGCCAGGCCTATACTGCTAGTCAAAAAGAATGAAGTAAGTAAGTCGTCTCGCCCTCTTAGGTATACCATACACCAGTAAAACAAATATTTCAAATTTCTAATAACAAATGCATTTGGTTATTTTAAAAAAGTTCTGTTCACATGCTTTTTACAAGCATATCCAAGTATCTCGCTCACTCATGCATATGAGCACCCTAGCGCCCCACCGGCAACGGCCAACTCCGGCCTTATGGAAAAACGGTTTTATGCATAACTTGGCTAAATTTTGTCCGATTTTGATAAAATTTTTGGTATTTGGCTGGGTATTAGCATTAAATTTAAGTGTGCCAAATTTGATTCCACAAGGTAAAAAATTACGGGAGATAATCGAGTTTTGTCAAATTTCGGGGGCGGAAAGGGGCGTGGCCAAATCTTTATACTTACAGAATGTGCGCATTTACTAAGCAAATATACATACCAAATATGGTGTCCCTAGCTGCAATAGTTTTTGAGATACACGTTTTTTTTGAATTGAGGGGGCGGAAAGGGGCGTGGCAAAAATTTGAAACAAACTCGATCACTCTACATCCTACACGAGCCTACATTCCAAATTTGGTGGCTCGATCTCTTATAGCCTCCGAGATCTACGCGCTCATGCGGACGGACGGACGGACAGACGGACAGAAGGGCAAACAGACGGACATGGTTATATCGACTCGGCTGTTGATACTGATCAAGAATATATATACTTTATGGGGTCGGAAAAGCTTCCTTCTGCCTGTTACATACATTTTGGCGACTTTAATATACCATTTCACCCTATGGGTGTATGGTATAAAAACGGCTCTGACCGGCTTTGCGTTGACTATCGCGCGTTGAATTTAGTTCATACTGTGGCCGACAAGTATCCGTTGCCTTTAATTAATGATCAAATCTCTAGACTGGGTGGGGCAAGAGATTTTTCCTGCCAGGACATGGCAAGTGGTTTCCATCAGATTCCTATTCACCCAAATTCAATTGAGCGTACAGCTTTCGTTACACAGGAGCGACAATATGAGTTTTCGGTCTTAAAAATGCGCCGTCTGTGTTCCAGCGCGCTGTAATGGCATTGGGTGACCTTGACTACTCGTTTGTCATAGTTTACATGGATGACATAATGATTGTTTCTCAAACAAAGAAAGAGGCGTTTCAAAGACTAGAAACTGTTTTGAAGGTTTTGTCACGATCCGGGTTCTCCTTTAATGTTTCAAAGTGCTCTTTTCTGAAGTCGAGTGTAGAATACCTAGGTTTTGAGGTCAGAGAAGTAGAAATTCGACCTAATCCTCGCAAGAAACAAGCTTTGATAGACTTACCGCCTCCACAGTCTGTTACTCAAGTTAGACAGTTTATTGGCCTGGCGTCATATTTTAGGCAGTTTATGCCAGGATTTTCACAAACAATGAAGCCGTTGTATTGTCTCACATGCAAGAATAGGACATTCGAGTGGAAATTGGAACACGAGCAAATTCACCATAGTGTAATCAAAACATTAACAGATGATCCCAAGCACCCCATCGAATTACATGTTACATGCATTACATGCTAGTATGGATGGCTACGGAGCGATCTTATTACATAAAAGCGATAATAAACCTCATGTTGTTGAATATTACAGCAAACGAACCTCACCTCCAGAATCTCGTTACCATTCATACGAACTAGAGACGCTGGTATTGTTCAATACCATGAAGCATTTTCGTCACTACCTGCAGGGCCTACATTTTGTTGTTTACACTGACTGTAATTCGTTAAAGGCTTCACGCAGTAAAGTCGACCTGACGCCGAGAGTCCATCGATGGTGGGCTTATATGCAGTCATTTGACTTTGAAATTCAGTATAGACCTGGTGTAAAGATGGCCCATGTGGATTTCTTTTCTCGTAATCCATTACCTATTGTCTGCTCAGGCTCCCTTTAAACGTGTACATTTAACTGAGATATCAGACAATTGGCTTCTTGCTGAGCAACAAAGAGATTCTGAGACTTCTTCGATCATTTCTAGATTTCAAAATGACAAGTTGGAGGATTGTTTGGCAAAGACGTACGAACTTCATTCAAAAATGCTCTTCCGAAAAATCCAACGGAATGGTGAATCTAGATGCCTTCCTGTTATACCCAGACCATTTAGGTGGTCAGTAGTGAATCACGTTCATGAGGCAATTGTACATCTCGGTTGGGAAAAGACTTTGGATCAAATGTACGAATTCTACTGGTTCGAGAATATGCGTAAATATGTAAATATGTCCGTAAATTTGCAGATAATTGTGTTACCTGCAGACTGAAAGTTGCGTCAATGCTTTAAAGTCATCGATATCACTTTGGCGTACCGAATAGAATCATTGCTGACCAGGGCAGATGTTTTACTGGAAAGGATTTTAGCAAGTTCTGCACCATGCAAAAGATAGGTTTACACTTAATTGCAACGGGTGCTAGTCGCGCGAACGGTCAGGTAGAGCGCGTTATGAGCGTGTTAAAACAAATGTTAACTGCTATAGAGACCGGTAAGCGATCCCGGCAGGATGCTTTAGGCGAAATACAGCTGGCCATAAATTGCACAACAAATAAAACCACTAAAAATAGTCCTTTGGAATTGCTGATTGGTAAAGAAGTTTGACCTTTAAATATGTTACATGTTTATGAGAATCAGAATAAAGTCGATGTAAATCTTGTCAGAAAGATAGCTAAAGAAAACATAGATAAATCCGCCTCCTATGAAAAAACTAGATTTGACAAAAACAAACTCAAAATTGTAAAATTCAAAGTAGGCAGAAATGAAGAGCGACATCAGACGAAACTAGACCCAAAGTTCAGGGGAGCATTACAAGTGGCGGAGATACTCGATGGCGACAGATATGTTTTAAAATCCATGGCTAATAAGCGAACTTATAAATATTCGCAATAGTTGAGTTGAGCAATAGTTGAATAGTTGAGAGGTATGCCGGCGGAAGGGATTCCCACTGAGTTGGACATGTGTGTCGATAGTGATGTATTAGTGGATTCTAATACGGGTCACGACGTTGAAAGAGACGTCAAGTAAAACGGCGTTGAAAGAGACGTCAAGAAAGACGGCGTTAAAAGAGACGTCAAGAAAGAGACGTCAAGAAGAACAGAGTTAAAAGAGACTCTGGTGATGCGTTAGTGAATTCTAACGAGTGAGAGACATTGGTGGACTCCAATGTGGTGAAAGGCATTGATGGTTTTCAATGCAGAATGTCAGACTCCATTCCTGAAGGTTACCTGAAGCACTACTCTGCGGGTGCTGGTAGGAGCACGAGTTATTGTGTTTTCTTATCAGTATCAGTATGGAGAGGTGAGGTGATAGGGGAGATCACTGAACGCCGGGTACATAGACTTATAGCCAGATCTATATCCTGTATTCTGCCACTGGTACAACCCATAGAACAATAAAAACAAAGCTTTATTTTAACATCCTTTATAATAAGATTGAATCAAATTGTCATTTCAGACTGATCAATGCATGTCGTAACGTTATTAATGTAACACACGAGGGCGTGAGATGGTCAGGACGGCCGTACAGTGTTGTACTATAATTAGTTTACATCTAATGTTAATAAAATAAGAACTTTGTATGTTACTGCAAATATGAGGTTGGTGATTTATTAATGGGTGGAAGTTAACTGATTTAGCCAGATACGGGTAATTGAGTCAAGATAATAGACCGTGTGGCCAACTAGAGCAAATAGTACATTGGTATGTTGGAGCGAAATAGTTTGTGGTTGCCCTTGCCGGGATAATACAAGTAAAACAAAGATTATAATGGTTTGCCAATATGAATGGCATATATCTTGTTTATTCAATGTAGAATAATGAACGGAAATGATCTTCTTTTACACGAGGACTTGTAACTTGTAAGAATGGCCGTGTCGGAGAATTTAGAGCGCCTAAGAGTAGGCTAATGTTTTGTTAATGTTTGATATGTGAATTGACAGGTATGTCACCTGTAACTATGGTATTTCCAACACTGCCCTTTGCAGGTTGACAATTGGTATGTTGAGATTGCAGGATGACTCGGCAGATTTGAGATGTTGCCTTTGCAGAAGCATTGTTGCTAGATATATGTTGACAAGCCTGGCAGCGTGACAACATTGGAAATGTTGTCGAGTGAGGTTTGGTGTTAAGTCATTGGAGTCGGTATAAGCAGTCGAAAAATCAGACGTGCCGGAATAACACCTAAACTCGCTGCGCTAACAGCTTATTAATACAAAGTGAGAGTGAACAGTAGAAAGTATTCAAAGTAAAGAAAATGGAAAATACTAAGAACAATAATGGATATTCGACATCAGAAGTGGGATTGTCTCCACCGCAAATTAATCCTGACGGCAGCTTGTGCATGATTTTGGAAGCGCAACACCGTAGTTTAATCGAGTTTAATCGTGCAGTTAAAAGTGGACGACTGGAACAAGGTCGTACAAAATCATTTGTCTTGCTAAAGTTTGACCCTGTCTATTTGGGATCAAGTGCAGCTGCATGGTGCTCGACTGTGGACCTAATACTGGCGCAGAATTCGTTGGAGGGCAGCGCACTTCTCATGGCCCTAAGCAAATCGCTGGAAGGGAGTGCGTCCAATTGGCTACCCCAAATTTCTTTTGCTGGTATGACGTGGAACCAATTCAAGGAATTGTTTCTGCAGCACTTTGAAGGCACTGAAACCCCTGCTGCCACAATTTTCAACATTCTCAATGGCCGTCCAAACGAAGGAGAGTTCTTGTCATTGTACGGAAGCCGACTACTCACGTCACTGCTGTCAAAATAGAAAGGGATGACTATAGAGCAAGCTGCTATGTCAGTAATTTTAGCACACACTGCTCAGGTCGAGCCGAAGCTGCAACGAACAATTTTACAACCAACACCAAGACGCGCAACGAGATGCTAAATGAGTTAAAAGCCTTTGCTGTTGGTAAAAGGAAAGACCATTCCGTTCCAGTAGACACTGAAAACAAGCGAATGCGACTACAACTACAACCTGCCGTGAAATATCACTTTTGCGGGTAAAATGGACACAAAATGGCGGAATGCCGTTTAAGAAGACAAGGAAACCAGAGATTTTCTCAGCACACTGCCCGTCCACCAGAGATGAAGAGTCTGCTTGCCCTGAAGGATCATCATCATTGATACCGAAAAGAATTGAAGAAAGACGTGTAAACTTGTGCCAAGTTAAAGAACCCATTGGTATCCTAACTCAATCCAGTGAATCGTACCCATTTTACTTTGATTCCGGAACCGAATGTTCTCTTGTAAAGCTAGCAATATCAGCTTTCGGGAAAACGAATTAACAATTTAGTCCTCTTGAAAGGCAATGGAAACCATACAGTAACTAGTACTTTGCAAATTATGTTAAATGTTAAAATAAGTAATTATTTCCTTGAAGTTCTGTTTCATGTTGTTCTAAACGATAGCTTAAATTACGACATTATAATAGGTCGTGAAGTTCTTTATCATAATTTTAAGGTCATATTACCATGAGATAATGTCGAATTTCTGAAAACAATATCTGTATGTGCTGTGGCTGTCTCTGATACCTCTTCAAATCTGGCTAATGTCGATACTGAGTTGTCTGGCGTTAATAAGTCTCGTTTACTGAACATTCTAGGTGAATATTCAAGTTTTTTATTGACGGAATTCCAAAGAGTCGAGTTACAACCGGCCAATTGGAAATTCGTTTGATTGATCCAAACAAAACTGTTCAGAGACGACCATACAGGCTTAGTTTAAAATTATTCAGCCTATCTGTTCGCCATTTGCCAGCCCTATACTGTTAGTCAAAAAGAATGAAGTAAGTAAGTCGTCTCGCCCTCTTAGGTATACCATACACCAGTAAAACAAATATTTCAAATTTCTAATAACAAATGCATTTGGTTATTTTAAAAAAGTTCTGTTCACATGCTTTTTACAAGCATATCCAAGTATCTCGCTCACTCATGCATATGAGCACCCTAGCGCCCCACCCGGCAACGGCCAACTCCGGCCTTATGGAAAAACGGTTTTATGCATAACTTGGCTATTTTTTGTCCGATTTTGATAAAATTTGGTATTTTGCTGGGTATTAGCATTAAATTTAAGTGTGCCAAATTTGATTCCACAAGGTAAAAAATTACGGGAGATAATCGAGTTTTGTCAAATTTCGGGGGCGGAAAGGGGCGTGGCCAAATCTTTATACTTGCAGAATGTGCGCATTTACTAAGCAAATATACATACCAAATATGGTGTCCCTAGCTGCAATAGTTTTTGAGATAAACGTTTTTTTGAATTGAGGGGGCGGAAAGGGGCGTGGCAAAAATTTGAAACAAACTCGATCACTCTACATCCTACACGAGCCTACATTCCAAATTTGGTGGCTCGATCTCTTATAGCCTCCGAGATCTACGCGCTCATGCGGACGGACGGACGGACAGACGGACAGAAGGGCAAACAGACGGACATGGTTATATCGACTCGGCTGTTAATACTGATCAAGAATATATATACTTTATGGGGTCGGAAAAGCTTCCTTCTGCCTGTTACATACATTTTGGCGACATTAATATACCATTTCACCCTATGGGTGTATGGTATAAAAACGGCTCTGACCGGCTTTGCGTTGACTATCGCGCGTTGAATTTAGTTCATACTGTGGCCGACAAGTATCCGTTGCCTTTAATTAATGATCAAATCTCTAGACTGGGTGGGGCAAGAGATTTTTCCTGTCTGGACATGGCAAGTGGTTTCCATCAGATTCCTATTCACCCAAATTCAATTAAGCGTACAGCTTTCGTAACACAAGAGGGACAATATGAGTTTTCGGTCTTAAAAATGCGCCGTCTGTGTTCCAGCGCGCTGTAATGGCATTGGGTGACCTTGCCTACTCGTTTGTCATAGTTTACATTGATGACATAATGATTGTTTCTCAAACAAAGGAAGAGGCGTTTCAAAGACTAGAAACTGTTTTGAAGGTTTTGTCACGATCCGGGTTCCCCTTTAATGTTGCAAAGTGCTCTTTTCTGAAGTCGAGTGTAGAATACCTAGGTTTTGAGGTCAGAGAAGTAGAAATTCGACCTAATCCTCGCAAGAAACAAGCTTTGATAGACTTACCGCCTCCACAGTCTGTTACTCAAGTTAGACAGTTTATTGGCCTGGCGTCAAATTTTAGGCAGTTTATGCCAGGATTTTCACAAACAATGAAGCCGTTGTATTGTCTCACATGCAAGAATAGGACATTCGAGTGGAAATTGGAACACGAGCAAATTCACCATAGTGTAATCAAAACATTAACAGATGATCCCAAGCACCCCATCGAATTACATGTTACATGCATTACATGCTAGTATGGATGGCTACGGAGCGATCTTATTACATAAAAGCCATAATAAACCTCATGTTGTTGAATATTACAGCAAACGAACCTCACCTCCAGAATCTCGTTATCATTCATACTAACTAGAGACGCTGGTATTGTTCAATACCATGAAGCATTTTGTTGTTTACACTGACTGTAATTCGTTAAAGGCTTCACGCAGTAAAGTCGACCTGACGCCGAGAGTCCATCGATGGTGGGCTTATATGCAGTCATTTGACTTTGAAATTCAGTATAGACCTGGTGTAAAGATGGCCCATGTGGATTTCTTTTCTCGTAATCCATTACCTATTGTCTGCTCAGGCTCCCTTTAAACGTGTACATTTAACTGAGATATCAGACAATTGGCTTCTTGCTGAGCAACAAAGAGATTCTGAGACTTCTTCGATCATTTCTAGATTTCAAAATGACGAGTTGGAGGAGGGTTTGGCAAAGACGTACGAACTTCATTCAAAAATGCTCTTCCGAAAAATACAACGGAATGGTGAATCCAGATGCCTTCCTGTTATACCCAGACCATTTAGGTGGTCAGTAGTGAATCACGTTCATGAGGCAATTGTACATCTCGGTTGGGAAAAGACTTTGGATAAAATGTACGAGTTCTACTGGTTCGAGAATATACGTAAATATGTAAATATGTCCTTAAATTTGCAGATAATTGTGTTACCTGCAACTGAAAGTTGCGTCAATGCTTTAAAGTCATCGATATCACTTTGGCGTACCGAATAGAATCATTGCTGACCAGGGCAGATGTTTTACTGGAAGGGATTTTAGCAAGTTCTGCACCATGCAAAAGATAGGTTTACACTTAATTGCAACGGGTGCTAGTCGCGCGAACGGTCAGGTAGAGCGCGTTATGAGCGTGTTAAAACGAATGTTAACTGCTATAGAGACCGGTAAGCGATCCCGGCAGGATGCTTTAGGCGAAATACAGCTGGCCATAAATTGCACAACAAATAAAACCACTAAAAATAGTCCTTTGGAATTGCTGATTGTTAAAGAAGTTTGACCTTTAAATATGTTACATGTTTATGAGAATCAGAATAAAGTCGATGTAAATCTTGTCAGAAAGATAGCTAAAGAAAACATAGATAAATCCGCCTCATGAAAAAACTAGATTTGACAAAAACAAACTCAAAATTGTAAAATTCAAAGTAGGCGATTATGTATTGCTCAGAAATGAAGAGCGACATCAGACGAAACTAGACCCAAAGTTCAGGGGACCATTACAAGTGGCGGAGATACTCGATGGCGACAGATATGTTTTAAAATCCATGGCTAATAAGCGAACTTATAAATATTCGCACGAATCGTTGAGACGTATGCCGGCGGAAGGGATTCCCACTGAGTTGGACATGTGTGTTGATAGTGATGTATTAGTGGATTCTAATACAGGTCACGACGTTGAAAGAGACGTCAAGTAAAACGGCGTTGAAAGAGACGTCAAGAAAGACGGCGTTAAAAGAGACGTCAAGAAAGAGACGTCAAGAAGAACAGAGTTGAAAGAGACTCTGGTGATGCGTTAGTGAATTCTAACGAGTGAGAGACATTGGTGGACTCCAATGTGGTGAAAGGCATTGATGGTTTTCAATGCAGAATGTCAGACTCCATTCCTGAAGGTTATCTGAAGCACTACTCTGCGGGTGCTGGTAGGAGCACGAGTTATTGTGTTTTCTTATCAGTATCAGTATGGAGAGGTGAGGTGATAGGGGAGATCACTGAACGCCGGGTACATAGACTTATAGCCAGATCTATATCCTGTATTCTGCCACTGGTACAACCCATAGAACAATAAAAACTAAGCTTTATTTTAACATCCTTTATAATAAGATTGAATCAAATTGTCATTTCAGACTGATCAATGCATGTCGTAACGTTATTAATGTAACACACGAGGGCGTGAGATGGTCAGGACGGCCGTACAGTGTTGTACTATAATTAGTTTACATCTAATGTTAATAAAATAAGAACTTTGTATGTTACTGCAAATATGAGGTTGGTGATTTATTAATGGGTGGAAGTTAACTGATTTAGCCAGATACGGGTAATTGAGTCAAGATAATAGACCGTGTGGCCAACTAGAGCAAATAGTACATTGGTATGTTGGAGCGAAATAGTTTGTGGTTGCCCTTGCCGGGATAATACAAGTAAAACAAAGATTATAATGGTTTGCCAATATGAATGGCATATATCTTGTTTATTCAATGTAGAATAATGAACGGAAATGATCTTCTTTTACACGAGGACTTGTAACTTGTAAGAATGGCCGTGTCGGAGAATTTAGAGCGCCTAAGAGTAGGCTAATGTTTTGTTAATGTTTGATATGTGAATTGACAGGTATGTCACCTGTAACTATGGTATTTCCAACACTGCCCTTTGCAGGTTGACAATTGGTATGTTGAGATTGCAGGATGACTCGGCAGATTTGAGATGTTGCCTTTGCAGAAGCATTGTTGCTAGATATATGTTGACAAGCCTGGCAGCGTGACAACATTGGAAATGTTGTCGAGTGAGGTTTGGTGTTAAGTCATTGGAGTCGGTATAAGCAGTCGAAAAATCAGACGTGCCGGAATAACACCTAAACTCGCTGCGCTAACAGCTTATTAATACAAAGTGAGAGTGAACAGTAGAAAGTATTCAAAGTAAAGAAAATGGAAAATACTAAGAACAATAATGGATATTCGACATCAGAAGTGGGATTGTCTCCACCGCAAATTAATCCTGACGGCAGCTTGTGCATGATTTTGGAAGCGCAACACCGTAGTTTAATCGAGTTTAATTGTGCAGTTAAAGGTGAACGACTGGAGCAAGGTCGTACAAAATCATTTGTCTTGCTAAAGTTTGACCCTGTCTATTTGGGATCAAGTGCAGCTGCATGGTACTCGACTGTGGACCTAATACTGGCGCAGAATTCGTTGGAGGGCAGCGCACTTCTCATGGCCCTAAGCAAATCGCTGGAAGGGAGTGCGTCCAATTGGCTACCCCAAATTTCTTTTGCTGGTATGACGTGGAACCAATTCAAGGAATTGTTTCTGCAGCACTTTGAAGGCACTGAAACCCCTGCTGCCACAATTTTCAACATTCTCAATGGCCGTCCAAACGAAGGAGAGTTCTTGTCATTGTACGGAAGCCGACTACTCACGTCACTGCTGTCAAAATAGAAAGGGATGACTATAGAGCAAGCTGCTATGTCAGTAATTTTAGCACACACTGCTCAGGTCGAGCCGAAGCTGCAACGAACAATTTTTACAACCAACACCAAGACGCGCAACGAGATGCTAAATGAGTTAAAAGCCTTTGCTGTTGGTAAAAGGAAAGACCATTCCGTTCCAGTAGACACTGAAAACAAGCGAATGCGACTACAACTACAACCTGCCGTGAAATATCACTTTTGCGGGTAAAATGGACACAAAATGGCGGAATGCCGTTTAAGAAGACAAGGAAACCAGAGATTTTCTCAGCACACTGCCCGTCCACCAGAGATGAAGAGTCTGCTTGCCCTGAAGGATCATCATCATTGATACCGAAAAGAATTGAAGAAAGACGTGTAAACTTGTGCCAAGTTAAAGAACCCATTGGTATCCTAACTCAATCCAGTGAATCGTACCCATTTTACTTTGATTCCGGAACCGAATGTTCTCTTGTAAAGCTAGCAATATCAGCTTTCGGGAAAACGAATTAACAATTTAGTCCTCTTGAAAGGCAATGGAAACCATACAGTAACTAGTACTTTGCAAATTATGTTAAATGTTAAAATAAGTAATTATTTCCTTGAAGTTCTGTTTCATGTTGTTCTAAACGATAGCTTAAATTACGACATTATAATAGGTCGTGAAGTTCTTTATCATAATTTTAAGGTCATATTACCATGTGATAAGGTCGAATTTCTGAAAACAATATCTGTATGTGCTGTGGCTGTCTCTGATACCTCTTCAAATCTGGCTAATGTCGATACTGAGTTGTCTGGCGTTAATAAGTCTCGTTTACTGAACATTCTAGGTGAATATTCAAGTTTTTTATTGACGGAATTCCAAAGAGTCGAGTTACAACCGGCCAATTGGAAATTCGTTTGATTGATCCAAACAAAACTGTTCAGAGACGACCATACAGGCTCAGTTTAGATGAAAAAAAAATAGTAACGGGTAGGATAGGTAGGATTTAATAGAGTCAAAAATTATTCGGCCTAGCTGTTCGCCATTTGCCAGCCCTGTACTGCTTGTCAAAAAGAAAAACGGCTCTGACCGGCTTTGCGTTTACTATCGCGCGTTGAATTTAAATACTGTGGCCAACAGGTATCCGTTGCCTTTAATTAATGGTCAAATCTCTAGACTGGGTGGGGCAAGATATTTTTCATGTATGGACATGGCAAGTGGTTTCCATCAGATTCCTATTCACCCAAATTCAATTGAGCGTACAGCTTTCGTTACACCGGAGGGACAATATGAGTTTTTGACGATGCCTTTGGGTCTTAAAAATGCGCCGTCTGTATTCCAGCGCGCTGTAATGACGTTCATTGGCCTGGCGTCATATTTTAGGCAGTTTATGCCAGGATTTTCACAAACAGTGAAGCCGTTGTATTGTCTCACATGCAAGAATAAGACATTCGAGTGGAAATTGGAACACGAGCAAATTCGCCAGAGTGTAATAAAAACATTAACAGATGAGCCTGTGCTCACTATATTTGATCCTAAGCACCCCATCGAATTATATACAGATGCTAGAATGGATGGCTACGGAGCGGTCTTAGTACATAAAATCGATAATAAACCTCATGTTCTTGAATATTACAGCAAACGAACCTCACCTCCAGAATCTCGTTATCATTCATACGAACTAGAGACGCTGGCATTGTTCAATTCCATGAAGCATTTTCGTCACTACCTGCAGGGCCTACATTTTGTTGATTACACTGTAATTCGTTAAAGGTTTTAGCAAAAAAGTCGACCTGATGCCGAGAGTCCATCGATGGTGGGCAATCATTTGACTTTGAAATTCAGTATAGACCTGGTGTAAAGATGGCCCATGTGGATTTCTTTTCTCGTAATCCATTACCTATTAAATTGTCTGCTCAGGCTCCCATTAAACGTGTGCATTTAACTGAGATATCAGAAAATTGGCTTCTTGCTGAGTAACAAAGAGATTCTGAGACTTCTTCGATCATTTCTAGATTTCAAAATGACGAGTTGGAGGAGGGTTTGGCAAAGACGTACGAACTTCGTTCAAAAATGCTCTTCCGAAAAATCCAACGGAATGGTAAATCTAGATGACTTCCTGTTATACCCAGACCATTTAGGTGGTCGGTAGTGAATCACGTTCATGGGGCAATTGTACATCTCGGTTGGGAAAAAAATTTAGATAAAAGGTACGAGTTCTACTGGTTCGAGAATAAGCGTAAATATGTAAATATGTCCGTAAATTTGTAGATAATTGTATTATCTGCAGTCTCATTAAACCGCCCTCGGGCAAAATACAAGTAGAGCTCCATCCCATTCCTAAAGTAGACATACCATGGCACACGGTGCACATAGATATAACTGGCAAGCTGAGTGGAAAAAGCGATAAAAAGAAGTACCTTATAGTACAACTAGACCCAAAGTTCAGGAGACCATTCCAAGTGACGGAGATACTCGATGCGACAGATATGTTTTAAAATCCATGGCTAATTTATAAGCGAACTTATAAATATTCGCACGAATCGTTGAGGGGTATGCCGGTGGAAGGGATTCCCACTGAGTTGGACATGTGTGTTGATAGTGATGTATTAGTGGACGGGTCACGACTTTGAAAGAGACGTCAAGTAAAACGGCGTTAAAAGAGACGTCAAGTAAAACGGCGTTAAAAGAGACGTCAAGTAAAACGGCGTTAAAAGAGACGTCAAGAAAGAGACGTCAAGAAGAACAGAGTTGAAAGAGACTCTGGTGATGCGTTAGTGAATTCTAACGAGTGAGAGACATTGGTGGACTCCAATGTGGTGAAAGGCATTGATGGTTTTCAATGCAGAATGTCAGACTCCATTCCTGAAGGTTATCTGAAGCACTACTCTGCGGGTGCTGGTAGGAGCACGAGTTATTGTGTTTTCTTATCAGTATCAGTATGGAGAGGTGAGGTGATAGAGGAGATCACTGAACGACGGGTACATAGACTTATAGCCAGATCTATATCCTGTATTCTGCCACTGGTACAACCCATAGAACAATAAAAACTAAGCTTTATTTTAACATCCTTTATAATAAGAATGAATCAAATTGTCATTTCAGACTGATCAATGCATGTCGTAACGTTATTAATGTAACACACGAGGGCGTGAGATGGTCAGGACGGCCGTACAGTGTTGTACTATAATTAGTTTACATCTAATGTTAATAAAAATAAGAACTTTGTATGTTACTGCAAATATGAGGTTGGTGATTTATTAATGGATGAAAGTTGACTGATTGAGCCAGGTATGGGTAGTTCAGTCAGGAGACCGTGTGGCCAACTAGAGCAAATAGTACATTGGTATGTTGGAGCGAAATAGTTTGTGGTTGCCCTTGCCGGCATAATACAAGTAAAACATAAAGATTATAATGGTTTGCCAATATGGTATGGTGTCTATTTTATTCAATGTGGAATAATGAACGGAAAGGATCTTCATACTCTTTTACACGAGGACTTGTAACTTGTCAGAATGGCCGTGTCGGAGAATTTAGAGCGCCTAAGAGTAGGCTAATGTTTTGTTAATGTTTGATATGTGAATTGACAGGTATGTCACCTGTAACTATGGTATTTCCAACACTGCCATTTGCAGGTTGACAATTGGTATGTTGAGATTGACAATTGGTATGTTAAGATTGCAGGATGAATCGGCAGATTTGAGATGCCTGACAGCGTGACAACATTGGAAATGTGGTCGAGTGACGTTTGGTGTTAAGTCATTGGAGTCGGCATAAGTGATCTAAAAATCAGACGTGCCGGAACAACACCTAAAGTCGCTGCGCTAACAGTTTACTAATACAAAGTGAGAGTGAACAGTAGAAAGTATCCAAAGTAAAGAAAATGGAAAAGGCTAAGAACAACAATGGATGTTCGACACATACAATTAAGCATGAACATATATGTATATGCCTTATATACCTCTAGATCGAGATTGGTATCCAAAATTGTATTTTTTTTCAAACGCTTTTTTTTATTCTTTTTGTTTGTTTCTGCGCTTACGAAGAGATTATTTAACCCGAGTGACTTGACGTATTCGGTGATTTTCACCATTAAAATTTAAATGGTTGACTTTATTCGAACGCAATTTCTTCTAATTCTTCGTTAAGCCAGAATAATGAAAAGAGGTGGAAGTGTGGGTATATACCCTTTCGCTCCTATTCTCAAAGCCTTCCCTTTATGAAGTTAGCTGCGGTGCAGAGATGATCGCACTCGATAGTTGGCGATAAACCCAAATGTGCGTCGGATAATTAGAATTTAAATTACACGCAACCATTACAGCGTGGCAAAAAGGGTTTGAGTAATGAGGTAAGTATTTTGGTTTTCATTTTATATTCTTTAGGTTAGAGCTTGAAATAAAGGTAAGTATTATGTTTTTTTATTTATTTATTTATTTATTTACGTCAACTAACACAGCAGAGTCGACGAAAAAGCTTAAGCTAAAAGACTGATAATAAATAATTGAAGAAGGTAGCTTAGCTTTATACACAAATAAACATCCCCGACCAGGTGGAAGTGTTTTATTTGCACAAGGTGCCATCTATGCCCCGATTCACAGCCAATGAGGTCAGGGATGAGTTGCAACCAACCAAGTCCAGAATATATTATATTATATTATATAAGTATTGTATATATTCATACAAATCATCATTCAATACAATGAGCTCAACTTGTAACACTTTGTTGTACATTTATATATGCACACACATATATTCACATAAGCACTGTATGCACAAGCGTAACATGAGCTAGAGCCAGGCCAGCGTGTGACCGCTGACCAAGCACTTTGATGCATGCGCTCCAACAGTATGTATGTACTGACACTCTCCTTCTCTTTTGTAGCTGTCGCATAAGTCGCAGCATAAGAATATATATGTAAAATTAGACTAATCAAAAGAATAATTTGGAATAAAGAATCAATCCTAAAACTACAATCAAACGACACAGACGTGTCTGCTCTTATTATTTCGAACCCAATGGAACCCGGTCGAGGCAGTTATTACATGGCGACCGTGACAGGACCTGAGCTGCACAAAAAAATATATAAATTATAATAACATAATTTTATATGGAAAAGCGACGACAACTAAATGATGCTGCAACTTACTGGCAAGAAGAGAAACAACTGGCAGAGATTGTAGCAACAACAACAACACAGAATATAACAGAGAACAGCATAAACAACAGAGAGTAAATAATTTAATAATAATTACTGAAAAAAAATAATAAGAAAATTATGTAAGCATTAAACATTTAAAGCTAAAGAACAGCTATCAACATCAGCCTCAGCACCATAATCCTGAAGATGTCTAGTGAATATATTTGAGTCTCGTTCGTTATCCCAACGATGAACATCAGCATCAACACATAAGTTTGAATAAAAAAAAAAACAAAAACAACGAAAAAAAAAATCAACAACAAAAACAAAACCACGAATGAACAATGGGGAAGATATTCCCTTTGCGGAATCTGCTCCTGTCGAGCAAAGGGATGCAATGACGCTAGAATAAGGGTTAGAGCTGTATCCCAACGGTGGACCGCCCCCACTCACAATAGCTGAGTACCGGGCCCGCAACACAAAACCAACAAGGCCAGAGAAGACCAAAAGAGGTCTACTGGCCACTCTAAAGACAGAGGAAGACCGACAACGCTGCATAGAGCGTATCGACAACTTGAAAGCTGAACTTCGCCAAAGAGCGAAGGGCCGCAGAAATGCGCAAGCCTTAACTTGCCTTTAATTGAATAATTATAATTATAATTTTTTATATATATATATAATTTTTTTTTTAAATAAAAATTCTTATATATGCATGAATCCATAACAATTTTTATACCCTTGCAGAGGGTATTATAAAATTGGTCAGATGTTTGTAACGCACAGAAGGAGACGTTTCCGACCCCATAAAGTATATATATTCTTCATCAGCATGAGAAGCTGAGTCGATATAGCCATGTCCGTCTGTCCGTCTGTCCGTCTGTCCGTCCGTCTGTGCGTATGCGTTTTACTCAGCCATCTTAAGAGATATCGGGTTGAAATTTTTTTTTGGAGACTCTTTATTACCTGTGTGAGATAAAGTATGAAAATCATCGGGATCGGACTACTATATCATATATTGTTAAATAATCATTAAATGTGTTTTGAATTCAGTAGTTTGAAAAATATTTGAGCATATTCATAATACGACAACTAATGCTGTTGATGTATGAAATTTCACTTTTCTTATCGAATTAAATATAATAAAGAACTGCAAGGGTATATAAACTTCGGCAAGGCCGAAGTTAACTTCCATAGCTCGTTTATAATTCAAATGATATTCGTATTCAAGCAAATAAGACCAAAGCTTGAAATACTTATAAAAAAAATTTATTTTAAGTAATTTCTAAACAAAAGGTTTTGAGCTGTCTTTATGGGCTTTTGTTCGCTATTTTTTCCCCGTATTTGTCATATTCATTTTACTAAACTAAAATACTCTCATATAGGATCGTTAGTCGGTGAGATCATTATTAGAATTATACAAAAAAAAATTTTTTTTTAATAAACTCCATATGTTCGATAATTCCATAAGTAAATTTGATGATATATCTTATACCCACAATGTTGTTAATAGAAACAAAATCAGTTATTCTTGCAAAATAATTATCAAGAATGGCCATTGTTTTCCACAACAATTTTTTTTTTTAATTTTTATTCGCGTGTGCATATGTATTCTCAGACCTTATCTAGATCATTAGCTTGGCTTATGGCTCTTTTAGTCACACATTTATTGTGTAACAGATAAGCTTTATATAAAACATATGCGACAATTATCAATAAAAATATGTTCGTTAATCTCATTTAATTATTTATTACATTAGGCATCCCAGTATTGTTCAAGATTTAATTGAGGTTTTTAGAAATGAGCATATCAATTCACCACAAAACTCAATAAACTTGGTACAAATTAACTCAGCTTACCTTAATATAACGGGAGAAGATTTGCCAGTTCAAGGAAGCTCTAGGGTACAGATGAGTTTAATCCTCACAGTACCATATGTATGTTGTTTTTCCAATGCAGCAGGCACATATCGTTTCTACGGAATGGAGGAACCGAGGCAGTAAGCCTAATATTGTCTGGACGTTGACGCGTACAATGCGAAGTACGTTCAAGTGGCCCATACGACACCAGGACAGCCTGTTTCGCGCGAGCCCCAGCAGAGCGCTGTCCACCTCCCGCCCGACCGACCGTGAGGCGCAGCCGTATATCGGACGGCACGATCGCGTGGACAGATACAAGTATAACGGACAAACAATTAAAAATATGATTAACTACAGCTAATTACGAGCTAAATGTTCTAAGATAGAGGTTTTTACAAGAGAAAGAGAGGCTTTTGATCTAATTACGGTATACAGAAGATTGTAATCGAAAAGGTTCATGCAAAGAATAGTTAGAACTACAATGTTTTAAGGATAGAGGAATACAATTTCTAGTAGGTCTACGGGGTACAGATAGGTTTAACTGAAGGTTTTAATGAAGGAAGATTGATTAAAAGAAGCCTACTGGAGTATGATGGCAAATTGACATTGCGATCCCAATTTAGACCGCGAAGAGCAAATAGCAGAAATTGCTATTGAACAGATTCAATTTTACTTTGGTGCGTCTCATATTGAGGTGACCATATGCAAGATCCGTAAGATCCTCTAAGATAGGACGGATTAATGAAGTATACAGAAGTTTGGTTGTGTACGGATCGTCAAACTCTGTTGACCATCGTTTCACAAACCCAAGAGTATTCATAGCTTTACTAACTGTAGCAGAAATATGAGGATTAAAGGTTAATTTATGGTCCATAAGAACACCTAAGTCATTGACAATATCTAACCGCTCTAAGGCAGTGTCGTTAAGATAATAAGTTGCTAAGTGTGGAGTGCATCTATAAAAAGACATAACTTTACATTTAGAGCCGTTAAGGTTTAATAGGTTGGTTTCACACCAATTTAGAAGATCATTAAGATCCGATTGAAGTAGGCAAGAAGACGATATGCCTTTAAAACTGAGGTAAAGCTTAACATCATCCGCGTACATAAGCACCCGAGAAAGTGGCACTACCAATGGAAGATCATTTATAAAAAGAGTGAATAGCAATGGACCCAAATGACTACCCTGAGGTACTCCAGAAGTCAATTGGATGGTCTTAGAAAATGAAGACTTAAAGTGCCAAATATATGTTGTTTTTCGAGGTCAACAGGCACATTTCGTTTGTACTTAATGGATGAAGACGAACAATTAAAAAGTATAAATTAACTAAGTATGAATAAAATAGAAACAAAACATCTCCAAAAATATATTCCTTTCCTTGATTTCCTGATATACTCAGGACCAGTAAGTAACAAGTACAAGGAAATAAAATTTTGGATAGCTAATAACTACAAATTTAAAAGAAATATTGTAGAAATTAATACAAGTGTAATAATAAACACAACTGACAGAATGGCAGAATTGAATGCCCGAAGGGCATATATGAAAGATATAAACATGGCCATACCTGAATTCAATGGAACAAAAATGCAACTCCAAAGATTTGTAACAGCTCTGAAGTTGGTAGATATGATGAAAGGCGACTACGAAAGCATTGCAGTTGAGGTAATAAAATCAAAAATTATTGGCCCAACACTATATGAAGTCCAACAAGAAACTTCAATTGAAGCCATAATACAAAAATTGCAAGGCGTTGTAAGTGGTGAAACATCCAAAGTTATAAAAGCCAAATTGAAGAATACAACTCAGAAAGGTAAAACCGCTGACAAATGACAGATAGATAACTTACGCAAAACCCTTCAATCTGCGTATATCGATGAAGGTATGCCAGCAGCACTTGCTCTTAAGAATAGCACAGACGATGCTATAGAAGCAATGATCGGAAATTGCGAACAAAACAGAATTAAAACTATACTCGACTCTGGCAATTTCAAAACCATGGACGAAGCTATAGCAAAGTACTTACAAAAAAGTACTGAGATATCGGGTAATCCAAATACGGTTCTGTTTGCCCAAAGAAGCCGTTGTAATTATAATAGCAAATATAATTATCGTGGTAGAGGCAATGGTCGTGGTTATTACAATAACAATAACGGCCAAAATTTCCAACATAACAGAAATAATAATTACAGAGGAAATAAGAGAGGTTACATCAGGAATAATAGAGGTAACCGAGGAAATAACCGACAAAATGGTTATAATAGCAATAATGTTAGGGTAGCACAGAATGCTTCGGGAAACTCCCAACCACCTTTAGATACCCAGCAATAATGAATAATAAGATTCACGCCGTCAGTTTTAATCAAAATACGTTCGTTACCTTCACGAATGTAGCAATGGGGAAAAAGTTAGTATTCTTAATAGACACAGGATCGGAAATATCTATCGTAAAAGAAAATTCCGACAGTTCTCAAAGTACCCAAGCCAATAAAATCATAAATATACAAGGAATTAGTCAAGAAGTAACTAAATCCATAGGGTTTACTTCTGTCGAAATACAATCTTTAAAATATACAACCCCACATGACTTTCACATCGTTAATACCCGATTCGCTATTCCATGTGATGGAATCATAAGAATATATAACTGTCAATTAGATTTCAATCCGTCCGAAGACTGGTTAATAATTAGACCAAACAACCTAAAATATTCGATATATGTACCAATATCGTACAGTTCTGGTAATAATTCAATAGTTTTGCCACCAAGATCCCCAGTTGTCCGAAAAATTGAAATAAGTTCACAAGACAGTGTATTGATTCCAAACCAAGAAATTCAACATGGTATTTATTTAGCAAATTCCATAACTAACCCCAAAAACGTAGTCATACAATTGCTAAATACTACAAATATAGATCAAATAGTAAACATATCAAGTTTGAAGTATGAACCGCTTTCCTGCTACGAAATAATCGAAGCAAATAATGAACAGCGTGAAAACGCAGTACTAACTACGTTTCACAGTTTCACAGCCAACTTACAAAGTTGTGCAAGAAATAAAGTGATGTATTCGGACTAGAAACCGAATCAATAACAAATAATTTTTAGAAACAAAAATTAAGACTGGTGAGCGATGAACCAGTTTACATTAAAAAATATCAAAGAAGCTAACTTCGGCAATGCCGAAGTTTATATACCCTTGCAGTCCTTGGCAATAATATTTTTACATTTTGAAATTTCTTTCCCTGCAACTCAATTCATCAACACACAAACAAAACATTCAAATTATTTCTCTTTTTACTCCAAATTTTTCTTCCATCATTCCGTAAGCAAAGCACAACACGCATACACATACAGTTTGTGTAGCGCTGCGTCTGTGTGTGTGTACATATGCATGTGCTCTGGTTGATTTGCTGATGACGTAGAACCGATTTGTATTGACTGTAACTTGTGTTTTATTTATCCGATCAAATTCAAATTTTGGGATCTGAGATTTTATACCAAATTCTATTATATTGGTAAATTTCATGGGGATACTCCAACTTTTGCAAAAATTTTTGTTCCAGAGCTATATGATATAGTAGTCCGATCCCGATTATTTTCATACTTTATCTCACCCGGGTAAAAATAAGCTCCCAAAAAAAATTTCATCCCGATAGCTCTTAAGATGGCTGAGTAAAACGCGTACGCACCGGCGGACAGACGGACATGGCTATATCGACTCAGCTTCTCATGCTAATCAAGAATATATATACTTTATGGGGTCGGAAACGTCTCCTTCTGTGCGTTACAAACATCTGACCAATTTTATAATACCCTCTGCAAGGGTATAATTATAGCAATGCTCATAGTTAGAATGACTAAATACAAAGACAATTCCAAAGGCTTATACAAAAATTTCCATTACCTAGAATTGATGACATTTTAGATCAATTAGGTAGAGCAAAGTATTTTTCATCAAATTGAACTCGAAGAAGAGTCACGAGAGAACATCCTTTTCCATGAAGTCCTTTTTATGCATGAAGTCACCTTTTTGGGACATAAATGCACAGATAAAGGAATCTTGCCTGATGACACAAAGTATGATGTCATTCAAAATTATCCAGTCCCTCATGATGCGGACAGCGCTAGAAGATTCATTGCATTTTGAAACTATTATCGACGATTTATACAAAACTTCGCTGAATATTCTCGTCACAACAAATTTATGTAAGAAAATTGTTAAATTCGAATGGAGAAGTGATTGTCAAAATGCGTTCGAGCATTTAAAATCAACATTGAACCCAACTCTGTTACAGTACCCAGATTTTAGTAAAGAATTTTGCATAATCACAGACGCAAGTAAATATACATGAAGAGCAGTCCTAACGCAAAATAAAAATGGACTACAATTTCCAGTAGCATACGCGTATAGATCTTTCACAAAAGGTGAGAGTAATAAGAGTACAACTGAACAAGAGTTAGCTGCAATTCACTGGGCAATCACGTACTTCAGACGATACATTTATGGTTGACATTTTACTGTCAAAACAGATCATAGAGCATTAACTTATTTGTTTTCAATGACAAATCCAAGTTCCAAGCTAACTAGAATGCGACTTGAACTCGAGGAATATAATTTTACGGTAGAGTATCTAAAAGGAAAAGATAATTTCGTAGCCGACGCGCTATCGAGAATAACAATACAGGACTTACAAAATATACAAACCAGTAACAAAATTCTGAGTCACTACCAGAAATCAAAGTAAACAGTCAAATTCCTGCGCAAGAAAAGAAAAATACAATAATTTAGAAGAGTTGCAAAAGCAATCTCTTAATGCTTCTAAGCCCAATGTATATGACGTCATTGCAAATGACGAAGTACGAAAAGTAGTGACCTTGCGAATAACTGGCAAACATGGCAAGAAAGTTATAGCAAGAATTGGCATTTACGATATGTATACCAATGGAATTCTCGACTTAGGTCATCCGGACGTGGGCATGATCCACGGGCTTCGGGTGGCACCAGGTTGAGTCGTGCGGCCAATGCCGCTTTAGTGCCACTTTTTTGAAGGCCTAGGTTCTCCAGCCACTTTTGCAACTGGGTTGCGCTGTACTTGTTTAATTCAATTGTTTCCATTTAAATGTTTAAAACAAACGAAAAAAAAAGTTCTTGATTTATTTCAGACACTTTGTAGGCTGTGTGATTTTCCAATGAAAAAAAATATTTTTTCTCACTGTTATCCCACTTCTGAAATTGTGGTACACGTCTTTACTTTTCGATTGTCGCACGAGAACTGATTTATTGAGTTTTATTATTGCTAGCTTCTTCTAGATGGTTACATGTATGTGTGTGGATCTTATATATGTTGATAACTCAGATAACTTGGTAGTGTGAGGATCCACTGTGGGACTTATGTTAGTATGACTAGATGATGCCTACACAAGTCGCGGTTAAAGACAGAGTATGAAATAAAACATGATTTATGTAACTTACGCTCTAATCGGCTATGTCAGGGCCTCATCACGCAGATTGTCTTGGACGCCGACATTTTTTTCATTTCGCTCACCCTGCGTTCAGAACGATTAATGCGGTCTCCATCTAGTCGTTCAACACACGTTCATAAAATGTTGGGCCAATAATTTTTGATTTTATTACCTCAACTGCTATGCTCTCGTAGTCGCCTTTCATCATATCTACCAACTTCAGAGCTGTTACAAGTCTTTGGAGTTGCATTTTTGTTCCATTGAATTCAGGTATGGCCATATTAATGTGGTATTTATTTATATTCCGGTTTCTTTATTGGCATTGATGTTAGTGTTACAATTGAATATTATGGCTTTTACAAATAAGCGGACTGTGGGTCTGTCCCGAAACGTGTGCTCGCTGTCGTTGCAAACTTAGAAGTCAGTGTGACCGTCTTTTATAATTATATTCTGCCGGCTTAGCATTACTGAACTAGCTTTAGAAACGATGACCGCTTCTGGTTCTTTTATTGTCTGTCGGTGCCTGATCACCGGCCCTCCTGACGTTTCATTCGACTCGAATGAAGTTTCCCAAGGTTTCATGAACTCGGCCACAGTGGATGTTTTAGTGGGCCCTTCCGTATCTCCTACTTTTTGAACCTCATATCTTCCATGTTTCTGGACTGATACTACCTTGTACGGCCCAAAGTATTTTCCTTTAAGCTTAAGACCTACTCCGTACTGTGTCCGCTTTATCGCTACTAAATCGTTAGGTCTATATATTCTTTCGATCTTTCGTTTTGCATCGTAGGACATTTGATTTTCGTCCTGTAGGACTTTAATTTTCAATCGCCCTATCTCGGATCTCTTTACGTTCCTCATCCAACTCGTTTACTATGCATTCCATAATACGCTCTCTTAGCTCTGCATCTTTGGGAACTCTCATATCCAAACCTGTTAGTATCTTAAACGAATCTCATTGTTAATGATAATATGATATGTAACTAGAGGTTGATCTCCCTTATCAATCGCTGTCGGATACCCTTCTTTTCTACCAATTTTCGCATTTGTTATAATACACTGCACGCAACTCTCAACTAATCGTATAACTTTTCCTTTCAATTTTCGAATGAAGTATGATTTTTCGACCAATAACTGTGTTTTCTTTGCTGAGAAATGTCCTTGTTTATTGGCTAGTAAGATAATTTCATTCTTCATCTGTTTGGGTACTACGATCAACTGCTTATTGGTATCTTTGAACAAGACATCATTCAAAATATAGAAATCCTCATACACGCCCTTTTCAACTAGACTTCTTACAGCATTTGTCCAATCATCAATCAATTGAGCTTCTTTCAGACGATGAATAATACTATCCGATAATACTATCCGACTCGACTCAAAGCATCTACATGCCTCATCCTTGATCCTGACCGATGCTCTAGACTAAAATCCTGCAAGAACATGGCCCACCGGGCTACTCTCAAGAAAACTTCCTGTTTTTTCATGGTCATAGTAAATGCATTACAGTCTGTAACTATAGTGAACTGCAAGCCAAAAATGTAAACTCGCCTCAATTATGGCTAGAACTTCTAGCTCGTATGAATAATAATGTACTGAATTGGATGGAAAAAATTATCCTCAGTATCTTTCTGCATTAGAATTGCCCCATAACCATATTTTAACGCGTCAGCATGGACCTCTGTTTGCGCTTTCGGATTATATAACTTCAATACCGAATAACTCGTTAATGCTGCCTTCAATCGTTCAAATGATATCTCCTCGATCTCGCTGAACACAAATTTACTATCCTTCCTTAGCAAATCGGAAAGTGGCTTCGCCATTAAAGCATATCCCTCAACGAATTTTCGGAAATACGAGGTTAAACCGAGAAACCTTTGCACTGCTTTCTTATCCTGCGGTCTTGGGAAATTGTGTACCGGCGAAAGTTTTTCTTCACTCGGTTTTATTATCCCTTCACTAATCACGTATCCTAGAAAATTGACTTGATTTTGAAGAATCTGACACTTTTTCCAGTTTTGCTGTAATCCATTCTTCTCGGCTACCCCCAAAACTAATTTAATTCTTGACATTCCGTCTTCAATGTCCTTGCTTGTAATGATTATGTCAACCATATATACGATCGCTATACCTTTCTGAATCATCTCCTGCATTGCTGCCATCATGAATCTCGTAAAGACCGCTGTAGAGTTTGAGATACCAAACTGTACATATAGGAATTCGTACTGTCCATTCTGAGTAACAAATGCAGTGAACTTTTGCGAACTTGCTTCTACTGGTACACTGTCCATCAAAACTATCGGAAATTATCGCGAATTATCTTTTCATTCAATTTTCTATAATCGCAGCACAACCTTTTAGCTCCGTTTGACTTTGCTACCAATACTATAGGGGATGCATACATCGATGTACTATCTCGAAGAATTCCTTCCTCAAGCCATTCCTGTATCTGATTGTCTAATTTAATTTTGTCGATGATCACCATTAAAGAGAAACTACCAAACATTAAAATTTTCGCATTTCCTATTCTTACCAAACACTTTTCAGAACCTGTTAGATGTTTAACTCCTAGCTTCCAAAGAACAGTTCGAGGAATCAAGCACATATCTGCTCCTGTATCTATGAGCCCTTTAAATTCAATATTCTCATATTTAACCTTTTTTAGTTCTAACATAGACGGGAGAACGTACTCGAACTAACTTCAACTTTGTCATGTTGAATAACATTTGCTTGCTTCCCTCGTTTAATCTGTGTTTCGATGCTACGCTGAGCTGCACGATGACCTGGCTGACCGCATTTGAAACACTTTCGATCGAACTTAGGACAATCTTTTCTTAAATGAGTCGCCTCTCCGCAACCAAAACATTTTCTTTTTCGAGCCTGTACTGCATGTGCTTCACTTGAACCATATGCCTTACTTTCAAATCTGTTTACTGCCTTGTATGAACCACGTCCCTTCTTATAAACTTCGATTTGAAACTTTAACTCCAATATATTGCGAGCTTGGAATAACATCATTTTGATAGTTTTTGTATCCGGAATACCTTTAACGAAGTACTCTATCAGACTCTCCTCATCTACGTCTACCGGCTTCGCAATTTCCATCAATGCATATAAATATTCATTTAGAGTTTCGCCTTTCTTCTGTTGGCGCTGATTCAACTTCTTATGGACTGCAGCTGAAGATATTCTTACACTAAACTCAGCATGAAGAGCTCCAGTTTTTAATATTTCTCTGACTCCTTTTGAACGATTTTGCCGCCCCACACAATAACTGTTTTCCATACGCAAATAACTGTAATTCATTCCACTGTACCGTGGCTGCACATTCTTCTAGTTCTTCAATCCATTGAGCAATGTTAGGAATATCTGAACCAGAATACTGTGACACGCTGTCCTCCACATCTTTCAAAGTAAACCATGATCTCTCGGGTCTAACTACGTTTCCTGCTGCAATCTCTAGTCCCCCATTCGCTGTTATTACTGACTGATCGTCTGATTCCTCATCTTCCTCCTGCAAACCATAATGGGTGAGTAACCTATTCTGCAAATCCCGCTTCCTGCCAGTCTTAGGGAGCCCTAGTTCGCACAATTTCGATCGCAAAGCCACCACGCTTAGAGCCAGAATCTCTGCAAGCTCCATCTCAATTGCCAAACTTAAAATTACGTACAATTCTTCTAATACTATGTTAGTATTATTTTCTAGCTTTGAAAATTGTTATCAGTTTTCGCTAGTTCTGAATAACATACGCTTTTCCCGCCTTTCGTTGGTCCCAAGTCGCTCTGCTTTGTCGTCGTCTTCGATTGATCGATGTTATTCGTCTTATCGCCAAATTCCATCCGAATTCCTCTCTTAGCAACAATACTTCAGTTTCTCGCCAACCTTCGAGTTGTTGCCACTGCCAAAACTTTCTCACGCCGCCGCCTTTGGACGTTGTTGCAATGTGGTAAGATACTCCTGGTGCCATTGCTTCCTCATCATCATCATAGATTGGATACTTTGCCAGTACCCAAGTCGGCACACGGGAATGTGGCCTAGGTCTGCCTCTGGTATGGTTGTGACAGGCCAGTCCATCGCATCTGCTCGTAGGTGAGAGTAGATTTCCCAATGACGCGTCTGACTGCAGATTCCCATTTTCCTCCCCAATGAGGAGCATGTGGCAGAATGAATATCCATTGTATGCCATCATTCGCCAGAACGTTCGTAACCCTTTCCATGTGTTGTTGAGATGCCAGCAGCTTCTGCATTTCATCAAGCGAGCGTTTAGTCCCAATGAAGTTCGTTCCGTTGTCGCTATAGGTTTTGTCGCACTTGCCACGCAACGAGACAAAACGTTTTAGCGCGGACGGGTAAGAAAATAAGGGTTGTTTTTGTCATGTTCTCGGGATCGCGACCTTTATCCCCCTCTCCGTAAAATTCGGTACTTGTCCGTCTCTCTGCCTACAAGCTGCGAGCTCGCGATCGCGACCTTTTTCCCCCTCTCCGTAAAATTCGGTACTTGTCCGTCTCTCTGCCTACAAGCTGCGAGCTCGAGATCGCGTCCTTTTTCCCCCTCTCCGTAAAATTCGGTACTTGTCCGTCTCTCTGCCTACAAGTTCGACCAAAAAATGACCTTTTTCTCTGCCCAGCCTCTGCCGCTGATGCTCTGGCTCCCAACTGAAATTTTCGTGCCCACCCTTGGACTAGATGATGCCTACACAAGTTATCCAACAACGTTACGCCGGTAGAAACGGTAGAAAAACACTATTTTCGGGAAGTCGCGGTTAAAGACAGAGTATGAAATAAAACATGATTTATGTAACTTACGCTCTAATCGGCTATGTCAGGGTCTCATCACGCAGATTGTCTTGGACGCCGACATTTTTTCATTTCGCTCACCCTGCGTTCAGAACGATTAATGCGGTCTCCATCTAGTCGTTCAACACACGTTCATAAAGTGTTGGGCCAATAATTTTTGATTTTATTACCTCATCTGCTATGCTCTCGTAGTCGCCTTTCATCATATCTACCAACTTCAGAGCTGTTACAAGTCTTTGGAGTTGCATTTTTGTTCCATTGAATTCAGGTATGGACATATTAATGTGGTATTTATTTATATTCCGGTTTCTTTATTGGCATTGATGTTAGTGTTACAATTGAATATTATGGCTTTTACAAATAAGCGGACTGTGGGTCTGTCCCGAAACGTGTGCTCGCTGTTGTTGGAAACTTAGAAGTCAGTGTGACCGTCTTTTATTATTATATTCTACTGGCTTAGCACTACGAACTGGCTTTAGAAACGATGACCGCTTCTGGTTCTTTTATTGTCTGTCGGTGCCTGATCACCGGTTCCTACATTCGGCCCTCCTGACGTTTCATTCGACTCGTTGAAGTTTCCCAAGGTTTCATGAACTCGGCCACAGTGGATGTTTTAGTGGGCCCTTCCATATCTCCTATTTTTTCAACCTCATATCTTCCATGTTTCTGGACTGATACTACCTTGTACGGCCCAAAGTATTTTCCTTTAAGCTTAAGACCTACCCCGTACTGTGTCCGCTTTATCGCTACTAAATCGTTAGGTCTATATATTCTTTCGATCTTTCGTTTTGCATCGTAGGACTTTCGATTTTCGCCCTGTAGGACTTTAATATTTTCAATCGCCCTATCTCGGGTCTCTTTACGTTCCTCATCCAACTCGTTGACTATGCATTCCATAATACGCTCTCTTAGCTCTGCATCTTCGGGAACTCTCATATCCAAACCTGTTAGTATCTTAAACGAACTCACTTTGGTGCTTCTTGGCTCAGTGTTGTTTATCCTATGTAGTACCTTGCCTACATGCTTATACCAGGTTGCTGGACTTTCCAAACTCAATTTCGTTAACATGATCTTGTGCATTCTTTCGACCTGCCCGTTCCCCCCCGGAACACCAGTTGTAATTAATAAATGTTGTATGTTATAGTCCTTACAATACTGTTCAAACAAATGTGACGTAAACGCCGTTCCCCTATCGGTCACTTCGTCTGCCCCGGTACTTCGGGTAGGATATAACCACACAAACTTACTAAAAGCATCAACAACTACTAACAAATGATTTTACCTCTTCTTATTGAGGTCCATCGGACCCACATGGTCAATGTGATATGTAACTAGAGGTTGATCTCCCTTATCAATCGTTGTCAGATACCCTTCTTTTCTACCGATTTTCGCATTTGTTATAATCCACTGTACGCAACTTTCAACTAATCGTATAACTTTTCCTTTCAATTTTCGAATGAAGTATGATTTTTCGACCAATAAGTGTGTTTTCTTTGCTGAGAAATGTCCTTGTTTATGGGCAAGTAAGATAATTTTATTCTCCATCTGCTCGGGTACTACGATCAACAGCTTATTGGTATCTTTGAACAAGACATCATTCAAAATATATAAATCCTCATACACGCCCTTTTCAACTAGACTTCTACAGCATTTGTCCAATCATCAACCAATTGAGCTTCTTTCAGACGATGAATAATACTATCCGCTATTGAATAACAGGCGACTCGACTCAAAGCATCTACATGCCCCATCTTTGATCCTGACCGATGCTCTAGACTGTAACTAAAATCCTGCAAGAACATGGCCCACCGGGCTACTCCCAAGGGAACTTCCTGTTTTTTCATGGTCATAGTAAATGCATTACAGTCTGTAACTATAGTGATCTACAAGCCAAGAATGTAAACTCGCCACTTCTTCAGAGCCTCAATTATGGCTAGAACTTCTAGTTCGTATGAATGATAATTCTGCTCACATGCCTTCGTTTTTCGACTCATGTACTGAACTGGATGGAACAAATTATCCTCAGTATCTTTCTGCATTAAAATTGCCCCATAACCATATTTTGACGCGACAGCATGGACCTCTGTTTGCGCTTTCGGATTATATAACCTCAATACCGACTCACTCGTTAATGATGCCTTCAATCGTTCAAATGATATCTCCTCGATCTCGCTGAACACAAATTTACTATCCTTCCTTAGCAAATCGGAAAGTGGCTTCGCCATTAAAGCATATCCCTCAATGAATTTTCGGAAATACGATGTTAAACCGAGAAACCTTTGCACTGCTTTCTTATCCTGCGGTCTTGGGAAATCGTGTACTGACGAAATTTTCTCTTCACTCGGTTTTATTATCCCTTCACTAATCACGTATCCTAGAAAATTGACTTGATTTTGAAGAATCTGACACTTTTTCCAGTTTAGCTGTAATCCATTCTTCTCGGATAACCCCAAAACTAATTTAATTCTTGACATTCCCTCTTCATTGTCCTTGATTGGAATGATTATGTCATCCATATATACGATCGCTATACCTTTCTGAATCAACTCCTGCATTGCTGCCATCATGAATCTCGTAAAGACCGCTAGAGTGTTTGAGATACCAAACGGTCCTTATAAGAATTCGTACTGTCCTTTCTGAGTAACCAATGCAGTGAACTTTTGCGAACTTGCTTCTAATGGTACATGAAACTATCAATTTTTCAAGTCCAGTGTAGTAAAAACTTTTCCTCCTTGCAATTGATCAATTACACTGTCCATCAAAACTATCGGAAAATTATCGCGAATTATCTTTTCATTCAATTTTCTATAATCGCAGCACAACCTTTTAGCTGCGCTTAACTTTACTATAGGGGATGCATACATCGATGTACTATCTCGAATAATTCCTTCCTCAAGCTATTCTTGTATCTGATTGTCTACAATCTGCTGATCGCAGTAGTCCAACCGTCTTAGGTGTTGGTATACGGAAATATCATCTTTCAAAATAATTCTCATTTCAGTCTTCGCATCAGGATTGCGTTTTGGCTTGTATCGCTGAACTATCACCTCTTTAGCCTGTTCTTGATTTAAATGAGACAACTCTAAACCGATTTCGTCCTTCCCTTAAAAAACTGTGCAGACATCTTCAAATTGCTTCATCCAATCCTCAACAGATTCAGTCTTTTCTTCTACCACCTTTTGCTCATTGCTAATTAAAAACTGAGTGCCATTTTTTGTTACCTTCATGTCAACACTATCAAGAATCGTTCTTCCCAAAATAGCGTCAAATCCCATGTCCTCATCGGGAACTACATGAAACTCAACTACTATTTTAATTTTGTCGATGATCACCATTAAAGAGAAACTACCAAACGTTAAAATTTTCGCATCTCCTATTCCTACCAAACACTTTCCAGAACCTGTTAGTTGTTTAACTCCTAGCTTCCAAAAAACACTTCGACGAATCAAGCACATATCTGCTCCTGTATCTATGAGCCCTTTAAATTCAATATTCTCGTATCTAACCTTCTTTAGTTCTAACCCAGACGGGGTGAACGTACTCGAGCTAACTTCAACCTTGTCATGTTGAATAACATTTGCTTGCTTCACTCGTTTAATCTGTATTTCGATGCTACACTGAACTGCACGATGACCTGGCTGACCGCATTTGAAACACTTTCGATCGAACTTAGGACAATCTTTTCTTAAATGAGTCTCCTCTCCGCAACCAAAACATTTTCTCTCTCGAGCCTGTACTGCCTGTGCTTCACTTGAACCATATGCCTTACTTTCAAATCTGTTTGCTGCCTTGTATGAATCACGTTCCTTCTTATAAACTTCGATTTGAAACTTTAACTCGGAAATATTGCGAGCCTGGAATAACATCATTATGTTAATTTTTGTATCCGGAATACCTTTAACGAAGTACTCTATCAGACTCTCCTCATCTACGTCTACCGGCTTGGCAATTTCAATCAATGCTTATAAATATTCATTTAGAGTTTCGCCTTTCTTCTGTTGGCGCTGATTCAATCCATTCCACTTCATACCGTGGCTGCACATTCTTCTAGTTCTTCAATCCATTGAGCAATGTTAGGAATATCTGAACCAGAATACTGTGACACGCTGTCCTCATCATCTTTCAAAGTAAACCATGATCTCTCGGGTCTAACTATGTTTCCTGCTGCAATCTCTAGTCCCCCATTCGCTGTTATAACTGACTGATCGTCTGATTCTTCCTCTTCCTCCTGCAAGCCATAATGGGTGAGTAACCTATTCTGCAAATCCCGTTTTTTGCCAGTCGTAGGGAGTACGGATAATTTCGATCGCAAATCCACCACGCTTAGAGCCAGAATCTATGCAAGCTCCATCTCAATTGCCAAACTTAAAATTACGTACAATTCTTCTAATACTATATTAGTATTATTTTCTAGCTTTGAAAAATGTTATCAGTCTTCGCTAGTTCTGAATAACATACGCTTTTCCCGTCTTTCGTTGTAGTCGTCTTCGATTGATCGATGTTATTCGTCTTATCGCCAAATTCCATCCGAAATCCTCTCTTAGCAACAATACTGCAGTTTCTCGCCAACCTTCGAGAGTTGTTGCCACTGCCAAAACTTTCTCACGCCGCCGCCACCAGATTTTGATCACACCACCACCACCAACGCAGTTCACTCCTAGAACTCAACGCTAGTTTCTGTTGTCCACCGTCGCCACCAACGCAGTTCACTCCTAGAACTCAACGCTAGTCTCTGTTGTTCAAGCCGTCGCCACCAAATTTTGTCCACCGCCACCAGCAACGCAGTTCACTCCTAGAACTCAACGCTAGTTTCTGTAGACTTCAAGTTTCGTTGCGTCCAGCCTTGGCTAACCGCTGTACACTTCTCCAACAGTTAACGAAGCCCCGAAACGTTATTACCACCAACACTGGTAAACTACTGTACACTTCTCTAGCAATTTACACAGCCTCCGTTGTGGCAGCCTTGTATCGATTTTGCAACCTTGAATCAATCTTGCAACCGGAATCGTTGTAGCCACAATCCTCTCTAGCGCCGTACACTTCTCCAGCGCTCTCTATTGTGCACTTCGATCCGTTCATGCCTTGCCTTTTGATTGTTGGTAAATCCCAATGGTACCTTCTTCGGCCAAACCTCACGAATATTTCGTCACGTGCTGCAAAAATTCCAGAACCGCCTTTCTGATCAGCTTTCTCACTCTTTCTGCAGTTTCATTATGTCAGCGTCACTTGCTGTCTCCCTCGTCGGCCAAATTTTCTAGTTCTTGTAGCTCGCCGATACCGCGCTTTTACTGCAGCTATCTCTCTTCCTCTCACGTGAACGTTTCTTCAAGGCAGCGTCACTTGCTGTCTCGCTCCTTCTTAGAATTTTACAAGTTTTAACGAATTTGTAAAATTCAATAGCCAATATAAATTGTTCCACTTTTAAGTTGCCATCCCGGACCGAACCCCAATATGTGGTATTTATTTACATTCCGGTTTCTTTATTGGCATTAATGTTAGTGTTACAATTAAATATTATGGCTTTTACAAAATAAACGGACTGTGGGTCTATCCCGAAACGTGTGCTCGCTGTCGTTGCAAACTTAGAAGTCAGTGTGACCGTCTTTTATAATTATATTCTGCTGGCTTAGCACTACGAACTGGCTTTAGAAACGATGACCGCTTCTGGTTCTTTTATTGTCTGTCGGTGCCTGATCACCGGTTCCTACATATATATACTTTATGGGGTCGGAAACGTCTCCTTCTGTGCGTTACGAACATCTGACCAAACATCTGACCCTCTGCAAGGGTATAAAAATGCAATTTTAATTCTCCGTTTGACTTCCTGCAAATGACTGTTTCGCTCGGTTGCCGATTTGAAAAGAATTTATCAAGATAGTTCGCCTATGCTCTAGGCCTAGCTTTGATCTTCGTTTAGACCCGAAGTCAATTGTCAAAACGACATTATCCGCTATTGGCATAATGGGAAAAAGAAATATACCACTGTGGTGAACTTTCTTTTTGCAATCAAGCAGTGCATTCGCGTGTCTTTTAAATTCTGCCTTCCTTTCTTTTTATACTTTTTGCTTTTTTTTCTTTTCTTTTTATTTATTTTTTTTTTTGAGCTGCAAGTTTTACTCAAGCTACCTCCACAAGGTTTGTGTTAGTTTGCGTTGCGCCTTTTGAAATATTTGAGTATGATATTTATGGATATTTTTTTTCACTGAGGAATGCGTAGATACTGTGTCCTTGGAAAGCCTAGGCGGGAAAGCGTAAAACGATACACAAACAACAACAGCATAAAGACAAAAACAAATACAAAAATAACAGATTTTAAAAGTATTCAAAGAGACGATGTTTTGAATGCCTATAAGCTTTCAATGCATACGATTTATTTGGTCAAACCTTAACTGATGCCAGCAATTGGATGAGAACGAAAAAAATTCTGGGTTTGTAGAGGACCACTAAATGGGTCTTATTAGGTTTACAAAACTCGTAAAGTTTAAACTGTTAATTTGTTAACATGTTATTTCAAAAAGCTAGATTATTTTTTCCTTAAACAACTTTAAAATTGTTATTCTCACTACTTTTATAAACCTTAGCCACTGTGGCCATTTGCTTAACTACCATCCGTACACTAGCCTGGAATTCGACCCTCATTGTTCAGTTCCCCTCTCCTCAGACAACTCATCTATTAAGAGCTGTATTAATGTATTTTTGATTGGCTTTGAAAAATAGGGAGATAATTTGGAAAAATCGTTTGTATTTCGTCAAAAAACTCAGCAAGCTTCGTTAATAGGGATTCCCGGAGAGAAGGAAAATAACCCAGTCTTCAAAATATGAACTGATTTTATTAGAAAAAGTGTTGTATATATAAATGGACTCTTAGACTCTACGCTCGATACTCGAGGCGACAATTCTTTTTAAAAATGCTTGTTCTAATGCCCCACGTTTTCAAGGTTTGAAACTTGTTTATATTTCATGCTCAGCGTTTGGCGACTTGATAATGCGTCGTTTTGGTGTTAAGTGTTAAGTGTCGAAAGAGTTCGGATGCATGTTGTTTGGTTTTGAGCAATACTTAACATATGAATCTTGATGACTTATTTTTGTTTATGTTTCGTTTTTGTATATTTCTTTGGTCAATCTGATTTGGTGAAGCCATTTCAGCTGACCACAATGTTTAATCTTAAACATTCTGCAAAGGGTCGCCAAATGCGACGTTTTGGATTTTATTTTTATAGTTAGTTACTTATCTTATGTAAATTATTATTCATATTATCATTAGTAAGATAACTATTGTTAAAGAAGCATGACCAGTTACATGATGGACCTTCAACATGGTCAATCTAATGTTCCTTTACGATTGTCACTTACTTTGCATTCTTACCAACTCTGCTGTATGTATTACTGAGTTGGCTTCTATTGGTTTTTATAATATTTGGTATGTTACGTAACGATTTCTGTTTCGGGATATCTACCCATTCCTGTTGTGCAATTCTGTGCTGACTTCTAGCCTTTTTATAAGGTGGAGAATTTAAAAAATAACTACCTTTACTTTTTGACTTGCCCAAATGTTACCTTTACTCCACTATTTTGAAATATCGCTGATTGTTAAAATTTGAGTGGTTATTATGTTGATTATTAAGTTTTGTTCTTTTATAATTATTTTGCCATATCTGCCTTTTTGGTACTATAGTTTCGGACAATTTGTTACCGGAATCTTTTTTATATTATTTTTTAGATAATCATTATATAATTGACTCATTGCCTTTTGAATATTCTCATTTTGTACTGGCTATGTGTGATATATACTTTTTCTTCCCCAATTTTCACTTTACCTCCAATGTGAAATCCTTCCGGGGCCATAAATTTATTTTTTGAATGTTCCTGTTGTATTTCTTTGGAATTATGTTGTTTTTATTTTGAAATTTATCTTTCCTCTCCCAACGCTGTTCAAAACCTGTGACATCTATTGTTGTTGCCACTACGTATTTATTCTTATTTGATTTGATGCATCCCGAGACGATTCAACCAAATTGAGTATTTTGATCCAGCAGGCCATCAATCTTTGTAATTCCCCTTTTTAAGATTTGGGTATATACGTTTACTCCCATTATTATATCAACCCTACCAGGTTTATTAAAGGTAGGATCAGCTAGCACGTAAGTTTGCCATTTTGACATATCCACGTTTGCTATTTTTAATAGAAGAGCTTCCATTAACTTTGGCAACACAATTGCCTCAACCTTTAGATGTCCTTTCCAAGGATTTTGCGTCTTTACATCTATTTTTACCATATATTTTGATTTATTGGATTTTATTAAGGACACGCCACTTATTTCTATATATTGTTTAATTTTAGGTAATTTTAATATTTGAGCGGCCGCTTCAGACAACATGGTGCTCTGTGAACCACAATCAATAAAGGTTCTTAGAGTCTTATATCCTCCATTTACATTTCTTACTTGTATTACAGCTGTGGCCAACAGTGTTTGTTGTGCGGTTACAAAAGTATTAACTCTCTCCTGTTTTTCTTCAAAATGGAGTAAGGTATGGTGTTCCTTACTGCACAATGAGCAGGCCATTTCATTAGTGCACACCTTATTGCTTGAATGATTCAAGCATCTTTTGCATAGCTGCACTTTTTTAACTATTTCTTACCTTTCAGTAGGTGTCAATCCTTTCAACTTATAGCATTTATATGCTTTAAGCCCGGCAATTTTGCAAATCGGATATTTATCTTCGACTTCCGCATAATTTAAAACAGTTTGTAGCTGTATTTTCTCTACTTTGCTCATGGCACTTATCGAGCAATATCGTTGTTCCAAGTATTCCATGACATCAGATAGCATTTTAATTTGCCTTGTTTTTCTGATCTGACTCTAGGATTGTAGAGCCTCTCTTTCAAATTTCTTTAGTAGGAGTTGTGCGAATATGACGTAAACTTCATCGAACAAATTTACTTTTATTTTAGTTAAGTAAACTGACTCATTAACTATGTCTTTCACTCCTTCAACATTTTTTGCGGATTCCTTCTTGATAATCGGTAAATCAACGATCCGATTTAATTGTTCGGGAAACACCGACCAATTATTTTCATACCGCTTGGTTAACAGTTACCAAGCAGCACTATAATTATCAGCTAAACCTGACAATAGATGAGCTACCATGATCCTCGCTTCCCCCTTTGACGCGGATTTTAAATAGTTGAACTTAAGAGTAAGACTTAAAGCATCTCTTTTTTCAATCAGTTCCGCAAATAATTCTACAAACAGGTTCCATTCTCTAGGTTCTCCATTCCGTGTGGTTGGTTTGTTGCGTAGATGGTAAATTTTGGTATTTGAAAATTTGTTTTTTGATGTTAAATGTGTTTCCGATATCAGCATAACGTCGATTTCACTTGAGTCTATGAATAGTTGCAGTTCATTTTTGTGCTTGGAGATGACGTTAGCGGATTTTAAATAGTTGAATTTAAGAGTAAGACTTAAATCCTCTCTTTCTTTAATCAGTTCCGCAAATAATTCTACAAACAGGTCCCAGTCTCTAGCTTCTCCAGAAGATGTGGATACCTCGTTTATTTTGTATTCTAATGCTGACAAGGTATTCTGAACATCAAACTCTAGTTCTTCTATGACTTCTTAAAACGTTTCATTACATATAAATTCATCTGTATAAGCTTGGCACATCTGTACCTTCTGGCACAACAATTCTATTTTTTTAATATACTTTTCGCCTGTTCTATTGTACATCTATACGTACATCTTTGCTCACCATGTCCAATACTGCTGGCTAGCGTTTTCATTACTGGAGGTCGCATTTCCGCGCGACTCTCCTTTGCTATCATCAAACATTTCTGACATATTCGTTTCTGTTTCAAAAAGCACTGACTTACTAGTGCCTGGTTTTTCCGACTCTCCTGTAGCTATTAGGTAACCATCGATTCCTAATTTCTTTTACTTCCTCTATCATCTTGCTAGTTATATTTCTGGAATCTAGTGCTAGTACTGCCTTAACTTGGTATGCAACGCTACCTGCTTCCCGAAAAACTTTTCAGTTTTGTTAAGAATCATTTTGTATGGTGTATGTAAGTATGTCTGACAATAAATTGATTTTTTTTTTAATATGTATTTACTTATATGAATGTATTTTTTGTATATATTTATACCCTTGCAGAGGGTATTATAAAATTGGTCAGATGTTTATAACGCACAGAAGGAGACGTTTCCGACCATATAAAGTATATATATTCTTGATCAGCATGAGAAGTTGAATCGATATAACCATGTCCAATCAACTTCACGCTGGCATCTTAAGTGCTGTCGGAATGAAATTTTATATTAGAGCTACTTTTAGCCCGGAGCTAGATTTTGCAACGCCCCTTGCCGCCACCGAAATTTGAAACACTCGTTTATCTCCCGTATTTTCTACCCTATGAAATCAAATTTTTCACACTAATACTAATATTCAGCAAAACACTAAATTTGATCAAAATCGGATTCAAAATAGCCAATTCCATGTTTTCACATGCTTTTTATTTGTTTAATAAGTTAAGAATCTGAGGTAACCAATAAGCTTTTGTCTTCTAAGCCGGAAAACGTTTGCTTATTTTCGCCATGGCCTGTACTTCCATCAAATATCATTAAATAAAATTATCAAATAAAATGATCATTCGAACCCTCACCGGCTGTTTTGACAACAACAGCTTAAAGTTCTAGTATGCTCGATGCTGTGTTGTCAAGAAGATTTTGCAACTCGAGTCGAAGTCGACTTCGGCGTAAGATTCGTCCACAGAAATATTGTTCGTAAATCTAATTTTTCGCAGTGACTATACTTTAATAACTATGAAAAAAATCAAAGGATACTTTGTTTTTGCGTTTGATTATCATTGCGTAAAGCAGAAACAGCAAATTCATCGATCTCGTTCAGCTGAGCTATACGTCTTCGCTATGTTCTCGCTGAAGATTTTGAAAAACTGAGTCTAGGACCTCCACCTTGAGCACTTTGCGATGTTTGCTTAAATGAATTTACTAAAATTGACACATTTCCATTCAACCAAGCGCATTTATATTGGAGAACGGATGATTTTTGCGATAAGTCCAAATCGCTTCAAGCTTCTTGCATATGTAACCAATTGATTTCATTAATTGTGCACAATAAATGAACTACATACAGTCGTGTACTCACACAGTGATTCATATTGCCTTTCAAAATAAAAAAATTAAAAACATAAATTAAAAAATAATGAGTTATTTAAACAACATGAATTAAATGATTATGAAAATTGTAGACAAACACGATAGATGTAAAATTCCACAACAACACAAGAACAAGATGACACAGAGGCTTCTCTGGGAAAATTTAACCTTGAAATATCAAAGAAGCTAACTTCGGCTATGCCAAAGTTTATATACACTTGTAGTCATTGGCAATAATATTTTTCCATTTTGAAATTTCTTTCCCTGCAACTCAATTCATCAATACACAAACAAAACATTCAAATTATTACTCTTTTTACTACAATTTTTCTTCTTCTTCCATCCAAAGCAGCGCACGCATACACATACAGTTCGTGTATCGTTGCTTCTGTGTGTATGCATGTGCTCTGTTTGATTTAATGATGACGTAGTAGGCAGCCCTTGAGCCGATTTGTATTGACTGTAACTTGTGTTCTATTTATCCGATCAGATTCAAATTTTGGGATCTGAAATTTTATCTCCAATACTATCATATTGCTAATTTTTGTTCTAGAGCTAAATGATATAGTAGTCCGATCCAATTTTCATACTTTATCATCTCCGGGCTAAAAGTAGCTCAAATATTAAATTTCATTCCGATAGCTCTTAAGATGCCAGCGTGAAGTTGATTTGCACAGACGGACGTACGGACGGGCGGACGGACAGACGGACATATCTATATCGACACAGCTTCTCAAGCTGATCAAGAATATATAAACTTTATGGGGTCGGAAACGTCTCCTTCTGTGCGTTACAAACATCTGACCAATTTTATAATATCCTCTGCAAGGGTATAAAAACAAGTCGATGATGAGTTAGTATATTAAAGATTGCAAACACATAAGCGAATTATCGTTTGTAACTTTAACACTTTTATTATATTAAAACACAGGTACATAATGTGAAATAGAAAACTTTTTGGGGGAAATTGGGGAACACACAACTAAAAGTTTAGGTAAACACAAAAAACATGCACAAAAATGTATTATTTTTTAGCAAAAAATAAATACCTTGAACTTAAAAATTCATTTTTGTTGATCACACACATATATATATGTAACTTTGTATGCTCTCTCACGAGATGCGTTAAAGAGAACAATGACTCGATGAGAGACAAATAGAAGTCAGTCGCGAATAAACTGCACAACCAACCACACGCATTCTGTTTTATTATTACAATAGGTTATGGACCCAGGCAACGTGCCTATGTGGTTGCTGTGGTAATTTCTGGAACAAATTAGTTATCGCGCTGTGTTCCAGACGGTTTTCACAAAATATATAGATACGAGTATAATGTCGGCGTTATATCAGATTGATAGACTCGAGGAGGGTAATTATGACTCGTGGTGCATCCAGATGAAAAGTGTGCTGGTGCATGCGGGGGAGAACACCGAATGGACGACGCTGGATCAAAAGGCATTGGCAATGATCACCTTGAGCGTCAAGACTTCACAGTTGGGACATGTGAAGCATTGTGCAAGTGCACATGAGGCATGGAAGAAGCTTCAGGAAGCTCATCAACCCAGAGGACCCGTTAGAAAAGTAGCTCTTTTCAAGAAATTGCTAAGTAAACGCATACAGGAGGGTCAAAGTATATCGAGTTATTTGTCGGATTTCAAGGAAATCTTGGACAAACTTGCTGGCATTGGAATTAAAATATTGGACGAGCTTGTAACGATTATTTTGCTTTCCAGTCTTCCAGACGAATTCGACAATTTCGTTGTTGCCATAGAGACGCGAGACAGTTTGCCGAGTTTCGACATGTTATGCATAAAGCTGAGAGAAGAAGGAGAACGCAAAAGAGAGAGCGAAAAACCGATCGAGAGCTCAAAAGCATTTACAGTGGTGGAAAGGCAATCGATGCAGAGAGACAATTTGAAAACAAAGCAAAAAGTTTGGAATTGTTTTGCGTGTGGCGGCAAAGGCAAAAATTGTTTTGGCTGATAATAACTTTCTTCACCCTAGACAAGCAGCAGCAGACTATCGGAAAACATTGTTGGCAAACTCTACTTGGCGGACAACAGTGGCGAACGGTGTCAACAGGATCATCAGATAAGATATAAATTAAGACAGTTATAAGTACATCTATCTATTTTTATTATTATATATTTATACTCGATATCCTAATATTGGCACAAGATAAAATGTTCACTAATAAGACTGCAAAATTGTTAGAGAAGCAGGTAGAGTTGCATACCAGGTTAAGGCAGTTGGAAGCACTAGATCCCAGAAACATTACTAACAAGGAGATTGAGGAAGTAAAAGTTATTAGTAGCCGATGGATGCCTAACCATGAGAAATTGCTCCAGCAGGGGGTTTTCGATCATCAGTACTACATAATAAAGTACATGAAGAGGTGTTAAAGATAGTTGGCAAAATAATAGAGTCAGAAAAACCAGGCACTAGTAAGTCGGTGTTAGTTGAAACAGAAGCAGATAGGTCAGAAATGTTTGAGGATAGCAAAGGAGAGTCGCGCGGGAATGCGACCTCCAGCAATAAAAACGCTAATGTTAGCCAGGAAAAATTTCAAGGAAAGGTCCGTCAGCTCCAGCAATATTTGGACATGGTGAGAAAAGATTTACGTATGATAGACAATAGAACAGGCGAAATGTATACTAAAAAAATAGAATTCTTGTTCAAGAAGGTACAGATGTGCCAAGCTTATACAGATGAACTTATATGTAATGAAACCTTTAAAGAAGTCATAGAAGAACTAGAGTTCGACGTTCAAAATATCTTGTCAGCACTAGAAGAGAAAATAAACGATCAGAAAAATTTGAAAGATGAAAATGTAACCGTAAGAGGCGAACTACCGGTGTTGCCGAAAATACAGGTACCCACATTTTCTGGGGAACCTAGTGAATGGGACCTGTTTGTGGAATTATTTGCGAAACTTATTCAAAAAACAGAGGATCTAAGTTCTGCTCTTAAATTCAATTATTTAAAATCCGCGTTAAAGGGCGAAGCAAGGAGCATGGTAGCCCATCTATTGTCAGGTTCAGCTGACAATTATAGTTCCCTCCTGTTTTTCTTCAAAATGGAGCAATGTATGGTGTTCCTTACTGCACAATGAACAGACCATTTCATTAGTGCAAACCTTGTTGCTTGAATGGTTCAAGCATCTTATGCAAAGCTGCACTTTTTTTGGCTGTTTCATACCTTTCAGTAGGTGTCAATCCTTTAAACTTACAGCATTTATATGCTTTGTGCCCGGCAATTTTGCAAATCGGACATTTATTTTCAACTTCCGTATAATTTAAAATTATTATTTTATCGGTTTTTTCTCTTCTTTGCATATGGCACTTAGCGAGCAATATCTTTGCTCCAAGTATTCCATGACATCAGATAGCAATTGTATCTGCTTTGTTTTTCTAATTTGACTCTCATATAATTGTAGAGTCTCTCTGTTGTTGTGCGTTGTGAGTTGTGCGAATATTATGTCAACTTCATCGGACAAATTTGCTTTTATTTTAATTAAGTAAACTGACTCATTAACTATGTCAATCACACCTTTAACACTTTTTGCGGAATCATTGTTGATCATCGGTAAATCATTGATCCGACTTAATTGTTCGGAAAATACCTTCCGATTATTTTCATACCGCTTGTTTAATAATTCGCAAGCAGCACTATAGATGAGCTACCATGCTCCTCGATTCCCCCTTTAACGCGGATTTTAAAAAATTGAACTTAAGAGCAAGACTTAAATCCTCTCTTTTTTCAATCAGTTCCGCAAATAATTCTACAAACAGGTCCCATTCTCTAGGTTCTCCAGAAAACGTGGGTACCTCTATTTTCGGCAACACCAGTAGTTCGCCTCTCGCGGTTACATTCTTAATCTTACTTTCCTTATTGTTTATTTTCATTTCTAACACTGATACAGAATTCCGAACATCGAATTCTAAATCCTCCATAGTATTCTTAAATTTTGCATCTTTCAACACAACCTGGCACGCCCATATTAATATATATTATGCATGCATCATTGCCTGTTGAATTATCTATAGTGCGTAAATCTTTGGTTACCCTATCCAAATATTCCTGGAGCTGTCAGACGCTATCCTTAAATATCTCGTGGTTACCACTAGCGTTTTCATTAGTGGAGGTCGCATTCCCTCGCGACTCTCCTTTGCTATCATTAAACATTTCTGACATATTCGCTTCTGCTTCAACTAACACTGACCTACTAGTGATTAGTTTTTCTGACTCTTGTAGCTATTAATTTGTCAACTATCTTTAACATTCCTTCATGTATTTTATCTGTGAATTTGTTATGATTAGGAAACCATCGATTCCTAATCTCTTTTACTTCCTCGATCACCTTGCCGAGAAACATAACTTTCTGGGATCTAGTGCTACTAACTTTTCAGTTTTGTTCAGAAACATTTTGTATGGTGTATGTAAGTATGTTTGACAATAAATTGATTTTTTTTTATGTATTTACTTATATGAATGTATTTTTTGTATATATTTTTATATTAATTTTTTTTTTATCAATTTTATATTTTTATACCCTTTCAAAAAGGGTCTATTAATTTTGGTCAGAAGTGTGCAACGCATAGAAGGAACCATTTCCGACCATATAAAGTATATATATTCTTGATCAGCACGAGACGAGTTCAACTAGCAACGTCCGTCCGTCCGTCCGTTCGTTCGTCTGTCCGTCCGTCTGGATCGATGCGAACTCCTCCTAGAACGTTAGAGCTACAGAGCCGAAATTTTGCATGTAGGCTTGTATATACTGCAGGGTTCAGGCGAATCGGACCACTATATCATATAGCTCCCATACAATCGTCAAAGTCACGAACAGTGTCTTTTCTGAATATTTTCGCGATCGTCATAAAATTGGTAAGGAAAGAATTACCCAAAACAGTTGCAAGGGTATACAAACTTCGACGCGGTGGAAGTTAACCCCGGCACTCTGGTTTTTTTTCACTTTCCCTACTCGATCATCGCAGTGATCTCCTGTCTATTTGGCGTGTGGCTTTGCTCAGTTTAACATGGTAACATATTTCTTTTTTCCAAACAATTTTAATTTATGATGTATTTGATTGTTGTGCGCTCTTCGTAGCGCTACCGGTCCTACTGCATTCTGGGTCTAGCGTGACGCGCTAGACGTTGCCGGTGCTGGTCTTTGCACAGGCTTGATCTGGACGCGGCAAGAGACAAAACCTTAGAAGAGGCCAGACAATCCGCTGGAAGAATTTAAACGAAGACTTCGTGGGACAGGAGCGGAGTTCGGTAAATTTTTGGGGACTATATGTAGATAGTTCAAACCTTAATTGAATTTACTAAAACTTAACTTAGCAATAATTATTGGTATCGAACAAAAGAAAATATTGTAATATGGAGCTTGACGAGGTTATGGCATGGCGAGTCGCAGATTTGCGAAACAAGTTGGCCGAATTAAACCTAAGCATAGTGGGAAGAAAACGTGATTTACAGAATAGACTTCTTACTCATTACAATATTTAAGACCAGGATAGCGAGGAAGAAGTTGAATCAGTAGTTACATCTACAGGCGAACTGCCTACAAATAATTTTGGTCGATCTTGGAACACCTTAAAAGATGTTGAGGGCAGTGTATCCTATTTTTCCGGCTCAGGTAGTTCCGATATTGATTTGTGGGTGCGAGATAGAAGAGTGTGCTATTACAGTACAATGGGACAAGCTACAGATCTTTATATACGCCAAACAGTTGTTAGCTGCGGCAGCTAAATCATTTATTCGAAGTCAACATGGTATACACAATTGGGAGATATTAAAAACAGCATTGCTCAAGGAGCTAGCTTGCCGCGCTAGACAGTGCCGGTGCTGGTCTTCGCACAGGCTGTTGGGGCGCCGATGCTGGTTTCTCAGATCTTTTGGCTCCGGGTCTAGCTTGTCGCGCTAGACGGTGCTTGTGCTGGTCTTCGCACAGGCTGTTGGGGCGCCGATGCTGGTCCTCTTGACACAGGTATACTCGCAATATGGCGAATATAATGGTCCAGGGCAGTCCGCCGGGCACTTCTTCTCTGGTGTGGTCTGGATTTTCTTCTTGGGTTCTGCTTTTTGGGATTCGTATGTATTAATTACTTTTATATTTTTAGGCGTAATTTCTGTAGAGATTGAGCCTTTTTGCTTTAATTGCTGAATCAGCTTGATGTTGTCTAGTTCGGCTTGTAATTTATTTGCCTTTGCCCAACTAATTGTTGTGTTGGTGGTAAACAGTAGATTAAGGAGTTCGGCTTTCCTTTGTTTTAACCGATTCTTAACTCCGCTACGTCTTGGCATTGCTCATCACCTCTACTGACTCAGATTTCATTTTTTTTTTTAGACCATGCGATGATTCTACTTCTTTTTTTTTATCGTTGTAAAGCTGCTGTTGTCCAGGGCCTAGGGGCTCAGGAGGTACTGGTGCCGGTTATCGCACCAGATTTTCTCGTATTAGCAGTCTCTTCTTTGCAACTATCTTGTTGCTCTGCTGCTGTTTGTAGTTTTATCTTAGCTTATGCAGTGGGGCCGTATGCAGGCCAACATAAGTGGCCGTCTTGCAATGAATATGTTAATGTCCTACACCGCGCGTGTGTGTACTTATGGATAAATTGAATATGCCTCTACGGTGTACCGCGCCATACAGTGAAGGCTTTATTATAAGAACACTATACTGTTGCTATATGTACATATGTACATATACATATTACAGTCCGTTTTTACAGTAAAATGTTTTCCGTAGAAATATGGCTTTATTATAAGAACACTATACTGTTGCTATATGTACATATACATATTACAGTCCGTTTTTACAGTAAAATGTTTTCCGTAGAAATGTGGCCTGAAATGTATAATTGCTTTTGCTACATTCCTCTTTTAGAAATGAACGCGATTCATAATCTATCGGCAATTAAATTTCGCAATTGTCAAAGTTCTTTATGAACCGGCGGAAGTAATCTCGTCTCATTATGAGAAACCGGATTATTTTATATGACAATATGTTATAAAGTAAATATATTGATGTTGCAAAAAAAAAAAAAAAAAAGCGCCTGCTCTCTGACGTGACGGTTGTGTTTTTGCATAGCTCCTGAGTTCTTATTAAATTTTCTGATTTGTCTGTGTCTAAGCCTGAGCTTGGCTTAATGCGCTGGCCTTGCCCATCTTGTGAAAGTCAGCAGCTTGATTTTAGCCGTATGTACAGGGATCTTCGTTTAAAGTTTCTTTCTTTCAATAAAATGGCCAAACAGCTGTCTAACGAGTGCGACTCTAGCATACATTTACTGTCGCAATTCAAGTTTGGTCCACCTTCTAAGGAATTGCCCAAGAAATGTACCCTTGAGTTACCTCAAATGCAGTCGCCCACACTCTCTATTACATCTTCTCCCATTTTACTTTCGCCTACGCCATCTTCTTGTCCCTCTTTATGCTCTTCTTTTCAGATTGAAGTACCCATTACAAGCCCTGGTGTACCTAGGAGGGATAGATTCCTCACGGGAACTCTGATGAATTACGGGATCATGCTGGCTTTCAATCACTTGCGGATCCCAATGCTCCTCCGTCTCCACTAACTGTAGTGCCTCATCGCAAACAATTATTTATTTCTAGGCTTGCTCCAGATACTTCTGAGTCGTCTGTGGCAGCATACATTGGTAATATATGCCCTGCTAAAGCTTCAATTCAAAAGTTTAAGTTTTCTAGGCCTCGCGAAATCTCCTCGTGTAAAATTACAGTACCAAATGAGTATTTCTCAGCTATGGTTGACCCTAACTTTTGGCCAGAGGGCCTAGTTGTACACAAGTTTGCGGCCAATAGGCACTCCCGTTCTTTGCCTGTCCACCTTCCTAATGCATCTTCTGCTTCAAAAAACTAACAATGTCTAGTCTTTGTATTCATTATCAAAATGTAAGAGGACTTCATACCAAGCTGTCGAAATTTTTCTGCGATATCCAAACCTTTTCGGCTGACATATTAGCTTTCTCTGAAACTTGGCTTAACTCCTCTGTTTTGGATAATGAAATTCTTTCTAATAACTTTATTTCTTATAGGCTTGATCGTGTTGGTCGTCGTGGCGGTGGAGTATTCATTGCTGTCAACTCGAATCTGTGTTCAAGTGTTGTGTATTAGTATCTTCGTTTAAACAGCTGTCTAACGAGTGTGACTCTAGCATACATTTATTATCGCAATTTAAGTTTGTTCCACCATCTGGGAAGTTGCCCAAAAAATGTACTTTTGAGTTGCCTCATAAGCAGTCGCCAGCACTCTCTATTTTATCGTCTCCCATTTTACTTTCGCCTACACAATCTTCTTCTCCCTCTTTATGCTCTTCTTTTCAGATTGAAGTACCCATTACAAGCCCTGGTGTACCTCAATCTATCCCTCACGGGTACTCTGATCAATTACAGGATCATGCTGGCTCTCAATCACTTGCGGATCCCAATGCTCCTCCGCCTCCACTAGCTCTAGTGCCAAACAATTATTTATCTCTAGGCTTGCTAGGTGTATATTAAAGTCGCCAAATTGTACGTAACAGGCAGAAGGGAGCAATTCGAGTCTATCTAGACATCTAGACATGTCCCTCTGTCCGTCCGTCCGTTCGTCCGTCCGCCCGTCCGTCCCTCTGTCTGTCCGTATGAACACGTAGATCTCAGAGACTATAATAGCTAAAGACATCAAATTTGGTACGATTAATTCTTTAGTAAGCGCGCAGACATTTGTTGCTAAAAAATTTTGCCACGCCCCATTCCGCCAGCGCAATTGAAACAAAACCTATTTTCTTATTGACTAATTGCTAGAGACACCAAATTTAGTACGTATATTTGCTGAATAAATGCGCATATTTTGTATGTATAAAGACTTTGCCACGCCCCTTTCCGTCCCCATAATTATCTCACGTAATTTTCTACCTTGTGCAATAAAATTAGGCACACTTGAATTTGATACTAGTGCCCAGCAAAATACCAAATTTGATCAAAATCGGACTAAAAATAGCCAAGTTATGCATTTAAAGATTTTCCATAAGCGCGGAGGTTGGCCGTTGGTTGGTGGGGGTGCTAGTGTATTGTAGCAGAGTTGTGTTGGCGTTCTTAATATCTAACACCGTGATGCTCCGATCTTACAGCGGATCGGGACCCTAATATGTAACCCTAGCTCTTCCGGGTGGGATGGGTTGTTGCTACAGTTTCCGTGGCATATCGCTACATATAATTTATTATAGAGTCCCTAATGAAAATAAAAGAGAGAACTACATATATTCTCCAAAACAAACAAACTTATTGACCTCGAATGGCTCAAGCAACAAGACAGCAACAAATACAGCCAAGTTAATCAACGAGCTATAAAATTGTTAACTCCTCCAAACGTTTGACATCTTGCTTTAGTATGGCTGAGATGTTACCTGCCATTATTCATCTGTACCCTCCCGTACATGGCCAATAACAAAAATACCAAAATTATGATACGTTAATGGACCCCAAATGCACATTCTATTTCATCATTTTATAAATTCATGTTGTGGAAACATAAACTTCTATTCCAAATACATTTTTCTTATTTACTTATTCTTCAAAAACGATTTCATTTGCAAAGGGCATTTTTTCTATTCCCCGAGATAAATTCTCCCGTTACTTTACTTAAATATACGCTTTATTATTAACTATTGTATTACATGTTTTGTTGTTTTCCTTCTTTCTTGCTATATTCGTTACTGTAAACGAGCTTATAAAAAAATTAATCGCGACACCGAAATGAATGACAGCCCTTATATCTTTCTACTCAAAATACATTTTTCTTATTTACTTATTCTTCAAAAACAATTTCATTTGCAAAGGGCATTTTTTAAGCGTAGATTTAAGTAAAGTAACGGGAGAACTTTACTTAAATCTAACGGGAGAACTTTACTTAAATCTACGCTTCGGTATTAACTATTGGATTACATGTTTTTGTTGTTTTTCTTCTTTTTTTTGCTATATTTGTTACTATAAACGAGCTTATTAAAAACCAGAGGGCCGGGGCTAACTTCGACCGCGTCAAAGTTTGTATACCCTTGCATCTTTTTTAGTAATTCTTTCCTTACCTATAGTCATCACAGGAAAAAACGTTTTTATACCATACACCCATAGGGTGAAATGGTATATTAAAGTCGCCAAAATGTATGTAACAGGCAGAAGGAAGCTTTTCCGACCCCATAAAGTATATATATTCTTGATCAGTATCAACAGCCGAGTCGATCTAGCCATGTCCGTCTGTCCGTCCGTCTGTCCGTCTGTCCGTCCGTCCGTCCGTCCGTCCGTATGAACGCGTAGATCTCGGAGACTATAAGAGATAGAGTCACCAAATTTGGAATGTAGGGTCGTGTAGTATGTAGAGTGATCAAGTTTGTTTCAAATTTTTGCCACGCCCCTTTCCGCCCCCGCAATTCAAAAAAAACGTTTTTCTCAAAAACTATTGCAGCTAGAGACACCATATTTGGTATGTATATTTGCCTAGTAAATGCGCTCATTTTGTATGTATAAAGATTTTGCCACGCCCCTTTCCGCCCCCGAAATTTGAAAAACTCGATTATCTCCCGTAATTTTTTACCTTGTGGAACCAAATTTGGCACACTTAAATTTAATACTAATACCCAGCAAAATACCAAATTTGATCAAAATCGGACAAAAAATAGCCAAGTTATGCATATAAACGTTTTTCCATATGGCCGGAGTTGGCCGTTGCCGGGTGGGGCGCTAGAGTGCTCATATGCATGAGTGAGTGAGATACTAAGATATGCTTGTAAAAAGCATGTGAACAGAATTTTTTTGAAATAGGCAAATGCATTTGTTATTACAAATTTGAAATATTTGTTTTACTGGTGTATGGTATACCTAAGTCGGCGTGACGACTTACTTACTTCATTTCTAAAAAGGCTAAGGTTTACGAAAGAACGGCCTACAATCTTCGGAAATAACGAAGATATTAATCAAAGTCACTGTTTTCCACCGTTCGTTCCTATGGGAGCTATATGATATAGTCACCCGATCTTCATCGAATTCGGCATAGACATTAACAGATATATTAAACTAACAAATCTTAAATTTGAAAGCAATCGCATCAAAAGTAACGAAGCTATTGAGAAAGGTCACTGTTCGTGACTTTGCTGTTTGTATGGGAGCTATATGATATAGTGGTCCGATCCCATTGAATCCGAGATATACAAACCCTGCAGTATATACAAGCCGACGTGCAAAATTTCAGCTCTGTAGGTCTAACGGTCTAGGAGGAGTTCGCATCGATCCAGACGGACGGACAGACGGACGGACATGGTTATTTGAACTCGTCTCGTCGTGCTGATCAAGAATATATATTTTTTATATGGTCGGAGATGCTTCCTTCTATGCGTTGCACACTTCTGACCAAAATTAATATACCCTTTTTGCAAGGGTATAAAAATTAATCGCGACACCGAAATGAATGATAATAATTATTATACCCTTGCAGAGGGTATTATGAAATTGGTCATATGTTTGTAACGCACAGAAGGAGACGTTTACGACCCCATAAAGTATATATATTCTTGATCAGCATGAGAAGCTGAGTCGATATAGCCATGTCCGTCTGTCCGCCGGTGCGTACGCGTTTTACTCAGCCATCTTAAGTGCTATGAAATTTTTTTTGGGGGCTTATTTTTACCCGGGTGAGTATGAAAATTATCGGGATCGGACTACTATATCATATAGCTCTAGAACAAAAATTTTTGCAAAAATTGGAGTATTTTCGAATATAATAGAATTTGATATAAAATCTCAGATCCCAAAATTTGAACCTGATCGGATAAATAGAACACAAGTTACAGTCAGTACAAATCGGTTCAAGCGCTGCTGGCAGCGCTGCTTGCTGCCTACTACGTCATCAGCAAATCAAACAGAGCACATGCATACACACACAGACGTAGCGCTACGCAAGTATGTATGTATGTGTATGCGTGTTGTGCTTTGCTTACGGAATGATGGAAGAAAAATTTGAAGTAATAAGAGAAATAATTTGAATGTTTTGTTTGTGTGTTGATGAATTTAGTTGCAAGGAAAGAAATTTCAAAATGTAAAAATATTATTGCCAAGGACTGCAAGGGTATATAAACTTCGGCATCGCCGAATTTAGCTTCTTTGATATTTTTAATTTAATTTTATTCGAAAAATTTCATGATCATTTGTAAGTATAGTTTGTATGTGAGGCAAAGGCAAATAAAATTTAGAATGCATAAACCAAATAAAAGAAAACAATAATAGCGAGTGAGACGTATAACATAGGTATATGTGGGCATCAAACCTTCTTCTTCTTTACTTTTTTTTTGAACTATAATCTTAATCACCATATGTTATGAGCTCTCGCAGTCAAAAGGTAAAAGTGATGAAAAGAACGGGTTTCGGAAATTCCACCGATAAAGACCTTCAGCAGCTGGATCAGATGTTGCTTTTTGATATTTTTGTTCTTTTTTTTTTTTTTTTTTTAATTGTTTTGTTTTAATGTGTTATACGATTCCATAATGTTTTAAGTGCTTCATACCGACCTACAAACTCAAAAAAAAATAAATATACTGTGGGTGCGCAAAAAAAAAGAGTATCTTTCTAATCGTTACTGAATTTACACGTTTAATTTCAACACAAAATTTCTGTTTCTTCATCTATTCCTACAATTATTCGCGATTACACTCCGACAACCAAATCAACATTTTTTTCCAATAACTTATGCGTTAAACGATCTTTTCGTAGCACAAATTAATATTATGGAAAATGTCCATAAAAAAAATTCGATATGACCACTTGGTAATTGCTCTCTTTTACACCCGAATTTTCGCCTTGTGACAGCTAAAATCTCAACTGGTCGAGCTATGACGTCACTGCTGACTGATGTTTAACCCCAATGATTAAATTATTTCCTTCCGTAGAGTTTGATTAAATGATCGTCTTGGAGGTCTTAGAGATAAATTAATATGATTATAGTCGAATATCAAAACTTTTTTTTTCTATTGATTTGGATTGGATTTGGATTTGTGACCGAGGCTGTACTACATATAGTTAAAGTTAACCACGAGGCCTTTAGGTTAGGCTTACGCCTCATATGCATCTAGGTCGAGATTGGTATCCAAAATTGTATTTTTTCCAACTGCTTTTTCCTTGTTCTTTTTGTTTGTTTCTGGGCTTACGAATAATTTATTTAACCCGAGTTGCTTTGACGTATTTGGTGATTTTCACCATTAAAATCTTCGGGGGACGAAACAATTTCTTCTAATTCTTCGTTAAGCCAGAATAATGAAAAGAGGGGAAGTGCGGGTAACAGGTTCTTATATACCCTTTCGCTCCTATTCTCAAAGACTTCCCTTTATGAAGTTAGCTGCGGTTAGGCTGCAAAGCGATGCATTATTACTATAAACGGTTATGAATTCGCCGCATATTTTTGATCGCACTCGATAGTTGGTCATGTTGACTTGACCCACGCCGCCGTGGACCCCTTCGCTTATACTAGCTCCGGACCCTCTCCAAGCGCCCCTCCTCCCAATTTCATCCAAATTGTTGATGTGTTGATGAGTTGAGAGTTTTATTTCCTAAGAGAATAGATATTAAAACTAACTTAAAATTAATAGCCAATTTACTTACGCTTTTCTCTCCACGGCTCGATATCAAGTGCCTGCTTTCCTACACTAGCCCTTCTCGATTGTCCATACGTCTTGTTGTCTTTTCCAGTAGCACATTTGATCTTTCAAGCTCTTGCCCTTGATGCTGACTTTTCACATCTTTTACATCCATTTCAGCATCAGCTATATAATTGCGAACGAGTTCCTCTATGTCAGTGCGATCGTTTATGATGTAAATTCCATTTGGACCCACGTTAGAATGGTTATCGATCTTACCATAGACCACCCAACCCAGTTTAGTCTTTACCACAGCTGGTCCGTTCCAGCCAGACGACTTCACCTTTCTGGGTATGCCTAAGTGCACATTATCAAGACCAATCAACAACTCAGGTTCAACATTGCTATACGACTGCAATGGTATGTTCTCGAGATGTAGATTTTTAAAATACAATTCCTTTCTATTTATTGTTTGTTTGGGCAACTTTAGATTTTTGACCGCTCGAACGCCCTTTAGATCATAAATCGTGTAGCCATTTGTTCCCGATATGCCCATATCGAATCGGCTTGTGCTTTCGGTTACCTGCTTATTGCCAAACCATTGTAATGTCAGATCTTCTTTTGGGCCTTTTAAATGGAGTGCAGCCAAGCTCTCATTCATCAGAGAAACTGCAGACCCTTCGTCAAGGAAAGCAAAACATTCCACTGTGTGACCCTGTGGCCGTACCGGTAGTATCTTGAACAGAAGCGTTGAGCCTTTGCTCTCTGTTGCAGTGCCAGAAAACTCTTTAGAACTGCTCGGTTTTACTACGACAACCGGTTCTTTTTCTATATGCAGCAATGTATTGTGGCGTCTGTTGCAGTTTGGCACTTCGCATTTAACTTGAACTTTGCACTTGTCGCTGCGATGGCTTTCACGCAAGCAACTAAAACATAAGCCCTTTTTCCGTACATACTGTCATTTCTCATCGTGATTCAAGTTTGCGAACCCATTGCACTTCCTCAGCCAGTGACTTCCGTTACACATAATGCATCTTGCTTCCGTTGGATCAGATGTTTGAGGTCTCTGATCTGCATGAAACATTCTTGTTCTCTCCTTCTTTATTTTGGACATTGATTCCGAAGTACTAAGACAGGCCCCATGTACAACTTTCGCCATTGTCTGTAACCATTTGATCAAGTCCTTAATTGTCGCTTCGCGATTAAGCGATATAACATACTTTGACCAGCTGAGCCTTTGCTGCACCGGAAGCTTCCCAATAAGAATGTCCATTAAAAAGCCATCCAAAAAAGCTGACAAGTTCCTCACCTTCGTAGCAAACTCAACCAAGTTTTCTAGTTTATCTTCTGAAATGTTTGGAAATGATCTCACATTATTAATTTGACTCTTTACCAGTTGTTCAGGTCTTCCGAATCGATCCTTTAAAGTTTCCATCACGTCAGGCACATTCTGACTGTGGATAAGTAGACATTCAACTACTTCCCTAGCCCGGCCTACAATCGCCTTTTGTAGGCGCAATAAATTCTGTCGGTCACTATAACCGTACTCCACTGTTGTCATATCAAATGCCTCCTTAAACATTGGCCATGATTCCGGTGTACCATCGAAAGACGGAAGATTATACAACTTTCTAGGCGGTTCTGCTCGTGCCATCAACTCGCTGTTGTTGCTGGCCGCTGTACTTCCAGTCGGCATACAAAAGTTCGCCCGAACTTCCTCCGACTTTACCTCCTCCTCACGTGATGCCGCTCTAGCTTGCTGATGTTCAAATGCCCTACCAACCAGTAAGCCCGTTCTCTCGATTCCAGCCTGAATTGTCTGCATTTGTAGTTCATTCATCCTGACCATTTCCGCTTGAAATGCCTGCATTTGGATCACGTTTGTAGTACGTGTCGCCTCTAACTGTAATTGTTGCATTTGTTTCATCATGTCTGTCATAGTGCTCAACATTAAAAACATCTCGTTCGAGCTTTTCAGTGGCGCCTCATTGTCCCTATTACTGCTGCCCGCATCGCTATCCGCCATAACCGCGCCACTTTGTTCATCAACCATCGGGTCGATTAAACCTGACGCCGTGTTTGCCGCCATTTTTCTAGTTACCACCATCCGACAGAAAATCCCGCCAAATCAACAATCTAATAGGCACATACCTTGTGCTTCTCATAAACGTTTAATTCATCAATCCAATCCTCCTCAGAAGCATCCTCGCCTTTGTCCAAAGGTGGATTGGTCCGCGAAACCAACTGGACCACGAAATAAAAATTGTTGACTTGACCCACGCCGCCGTGGACCCCTTCGCTTATACTTACTCGGACCCTCTCCAAGCGCCCCTCGTCCCAATTTCATCCAAATTGTTGAGGTGTTGAGTTGAGAGTTTTATTTCCTAAGAGAATACATATTAAAACTAACTTAAAACTAATAGCCAATTTACTTACGCTTTTCTCTCCACGGCTCGATATCAAGTGCCTGCTTTCCTACACTAGCCCTTCTCGTCTTACAACACTATGTCTTACAACACTAACAAATCATACGTTCTTACAGCTAAATTGTGTGTAGTCTAACACTATCAAATTAAATTTCAATTTCAAACGGCTTTCGGTATTTCTTTACAACATCCCCGCCATCGTGAATCTAGTCCATCTTTGATTCACCAAAATCCAGTTTGGCTAACATGCATGCCGGTCGTCGCAACTCTCCAGTGCTGGTCTTCACTTTCGCAGATCGTGCTTGGCCATCTCGTCCGGTGTTCACCTCGATGATTCTGCCCTTCTGCCAGTTAACTCGATGCTGTGCGCTGTCGCAAATAAGGACGATATCTCTCAGAGCTAGCGGCTGTACCGAATGATACCACTTGGTGCGTCGACACAAATCAGGCAGGTATTCGTTTACCCACTTGCGCCAAAACGAATGAGTCATCTGTTGCTTAATCCGCAAATCCTTCATGGTAGGGTGATATTCCTCTTCTTGCGGATGCAGAGTCTGAGTGAAGTTGGCTGTACCTAAAAGAAAGTGATTTGGAGTTATAGGATCCCCTGTCGGACTATCTATGGGAATGTGCGTCAAAGGCCGTGAATTAACAATATTTTCAGCTTCGCACATCAAGCTGTAGAGGGTATCCTTCTTTAAATTTCCTTGTAGTAGCGCATGTCCCATAGCTCGTTTTACACTTCCTTGCTGCCTACTACGTCATCAGCAAATCAAACAGAGCACATGCATACACACACACAGACGTAGCGCTACGCAAGTATGTATGTGCATGCGTGTTGTGCTTTGCTTACGGAATGATGGAAGAAAAATTTGAAGTAATAAGAGAAATAATTTGAATGTTTTGTTTGTGTGTTGATGAATTTAGTTGCAAGGAAAGAAATTTCAAAATGTAAAAATATTATTGCCAAGGACTGCATAAACCAAATAAAAGAAAACAATAATAGCGAGTGAGACGTATAACATAGGTATATGTGGGCATCAAACCTTCTTCTTCTTTACTTTTTTTTTGAACTATAATCTTAATCACCATATGTTATGAGCTCTCGCAGTCAAAAGGTAAAAGTGATAAAAAGAACGGTTTTCGGAAATTCCACCGATAAAGGCCTTCAGCAGCTGGATCAGATGTTGCTTTTTGATATTTTTGTTCTTTTTTTTTGTTTTTTTTTTTTAATTGTTTTGTTTTAATGTGTTATACGATTCCATAATGTTTTAAGTGCTTCATACCGACATACAAACTCAAAAAAAAATAAATATACTGTGGGTGCGCAAAAAAAAAGAGTATCTTTCTAATCGTTACTGAATTTACACGTTTAATTTCAACACAAAATTTCTGTTTCTTCATCTATTCCTACAATTATTCGCGATTACACTCCGACAACCAAATCAACATTTTTTTCCAATAACTTATGCGTTAAACGATCTTTTCGTAGCACAAATTAATATTATGGAAAATGTCCATAAAAAAATTCGATATGACCACTTGGTAATTGCTCTCTTTTACACCCGAATTTTCGCCTTGTGACAGCTAAAATCTCAACTGGTCGAGCTATGACGTCACTGCTGACTGATGTTTAACCCCAATGATTAAATTATTTCCTTCCGTAGAGTTTGATTAAATGATCGTCTTGGAGGTCTTAGAGATAAATTAATATGATTATAGTCGAATATCAAAACTTTTTTTTTCTATTGATTTGGATTGGATTTGGATTTGTGACCGAGGCTGTACTACATATAGTTAAAGTTAACCACGAGGCCTTTAGGTTAGGCTTACGCCTCATATGCATCTAGGTCGAGATTGGTATCCAAAATTGTATTTTTTCCAACTGCTTTTTCCTTGTTCTTTTTGTTTGTTTCTGGGCTTACGAATAATTTATTTAACCCGAGTGACTTGACGTATTTGGTGATTTTCACCATTAAAATCTTCGGGGGACGAAACAATTTCTTCTAATTCTTCGTTAAGCCAGAGTAATGAAAAGAGGTGGAAGTGGGCACAGTATAAAAGACACTTTCCATCCTTCAGTATCTTCGACTCGCCAATAGCCCACTGCTGCATACGGCATCTCACTCGCATCTGCAAATATGTGTAACTCTACAGACTCATTACTAAAAGTTGTACCATACCATCTTGGAACCCTTATTGAAGCTATTTCATTGACAAAACGAAGCCATCTTTTCCATTCGATGTACTCTTCTTGATGTATGGATTTGTCCCATTCTAACTTCTTCCTCCAAATAGACTGAAGGAGGAGTTTTGGCATCAACGAGTACTCGACTAATATTCCGAAGGGATCGAAGATTGACATGACGATCCGTAGTACTTCTCGTTTTGTTGGAATTCTTTCATCAGAGAACAGAGATTTGTCGATCTTATTAAATGAAAGTATAAACCCAAATGCATACCAAATACCTTCTGACTATACAATGCCCCAGCATTATCGAGGCTCAGAACATCATCCATGCTACCTTCTCCAAACTTATCATTGCATACTTTAGAGTTAGATACAAATTTCTTCAGCTCAAATCCCCCCTTTCGGTGTATCTGTATCACCTGTTCAGTGATTCTTATTGCTTCTGTTTCGTTGCCATATGAGTGGACGAATTCATCAACATAATGATTCCTCACAATAGCATCAGCCGCCTCTGGAAACAAATCCTTGAATGCATTCTTATTTTTAACAAATTGCGCGGATGCGGGTGAGCATTTCGCTCCAAACGTCATTACCATCATCTCATATGCCTTAAACTCGTCAGTTTCATCTTTTCTCCATAGAATGCGTTGAGCCCATCGGTCTTCTTTGTGTATCATCACGCGATAAAACATTTCTTCTATGTCTGCACAGATACCTACGGACCTTTGTCTAAATTTCATAAGCACGTAACTTAATGGCTGACATTGGTCAGGCCCTCTCATTAGCAGTGCATTCAGCGACACTCCGTCAACTTCCGCTGCAGCATCGAATACTATTCTAATTTTCCCGGGTTTGTGTGGATTGATGACTCCAAAGTGTGGCAGGTACCATGCCTTATCCAGGCTTATGTTCTGTTCTGACTCCTGAATCAGCCGAATACATCCCTTTTGCTCGTATTCCCACATCAGTTTGCAATATTGCTTCCGGTATTCAGGGTCCCTGTTAAACTTATTTTCCAACGATAATTGTCTCTTAATGACCATTTCTTTGCTATCGGGAATGTTAAAATCGTCCGTTTTCCATAACAATCCAGTCTCAAAACGATTGTCCATACGTCTTGTTGTCTTTTCCAGTAGCACATTTGATCTTTCAAGCTCTTGCCCTTGATGCTGACTTTTCACATCTTTTACATCCATTTCAGCATCAGCTATATAATTGCGAACGAGTTCCTCTATGTCAGTGCGATCGTTTATGATGTAAATTCCATTTGGACCCACGTTAGAATGGTTATCGATCTTACCATAGACCACCCAACCCAGTTTAGTCTTTACCACAGCTGGTCCGTTCCAGCCAGACGACTTCACCTTTCTGGGTATGCCTAAGTGCACATTATCAAGACCAATCAACAACTCAGGTTCAACATTGCTATACGACTGCAATGGTATGTTCTCGAGATGTAGATTTTTAAAATACAATTCCTTTCTATTTATTGTTTGTTTGGGCAACTTTAGATTTTTGACCGCTCGAACGCCCTTTAGATCATAAATCGTGTAGCCATTTGTTCCCGATATGCCCATATCGAATCGGCTTGTGCTTTCGGTTACCTGCTTATTGCCAAACCATTGTAATGTCAGATCTTCTTTTGGGCCTTTTAAATGGAGTGCAGCCAAGCTCTCATTCATCAGAGAAACTGCAGACCCTTCGTCAAGGAAAGCAAAACATTCCACTGTGTGACCCTGTAGCCGTACCGGTAGTATCTTGAACAGAAGCGTTGAGCCTTTGCTCTCTGTTGCAGTGCCAGAAAACTCTTTAGAACTGCTCGGTTTTACTACGACAACCGGTTCTTTTTCTATATGCAGCAATGTATTGTGGCGTCTGTTGCAGTTTGGCACTTCGCATTTAACTTGAACTTTGCACTTGTCGCTGCGATGGCTTTCACGCAAGCAACTAAAACATAAGCCCTTTTTCCGTACATACTGTCATTTCTCATCGTGATTCAAGTTTGCGAACCCATTGCACTTCCTCAGCCAGTGACTTCCGTTACACATAATGCATCTTGCTTCCGTTGGATCAGATGTTTGAGGTCTCTGATCTGCATGAAACATTCTTGTTCTCTCCTTCTTTATTTTGGACATTGATTCCGAAGTACTAAGACAGGCCCCATGTACAACTTTCGCCATTGTCTGTAACCATTTGATCAAGTCCTTAATTGTCGCTTCGCGATTAAGCGATATAACATACTTTGACCAGCTGAGCCTTTGCTGCACCGGAAGCTTCCCAATAAGAATGTCCATTAAAAAGCCATCCAAAAAAGCTGACAAGTTCCTCACCTTCGTAGCAAACTCAACCAAGTTTTCTAGTTTATCTTCTGAAATGTTTGGAAATGATCTCACATTATTAATTTGACTCTTTACCAGTTGTTCAGGTCTTCCGAATCGATCCTTTAAAGTTTCCATCACGTCAGGCACATTCTGACTGTGGATAAGTAGACATTCAACTACTTCCCTAGCCCGGCCTACAATCGCCTTTTGTAGGCGCAATAAATTCTGTCGGTCACTATAACCGTACTCCACTGTTGTCATATCAAATGCCTCCTTAAACATTGGCCATGATTCCGGTGTACCATCGAAAGACGGAAGATTATACAACTTTCTAGGCGGTTCTGCTCGTGCCATCAACTCGCTGTTGTTGCTGGCCGCTGTACTTCCAGTCGGCATACAAAAGTTCGCCCGAACTTCCTCCGACTTTACCTCCTCCTCACGTGATGCCGCTCTAGCTTGCTGATGTTCAAATGCCCTACCAACCAGTAAGCCCGTTCTCTCGATTCCAGCCTGAATTGTCTGCATTTGTAGTTCATTCATCCTGACCATTTCCGCTTGAAATGCCTGCATTTGGATCACGTTTGTAGTACGTGTCGCCTCTAACTGTAATTGTTGCATTTGTTTCATCATGTCTGTCATAGTGCTCAACATTAAAAACATCTCGTTCGAGCTTTTCAGTGGCGCCTCATTGTCCCTATTACTGCTGCCCGCATCGCTATCCGCCATAACCGCGCCACTTTGTTCATCAACCATCGGGTCGATTAAACCTGACGCCGTGTTTGCCGCCATTTTTCTAGTTACCACCATCCGACAGAAAATCCCGCCAAATCAACAATCTAATAGGCACATACCTTGTGCTTCTCATAAACGTTTAATTCATCAATCCAATCCTCCTCAGAAGCATCCTCGCCTTTGTCCAAAGGTGGATTGGTCCGCGAAACCAACTGGACCACGAAATAAAAATTGTTGACTTGACCCACGCCGCCGTGGACCCCTTCGCTTATACTTACTCCGGACCCTCTCCAAGCGCCCCTCGTCCCAATTTCATCCAAATTGTTGAGGTGTTGAGTTGAGAGTTTTATTTCCTAAGAGAATACATATTAAAACTAACTTAAAACTAATAGCCAATTTACTTACGCTTTTCTCTCCACGGCTCGATATCAAGTGCCTGCTTTCCTACACTAGCCCTTCTCGTCTTACAACACTATGTCTTACAACACTAACAAATCATACGTTCTTACAGCTAAATTGTGTGTAGTCTAACACTATCAAATTAAATTTCAATTTCAAACGGCTTTCGGTATTTCTTTACAACAGGCGATAAACCCAAATGTGAGTCGGATAATTAGAATTTAAATTACACGCAACCATTACAAACACAGGTAATTCTGACAACTATCAGGAGGAAGATTAACTGGAATTTTATGTCGAATGTCCTTCGCATGATAAGTTCCAATTACTTTCCATTGCAAGGTTTCCAATAAATAATACGCATTTCCAAACTTCTTCTTAACTCGACATTGTGAGAACTGAGGACCTAACTTCTTATTATAGTTCTGACTAAAATTGCTCAAGTTAAAATTTCTTTTAAAAACTTCTTGGCCGACTTTAAATGAAACTGGACTGGATCTTAAATTATACTGCTTTACATTGCATTCGTATGCTTTTTTACTATTGTCTTGAATGTTCTTGCGAATCAAAGTAAGCGATCCGGTCTTTTAAAGGGTATAGATTCTTCTAGCAATTGTGAATTTCTCAAAAGTTTATATTCGTCGCCATGATTAATCATATTAAATTTAAATAGAGCCTTATATGGTGAACATCCTAGAGACTGATGAAGTGCTGACCTAAGAGCACAAGATATATTTGATAAATATTTATCCCATTCTCGTTGATATTGCTTTAAATATGAGCGCACAGCGGACAATAGCGATCTATTAACTCTTTCGGCTGCGTTACTCTGCGTTAAGTATAGCGCCGTAAAAATATGTGGGATTGGGTCTGGCAACTCTGGTGAGCGGGGCGAATTGAGCTAAAGACGAGCAGTCGAACTGAAGAGACGAGCGAGCACGGTTGCAAAAAAGACGAAAGACGAAACGACGCAGAGCAGTAAAGACGACTAATTTCCAACTAAATCTAATTAAAATAATCAAATAAATAGTTTTACGTTAAAATAAACTAAAATACTACAAATAAATATACGGAATAAAACAAATTCCTACAAATATGGGGGCTCAACCTACAAAATAGGCATGATTCAACTTATGTACATATGTATAAAGAAGTAAAAAAGTAATATCAGTGAGTGAGAAAAAGACAAACATACACAAAACGACGCAACAGTGGAATCAAACGACGAAAAAACAGCGCGAAAACGAATAAGAATTAGCATCAAACGACGAAAAATTGGCTGCTAACGACGAAAAAGCGGCAAAGAAACGGTGAAAAAGTTTTCGACGAACGACGAGAAAGTGTTTGAATACGACGATAACTGTGGTGACGTGGCAAACGACGCACAGTGGGGCCTTCTGGCATTTAGCATTGCAAAAATCATAGCGTCTAAACCAATAAAGCGATTTCAAAAATTTAAAAAGCATATGATAAAGAATACCTTAAGCTTCAAAATGAAAGTTTGTCAAAAGTGCTGGGTGTTCGTGGTGCTGTAATATTCAAGGTCAAAGTCAGAAAATATTTCCAAGCATGTTTTTCCTTTAAAAATGGATCGAAACCCGGTTTTTTTCAATCACAAATGGAATTTTTCATTGTTTTAGACGACTATGTGACATTTTTTAATGTTTTAATTTAATTTTTTAACACAATTACAAAACGAAAAAAAATTTTTTTAAATTTTTTTTTAGGTTATTTTTGAAAATTTGCTATTAATGGCTGATTTTCTTCAAAATAATCTTCAATATTTTCATCAATATCTAATAAACTCAACATTTCGGGACTATAGTTGCTATTTTCCAAATCCTTTCGTGATCGCACGTGTCTCAGTGATGCAATAAGTGGGTTCGAAGAGGCTGCTAGCATGTTAAAAAGGTCTTCATTTTGTCTAAGACGAGAAGTTTTTAATGTATTAGTGTATCTGAACCTTTTGTGCTTTTCCTGTGCTTCTTCGGATAGCTCTCCAATTGATATTAAATCCTTTCCGTGAGCCAAAATCCTATGTACCGTTGGGGTAAGTTTTTTTTGCGGATACAATTCAGTCAAAAGTTGAGCAGTCTTTGAAGTATATTCGGCAAATTTTTCACCATTTACCATTTCCTTGCAATTTATAACATTCAAGATAACAGCCAACCTTTTAATGATCTCTTGACTAACACCTGTTATCAAAGATGTCACTTCATCATTTTGAAAAAATCTCCTTGAAGTATTGAAGTATATGTAAACAGGTAGTATTTGCAAAACAACATTACGCAATGTTATCATTTAAATACAAAGAAGCTACAGGCCAATACGCATGCGCTCTTCTTCTTCCTTATACCTGCAGCGCATTTTTTAGGCGAGGTTGCTTTAGTTTTATGGCTTACGCATCGCTGTCGCACCTCTCCGCATATTGGGACTATATACATCTGATAGGTAAATATTTCACCTACCTAGTGTATGTAGTCCGGTAGTGATACTCGTTGATCCTTTTTAGTTGTATTCCACCAAAGTTAAAAAACGCCAATATTTAGAGTATTTTTTAAACGCTTCTAGTTCAATAACTATTTAAGTAATTATTAAAATTTATGAAACATGCTATTAACAAAGAACATACTTTTCAGATAAAACCAAAAAATCCAAGATCGATTGTTGAAATCGCCCAATATTCAGTTTTCAAAGTGCGACTTTTTTTAAAAATTATCATTTTTTCCTTTTCACTAAAAATGTCTCAACTTTGGGCGCTTCTAGCACCCATGAATCTCAACCGATTTCAAAAATTTTTCGGATTCATAATCTCTGAAGTATTTCCTATCGATTGCATATATCATTTTTGCCAAACGCGATCATGAAAAAACGTATTTTTGCAATGCTATCCGAGCAGAGGCCCAACTGTGCGACGTATATATACATATACAATATTAGTGTGTGTGCGTAAGAGAAAGAACTATGAGCAAACTTGAAGACTTTGGAAATGTGCAAGAGGCACTGAAAACTGAAAAGAAATCTAATATTACATTGTTTCACAAGTTTATATACAACTACATCTTTTTAGTGCTCTCTTTGTGCCGGGCCCTGATTTAGATTTTATTATCATTTTTATATTCAAATAGCTTATATATTAGAGTATGACAAGGAAGATGTTATGGAGATTAGATAATCTTTGAATATAGTGAATTATATTTAGTAATTTATAAAAAAAAAGTATTTTATTTCTACAATGAAAATGTTGGGTTTATTTAAACTACATAAACAGAAGTATAAATGGAATTTAACCATTAAAATTGAATTGAGCAAAAGACGGGCAGTCGAACTGAAGAGACGAGCGAGCGCGGTTGCAAAAAAAGACGAAAGACGAAACGACGCAGAGCAGTAAAGACGACTACTTTCCAACTAAATCTAATTAAAATAATCAAATAAATAGTTTTACGTTAAAATAAACTAAAATACTACAAATAAATATACGGAATAAAACAAATTCCTACAAATATTGGGGCTCAACCTACAAATTAGGCATGATTCAACTTATGTATGTATAAAGAAGTAAAAAACTAATATCAGTGAGTGAGAAAAAGACAAACATACACAAAACGACGCAACAGTGGAATCAAACGACGAAAAAACAGCGCGAAAACGAATAAGAATTAGCATCAAACGACGAAAAATTGGCGGCTAACGACGAAAAAGCGGCAAAGAAACGGTGAAACAGTTTTCGACGAACGACGAGAAAGTGTTTGAATACGACAATAACTGTGGTGGCAAACGACGTATATATACATATACAATATTAGTGTGTGTGCGTAAGAGAAAGAACTATGAGCAAACTTGAAGACTTTGGAAATGTGCAAGAGGCACTGAAAACTGAAAAGAAATCTAATATTACATTGTTTCACAAGTTTATATACGAAGAAGAAGGCGATCGTGCAAATCGCCAAAAACTAAGAAAGTTTGAAGGGTTTAATTTTGATTACGACAGAGAACACAGAGAATGATCAAAACGAAGATGATGACGATGACCGCGAAAGAGATGGCGATGTAGGCAATATGCAAGACGAAGACGAAATGTTGTCAGTAGTGAGCGACGAAACGAATAGAACAGCTGCAACAAACGAAAATATGCGAAACAAAACGAATAGGGCAAACTCTACAGTCGTGGCCAACAATATTGATACGCAAAGTGCAGTAAATGTCAACATGCTACCACCGAGGTTCGCTTTGAATTTTCGGGACGTTGAGGACTCTTTACGACCTTTCCATGGCGATGAAACTTTATCAGTTGAAGTATGGATTGAGGATTTCGAAGACATGGCTGACTTGATGCAATATGATAGTTTACAAAAATTTATTTTTGCTAAAAGAGCTATAAAGGACTTGCTAAAATGTTTATTCTGAGTGAACGCGGAATTAAAAATTGGTCAACATTGAAAGAATCACTTTTATATGAGTTTAAAACAGTAATAAGTAGCGCGGAGTTACATAAAAATAAAAATAAAAAAAGGTGAAAGTGTTCAAGAATATTTGTTGAAAATGAAAGAGATGGCATCACGGGGTAATATAGAGAACAGTGCTCTTATGCAGTATGTGATTGACGGAATTAATGACTTGAGTATGAACAAAGCAATATTGTACAATGCTAATAACCTAAAAGAGTTTAAAGAGAAAAAAAAATGTTATGAAAAAATGCGGGAAAAGTCGAATAATCAAAAAATGAGTATAAGAACGTTCAAATCAAAAAAGAAAGTGTAATGAAATACGAAAATAAAGAAAGTGGTATAAAATGCTATAACTGTGGGCAAAAAGGACATATATCTGAGAATTGTGACAATAAGAGTAAAGGAAGAAAGTGTTTTGGTTGCAATAATTTTGGTCACATAGCAAAAGACTGTCCAAATAAAAAGCCTGAAAATAGCACAGATGTTCGTAATACTAATAAAATATCAGCTGATCATATGTTTATGTGTAAAGAAGTATCAATCAATAATGAAAAGTGTATAGCTTGATATGCTTGATACTGGTAGCAAATATAATATCGTAAACGAAACAATTTATAATCGTTTGAAAAAACCTAAGCTCGCTAAAGTTGATAAAGTTCTATACGGTTTCGGAGATAAAAAGAAAGTCGTACCTATCGGTTCGTTTACGGGAAGACTTTTCGTAAGCCAAGAACAGTTTGATTTGTTTTTTTTAGTGGTATCATCTGAATTCCTGGATGATGAAGTGATTTTGGGAGAAGACTTTTGTAAGCAAGCCGAAATAAAAATCAATCGTGATGGCGTACAAATCGGAAAATATAATGATGAAACGGAATTAAGTTCGGTAATGAGAATAAAGGTCGAAAACGAAGAAATTGACATTGACTCAAACGCATCGAAAAGTACAAAGTGCGAAGTGAACGAACTTATCAAAAACTATAAGCCGGAAAAGTTAAAATCGACAAATGTTGAAATGCGTATTGTTCTAAAAGACGATAGTCCAATTTATTCGAGACCACGCAGATTCGCTTTTGCTGAACGGTGCATAATCGATGACCAAGTCGATCAGTGGCTGAAAGACGAAATAATAGAACAATCCGAGTCTGAATTCAGCAGTCCAGTCGTATTAGTAAAAAAACGCGATGGCACTCCACGGCTGTGCATTGACTACAGACGAGTAAACAAGGTAATAGTAAAAGACCATTTTCCATTACCTCTGATTGAAGATCAATTGGATCGGCTACAAGGAGCAACGGTTTTCAGCGCAATCGATTTAAAGAATGGATTTTTCCATGTAGATGTTGAAAAAGAGAGTCGAAGATTCACCTCGTTCGTTACACACAACGGACAGTACCAGTTTTTAAAAGTTCCTTTTGGATTGAAGAACTCCCATGGGGTATTTCAGAGTTAATGCCATTTTTCGTGATTTGACCCGTGCTGGTACGGCTATCCCATACGTCGACGACATTATAATCCCTGGGAAAACTGAGGAGGAAGCCGTCTCCAATCTGAGAAAAGTTTTGAAGCGATGTGAAGAATATGGTTTAGTCCTTAACTTAAAGAAATGTTGTTTTTTGAAGAGAGAAATAGAATTTTTGGGGCATACTATAAAGAATCAGAAGATATGTATCTCAGACACAAAGACCAAAGCTGTAAACAAATTTCCTATGCCGATGAATCAAAAGCAGCTCGAAAGTTTTCTTGGCCTGGTTGGTTATTTTCGCAAGTTCATTGCAGATTTTTCGATTATAGCCAAGCCTCTTACTGATTTATTAAAAAAAATAATGACGATGAGGATGATGAAGACGAAGACGATGAGGACAACGACGAAGATAATAATGACGAGGATGATGAAGAGTATAATGACGAAGATAATGGTGATGATGAGGAGGACAATGACAAAGATGGAGACGATGATGATGAGGAGAAAGATAATGATGAAAATGGGGATCAAGAAGATGATGACGATGATGGAAAAAATAATTCACGATGAGATGATTCAGATTTTTAACGACAACAGAGATGATCTACGGAATATAGCGAAGCAGCAGATCCTTCGTATGTAAGAAGAAAATAAAAAGACCTACAACTAACGTCGCAGACCTGCTTCTATATACAAAGTCGGTGATCTGGTAGCTGTTAAAAGAACCCAACTTGGAGGAGGTTTGAAGCTGAAGCCCAAATATTTAGGTCCGTACCGAATTACCATGGTAAAGGCCAGAGATACATACGACGTCATCATAGATACATTATTCAACGATGGTCCTAGGCGAACTACGACTTGCGCTGCCTATATGAAGCCGTGGGTTCCCTGTGATATAGGATGCATTCGAGGCGAATGCATACTAGGATGGCCCAGTTGTGGGATTGGGTCTGGCAACTCTGGTGAGCGGGGCGAATTGAGCTAAAGACGAGCAGTCGAACTGAAGAGACGAGCGAGCACGGTTGCAAAAAAGACGAAAGACGAAACGACGCAGAGCAGTAAAGACGACTAATTTCCAACTAAATCTAATTAAAATAATCAAATAAATAGTTTTACGTTAAAATAAACTAAAATACTACAAATAAATATACGGAATAAAACAAATTCCTACAAATATGCTTAATTGCGTATTTAGATAAAAAAGCTTCAAAGGCAACAGCCTTTGAACTGGGATCCATTGTCGCTGATAATAATTTCTGGTACTCCATAACAGTGAAAGATTTGCTTTTCTAAAAATTCCTGAATCAAATTTGACGTAAATTTTTTCATTGGGCAAATCCAATGGTATCTGCTAAAATGATCAAGAACTATCAGCAAACCAATATGCCCTGTTTTACTTCGCGGATATGGTCCAAGTAAGTCGATATACAATTTTTGGAACGGTCTGACTGAAACACTTTGTACTCCTATGGGAGGTCTTAATATTTTGTTTGGAGCTTTCGTTTCTTTACAGGTGGCACAAGTGCTTATATATTCTCGAACCTGTTTGGATAATCCTGGCCAAAATAGATTTCTTCTTAATCGCTCTATAGTTTTTTGGACACCTCCATGTGCCGATAACATATTATCATGAGCTTGCTCTATGGCTATTAATCTTAATTTCTGCGGTACCTATAATTTCCAGCAGAACGAATTATCTTCTTCACTACCAGGTGAATGTTCAGTTCGAATATATACAAATTTAATCTTCACTTGTAAATCAAGGAATTTTTCTAAATTCTCACCTACCCTTTGAGTTCTAAATATTCCTTATCTAAAAAAGCTGATGATTCCAAATCTATTATTGGTTCCATCTTTTCCAGAGATTCTATGTCTGCTTCCCAAATTCTTGACAATGCATCTCGAACTATATGATCTTTTCCTTTGCGATGTGAAATCGTAAACTTAAACGCTTGTAACCTTAATATACGTCTAAAATGACTGCTAAACATTCGCGTTCTGTTACGCTATAATTTCCTTGCGCCTCTTAGACATGTATACTATAGGTTTTTCTTCTTGATTATCGGACAACTGAACTAAAACTGCTCCAACCCCTTTATCGCAAGCATCACAATGTACGTAGAATTTCTGATCGAAATTTGGATTGGCTAATACCGGAGCCGTGGTTAAAAGAAATTTAAGTTTATCCATTGCTTCCTGAGCCTCTAAAGTCCACTTAAATGGTTTTTTTGTAGCTAATATATCGGTAATTGGGCAGGTAATTTCTGCAAAATTTCTGATAAACTTTCGGTACCAACCGCAGACTCCTAAAAACCCACGAACTTGTTTCAAATTCTTCGGCGTTGGCCAATTTAAAATACAGGAAATCTTGGAAGGATCAGTGGAAATTCCTCCGCTTCCAATTACATAGCCTAAATAGTTTATTTTTGTCACGCAGAATTGGCTCTTTTCCAAGTTAAGCGTCAAATTGGCTTTACGAAACTGTTCTGCTATTCTTACCAGAACTGCTAAATGAGACAGAAAATCAGATGTTACAATGCATAGGTCATCAAGATAACCAAAAGGTGGAATAATTTCCTCCATCAGGCGACACATGGTTGCAGCGGCATTACAGAGTCCAAAAGGCATAACTGCAAACTGATACAATGGCCTTCCCGGAACTGTGAATACGGTTAACGCCTTCGATTGCTCTGTCAGACATATCTGCCAATAAGCGTTTTTTTGTTGCTAGTATATTCGATACCAACCGCAGACTCCTAAAAACCCACGAACTTGTTTCAAATTCTTCGGCGTTGGCCAATATAAAATACAGGAAATCTTGGAAGCATCAGTAGGAATTCCTCCGCTACCAATTACCTAGCCCAAATAGTTTATTTCTGTCACACAGAATTGGCTCTATGCCAAGTGAAGTGTCAAATTGGCTTTACGAAACTGTTCTGCTATTCTTACCAGAACTGCTAAATGTGACTGAAAATCAGATGTTACAATGCATAGGTCATCAAGATAACCAAAAGCACAATGACGTAACTCTGGTGGAATAATTTCCTCCATCAGGCGACACATGGTTGCAGCGGCATTACAGAGTCCAAAAGGCATAACTGCAAACTGATACAATGGCCTTCCCGGAACTGTGAATACGGTTAACGCCTTCGATTGCTCTGTCAGACATATCTGCCAATAAGCGTCTTTTAAATCAAGTTTTGAAATGATATTTGCTTTCGGTAATCTAGCAAAGACACCCTCGATGCTTTGCAATGGGTATGCATCTTTGTGAGTTACTTCATTCACTTTTCCAGACACAATCTCACTTTGTTAGGCTTCACTACCATTCTCATGGGAGAACTCCAAGTACTTTGAGAAGTTTCTATTACTCTTAGGCTTATCATTCTATCTACTTCTTTGTATAAAAGTTTTTCTACTGCAGGACTTACCGGATAATATCTCTGCTTTACTGGTTTGGCCTCACCAACATCAATGTGGTGTTCGAGCAAAGAAGTACGTACAAAGCCCTGTTTTTCAAAGTTAGGAAACAACTCCTTGACTATCTTTAATTGTTGAAACTCTTTTTCGGTTAACGGACATGTTTCTGTTTCTTTCTCTAATTGGAACTCAGATAAGCGTTCTACTGAACTTATGATTTCTGGAGCTAGATTAAAAATTCTCCAAAAATCTATGCCTAGTATCAGACGTTGCTTAATAGAAGGTATAACATATAATTCCATATCTTTCTCTTGGTCATTATATTGAAGCTTTACTTTCATTACCCCTAAGGTCTTAACCTTATGACGCTTTTCATCAGCTGTTTTCACATTGGAACCCATGCATTTAAATTGTTTATATTTGGACCATTCTTGCTGGGCTAAATCTGCACCCACGCAACTTACATTTGCACCAGTGTCTAGCAAACCCAATTCAGAAAATTGTAAAAGGAGACTTGTGCATAACTACGCATATCAGTTTTGTCTTGGAATATTGTAGATTTAAGTATTGTAACGTGTTTCGCCTTTGTGGAACAAAATAACGCCACCCGTGGCCGAGCGGTTGGTTTACGGTTGGGCGTTCAATCGTCAGGCCTCAGATAGTTCGGCAGAATCGTAAAGAAAACAGAGATGCTTCGTTTCTTTCGGTTATTTTTGTCCTTTATTTTTTTTCTCTCTTGGCGGCACCTAAAACTTTTCAGCCGTCCTCTATCTCTCTCTCTCCTCGTTAAGTTGGCCGCGCTCGCTCCAAAAAAGCTTGTTCTCCCTGTGGCGCCGTTTTTAATGCGCCCAGCCGTAGAAAATGGAACCGCTACTTAATGGGGACGTTACATTACCCCCTCCTTAGACTCGAGGCCAGAGTACCAAGACGTTGCGAGGATCGGGACGGTAAACAGCCAAACGGTTCACAAGTACGGTTCTGGTAACTCTATTTCCAGGGGGTCGAAGTTCGCAGATAAGATCCGAAATCCGACGTACTATTGTAGCGGGCCCAATCCAATCGGATTGTAGCTTTGGGCAACGGCCTACTCTTCGGCTAGGTGAATAGAGCCATACTTCGTCGCCGGGGCAGAATTCCTGAGGATGCGATCGTAGGTCGTGGCGAGTTTTGTTAGTCTGGGCAGCCGTTAGCAGTTGGCGGCGAGCGTTCGCATTTACCACCCGAAGTTGATTTTGCAGCTTAGCCAAGAATTCCGGGACTTCCGTGCTGGTGTTCCAAATAGTAAATCGTTGGGCAGCCTAAGTTCTCTTCTAAACGTTAGCATTGCGGGCGAATAACCGGAGCTCTCATGAACCGCAGATCTGTAGGCCAATAACGCCATGGGCAGCAGCTTATCCCAATCATGCTGGCTGGTAGATACAAACTTTGCCAAGTAATCTAGCAACGTGCGATTGAAACGTTCCACCATGCCGTCCGACTGTGGATGCAGCGGCGTGGTACGTGTCTTTTCAACAGTCATCAACCGCATACAGGCTTGGAAGATCCCCGCTTCGAAGTTGCGTCCTTGATCAGAGTGTAAGACGAATGGAACGCCGAATCGACAGAAGACTTCTTGTACCAATGCTCGAGCTAAAGTTTCGGCTGTCTGGTCCGGTATGGCGGCACATTCCGGCCACTTGCTAAAATAATCCATAACGACCGCGACGTTTCGGTTCCCACGAGGCGTAGTTGGTAGAGGGCCTAGAATGTCAATCGCTAGACGATCGAAAAGGGCTCCCATCAGGCTTGGTTGCAGGCGACCGACGGTTCTTCGAGGTGGTCCTTTGCGTGCATTGCAGATGGCGCTGCGTGCGCACCAGAGGGTTATATCGGCACTTTGGCCGATCCAGTAAAATCGTTTCTTCGCTTTGGCTAAAGTCTTTTTTGCACTGAAGTGGCCTCTTGACGGAGAGTCGTGCACGCCTCGAATGGCAGCATCTACCAGTGAGCGTGGCATAAGGGCTACCGGTATATTCTCCGAGTTTTTTATGGTAATCACTCCTATTTCATCAACGGCTAATCGGTCGTAGAGATGCCACAAGGCTCTAATTTCCGGGTTCTCGCCCCATAATGTATTTTTAGGCGGTCGTTCGGACTTGTTCATCCAATCGCGCACCTTACCGAGGGCCTCGTCGGCCTCTTGCTCCTTACACAGGTCAGGTAACAGGACTTGGGTAAACAACACGGCGACTCCATTTTTCCGTTCGACTCTTTCGCATGAGGGACAGTCGCTACAAGGTCGGCGAGAGAGGCTGCCAGCGTTACCATGTTGTGCCCTTCTGGTTCTTTGAAGTTGTACAGCCACTGTAAAGATGCATGGTCAGTCCGCACGAGAAACGGACGCCCATAAAAATAATGATGAAAGTGTTTAGTGGCACGGACTACGGCGAGGAGCTCTCGACGTGTTACGCAATAGTTGCGTTCTACTGGTTGGAAACATTTACTATAATACTCGATTACTCGTTCTTGTCCATCCTGTAATTGATGGAGCGTCGCTTTCGCCCCAGAATTCGAGGCGTCCGTGTCTAGAATAAATTGACCGGTGTCATTAGGAAACGCCAAGACGGGGGCTGTCGTTAGACACTGCTTCAAGGTGTCAAAGGAGTGACTGCAGTGAGTGTCCCATTCAAAACGTCGAAGTTTCTCAGTCAGCTGGTGGAGCGGTCAAGCGATAGTAGCGAAGTTGGGGATAATCTTGCGGTAGTACGAGCAAAGTCCCAAAAACGATCGCACTTCCTTTCGAGGTGTGGGCCAGCTCAGCACTTTATCAATCTTGTTGGGACACGCTTGTAATCCATCACGACACACGATATGGCCTAGGTAACTAACTTGTTTCTTAAAAAAGCTGCACTTTTTCGGACTAAGTTTAAGGCCAGCTCCTGCCAGTCGTGTAAACACGTCCTGCAGGTGTATGAGGTGATCCTCGGTTGTGCGAGAGTAAACAATCACGTCATCGAGATACACTAACGTGAACTTCCACATCACTCCAGACAGAAGATTGTCCATCAAACGTTCGAACGTGGCGGGGGCGTTGCAAAGCCCAAATGGCATCACATTGAACTCGAACGGTCCAGCATCGCAAGTGAAAGCTGTCTTTGGTCGGGAAGGTTCGTCCATCCGCACCTGCCAGTATCCGCTTTGCAAGTCCATCGTCGAAAACCACTGGGAGCCGTACAACGTTGATAGGATCTCATCCATTTTGGGCAGCGGATATCAGTCCTAGCACCACCGGCGACGACCACGGACTGACGGACGGGCGAATTATGCCTCTGTTCTCCATGTCAGCAACCAGTTGCTGCACCTCAGTTTTGCGTGCAAGAGGTATTCTTCGGGCCTTCTGTTTAATAGGGCGTGCCGGCCCAGTATCGATGTGGTGAGTGGCTAAATTGGTTTGACCAGTCTCGTCATCGTTTCGGGCAAAAATAGGTCGATAGCGATTCAATAGTTCCTTAAGCATTAGTTGTTTTGTAGTCGGCAGGTCCACTTCCTCGAATCGGTCCCAATCGCCAGAATCTGAGCTCGCATCTTTGCATCTGTCGGGTAATACCACTTCTACGGTTTCTAAGTCGCCCAAAACTAGTGTGGGTGGCAGCGTTCTCTCGTGTGCGCTTAGATTCGATATCCTGGCAGAAAATTGGCCAGCCACTGGTTGGACGACACCGGTGCTCAGGACGATATCGTCCGGCAGCTCTGTGTAACCGTCATCCTTCAGTAAGCTTGGTAACGCCGGCTTAGTCGTCGCACATTGCAATCTGACATGCGTATCGGAGCGTGGCGCCAAACAGACGGGAGTCATCAAGTATATTGGATTTCGTGGCGCTTCGGAGGCGCGGAACAAGGGCATGGTACTCCAGTGGAATCTTAGGTGCATCTTATCAAATTGATCACGACCTTGTGTTCTAGCAAAAAATCAGTACCCAGCAGTGTAGGCGTAGAATCATTCACCAGGACAAATCGATGAATCAGGGGCTTGCGCATTTGCAACTCTACCATCGTTTCTTCAGTGGAGGTGAGCGTTGACGACGCCATACCATACATGGTTACCTGGCATGGTGAGGTTCGTATTGGCTGCTGTACATCTCGCCAATTCAATACCGAAACTGCCGCGCCGGTATCCACCATCATTGGCAATGGCCTCTGCTGAAAAAAAACAATACAATGTAAGCTGTCCTTAGCATTTGGTACGGGTGAATACGTAGCTTGGATGGGGTTCCCCGTCCTACGTCGGCCATTTAAAATAGCAGCCTCTTTCCTGTTTACTTCGGGAGGGCATTGGGCGCATGTGTTCTCGCTTCCAACCGAGGGCTCTGTCCATAGTGACTCTTGCAACGGCGAGGTTGGATGCCTGCTGCTCTGGTCCGTGGATGGCTCCAATGTGGTAGGAACGGAATGCTCAAATATGGCAGACCTCTCAACTCCATTAACGGTGGAAATGTTAGAATGGCAAATGTTACTGGTACTGGTGGCCGAATTTCGGATCTCTGGACGGTCGATTATTTTCCACTGGCGAATGCGGTTCCGCGCTTTCACCCTCATCTAGCGTCTCAGTTCGTGATGCCTGGGGACTCGGCGTCAGTGGGCGACTGAGGCGTTCTTCACTGAATTGAGTCTGAGGACTGCTGGTGCATTCACTGGTATTGGAGCTAGAGTAGCTGTATCGTTGGGTTGGGGCGATGTCTACTATTGCCAATGTTCGCCCCGCGACATTGGCATGCTGTTGTTTTCCGAAGGGTGACTTGTTGCTAGCGGTGCCTCTTTGGTGAGCTGGCTGCGACCTCGTCTTCGTCGGCGACGTCTGGGTGTATGGATGACTCCACTCTCGACCACCTGACTGTGCAGAACCGGCTTACCGTGTGTGCGTCCAATCTGGGCTTGCACTCGCATCGCTACGTCCAATGCCTCTTGTAGCTGAATCGGTCGACTAGAAATTACTAATCCCTGTAGCAGAGTTTCGCGCATGCCGTCAATAAATTGTTGCACCAGAATCTGGTCATACATATGTCCGGGCATTCCACTAAAAGCGCATTGGGCCAAGCGTTCCAATTCCAATGCGAAATCAGGCAATGATTCCCTGGGTCTTTGTATCCGATGACGCAACAGTTGATAGCTCGACCGGCAATCTAGCATGAATCGTTGACGCATGGCGGCACACAATGCTGAGTAGGTGAGTGCCATAAAATGTTGATGCGCGACCGCGTAGATTCAACACCACTGCCAAACATTTCTCATCCTCTGCCCACTGATAGTAATTCGCCACCTTGTCTACCAGTCGTTCAAATTCGCCCCAAGATCCAGTTCCATCCGGCGGGACCGGTGGTGATCGCGTCCACGCCGATCCATAGGTGGTAGAAGCGGCCCGTGGCAGTGCTTCCTGCCTTGGTTGGGGTAATCCGCCCCACGTGGTGTGTTCCGGCGGCGAAACGGGCCCTGACGCCGCTGTGGGCTGTGCGCTTATAAAGGACAGTTCTAAGGCTTCGCACTCAACTGATTGTGCTATAGCAATAATAGGACTGCCGTTGACCTCTTCCATTCTGCTGTTACGAGCCTGCGTCGATTTCTTAGGCATTTTACACGTGGTGAGGTTCTTCGCAGTAACCGAACATAACCCCACACCTGACACCAATGTAACGTGTTTCGCCTTTGTGGAACAAAATAACCCCACCCGTGGCCGAGCGGTGGGTTTACGGTTGGGCGTTCAATCGTCAGGCCTCAGATAGTTCGGCAGAATCGTAAAGAAAACAGAGATGCTTCGTTTCTTTCGGTTATTTTTGTCCTTTATTTTTTTTCTCTCTTGGCGGCATCTAAAACTTTTCAGCCGTCCTCTATCTCACTCTCTCCTCGTTAAGTTGGCCGCGCTCGCTCCAAAAAAGCTTGTTCTCCCTGTGGCGCCGTTTTTAATGCGCCCAGCCGTAGAAAATGGAACCGCTACTTAATGGGGGCAGTTTGCCTACTACCCGAGTTGCCACCCAGGCCGTCTACGTTACAGTATCATACTTTTAGCTCTTATATTTCTAAAAAACTTCCTCCTTAGGTGCTTCAAAAATTCTGTTCTTAATTTCTAAATATTTTTTTCATTTTTCGTGATAAGGTAGAAACCTAAGGTTATGATCAACATGTGAGCTATTTATTTCTAGACTATCTGAGTTAGATTGATTCAAATAATCGGATAGGCTTGGTTTTTTGTCCTCTATTGGTTGTGGGACACCCTCACTGGCTGGGATGCCCAGATTTGCCGGCTTTCCGAACGCTTCTTGCAGTTCAAACAATTGGGCTTATAAAAGTTAGGCGTACCGCACCCGTAACAAAATATTCTTCTCTCTTCTAAGCAATCTTCCCACTAATGGCCTTGAGTACAACAGTTCCAACAAGATAATTTCTCAGTGTTTTTCTGCAGAGCTGCTACTTGATGATGCCCTTCCATGGTGCTTACATCTTCTTCTACTTCCTCTAATGCATATACTCGGTGTGATACTATATCTTTTCCTCGTGTATTTGAAAACTTGAGACGACTCGATTCTTTAAGAAAATTCTCTCTCTTGTACCGGGTGACGTAAGTGACTGATTGACCGTATTTCCTCGAAAAGTAGTCGATCCTTCAGATCAGCTAATAAATTACCTTGTACAATTTCTACTAATTCGTCTTCTTCCAATCTTGTAGACAATCGATCCATTAATTGATATATTGCTTCATAAAAACCTTCGAAAGTTTCTCCCGGTTTCTGTTTGCGAGCTCTTATTTGTTCTCTTATTTCATAATTGGACCGCCTATCCTTATATTGATGGCGTATCGCTAAACAAAACTCTGACCAGGTAAGATGGTCAATTCCCTTATGGTATCGCCAATACCAATCTTTAGCTTTACCAACCAGAACAATGTGTATATTCCGACATGAAGCTTCAAAATCTCCACCTAAATGTTCTCGCATCAACGTTTTCGCTCTATATAGAAATTCTTTTACAAGTAAGCCGTTAGAAGATCCATCAAAATGGATTCCCCACTTCTGAATCACCTTCGCAACTTTATTTGTGCGTATTAATTGATAATGTGTTCTTCTGCTACTGCTCGGCGATCTGGTTAGTCGAATACGACTGTTTGGTTGCGCGTTGCTACTTATTAAAGAAATAATCCTTTCTACTGTCTGCTGAATAAGAGATTCCATTTCCGCTCGATTTATTTCGTTACGATAAGGCTGATTAACGTGATGTTGTGTGTTCCTTCGCCGACTAGGTCTACCTCTTTGACAATTCGTCAATTGGTCTGGGTATTGATTGCGGAACTTCTTCATGTTGCGTACTATTCCCTGCATCCAATGGCAATAGGTCGGCATGACTTATGTTGTGTATTTGTGCTTCAATAACGTTTACGTTTATGAGCTCTTCCGTTTTTTTTCCTTGCTGATTTATTTTAAGTTCTTCTCCTGCACTTAAGTAAGACACGCAGGACAGTCTTCCTTTTCTTTAAAATAATTTACTATTCAAGCTTTGTGAAATGAATGCTTGCAATAAGTAATAACTCTGATCTGCGTTTGTGTTTGAATTTCGCTACAGACCAGACAAATATTTTCCCCATAATTTACGGTATTATACACTTCCTCCGTACTATTGTGTAAAGCCATTTAAATACCATACACCAATAGGGTGAGATGGTATATTAAAGTCGCCAAATGTATGTAACAGGCAGAGTAAAGCTTTTCCGACCCCATAAGGTATATATATTCTTGGTCAGTATCAACAGCCGAGTCGATCTAGCCATGTCCGTTTGTCCGTCCGTATGAACGCCTAGATCTCGGAGACTATAAGAGATAGAGCCATCAAATTTGGTATGTAGGCTAACGTAGTATGTAGAGTGATCGAGTTTATTTCAAAACGCCCCTTTCCGCCCCCGCAATTCAAAAAAAAAACGTTTATCTCAAAAACTATTGCAGCTAGAGACACCATATTTGGTATGTATATTTGCTTAGTAAATGCGCACATTTTGTATGTATAAAGACTTTGCCACGCCCCTTTCCGCCCCCGCAATTTGAAAAACTCGATTATCTCCCGTGATTTTAAACCTTGTGGAATCAAATTTGGCACACTTGAATTTGATACTAATACCCAGCAAAATACCAAATTTGATCAAAATCGGACTATAGCCAAGTTATGCAAAAAAAGGGCATTTTTTCCTACTCACCGCAGATAAATTCTCCCGGCGAGCAACTGCAATTATTTCGGCGGCGGTAAAAAAAATAATTACAGAATTGGTGTGTAGCGTATTCGAAGCCCTAATATCGAAAAGAACAAAACGTTAAAGTTAAAAGTGTATATGTAGTTGCAAGTCGGCAACTACAAACAGCAGCAGAGTAACAAGATAGGTGCAAAGAAGAGGCAGATAATCCAAGAAAATCTGGTGCGATGACCGGCACCGGTACCGCCTGAGACCATAGGCCCTGGACAACAGCAGCTGAGCAACGATAAAAAAAAAAGAAGTAGCATCATCATATGGCAGAATGGACACACATGGTCTGGAAAAAAAATGAAATCTGAGTGAGTAGAGGTGATGAGCAATGCCAAGACGTAGCGGAGTTAGGAATCGGCTAAAACAAAGGAAAGCCGAACTTCTTAAGCTACTGTTTGCCACCAACACGACAATTAGTTGGGCAAAGGCAAATAAATTGCAAGCTGAACTAGACAACATCGAGCTGATTCAGCAAAAATTAAAGCAAAAAGGCTCAACCTCTACAGAAATTACGCCTAAAAATATAAAAGTAATTAATACATACGAATCCCAAAAAGCAGAACCCAAGAAGAAAATCCAGACCACACCAGAGAAGAAGTGTCCGGCGGACTGCCCTGGACCATTATATTCGCCATATTGCGAGTACACCTGTGTCAAGAGGACCAGCATCGGCGCCCCAACAGCCTGTGCGAAGACCAGCACCGGCACCGTCTAGCGCGACAAGCTAGACCCGGAGCCAAGAGATCTGAGAAGCCAGCATCGGCGCCCCAACATCCTGTGCGAAGACCAGCACCGGCACCGTCAAGCGCGACGAGGCAGTTGGAAGCACTAGATCCCAGAAACAAAACTAGCAAGGTGATCGAGGAAGTAAAAAAAATTAGGAATCGATGGTTACCTAATCATAACAAATTACTACAGCAAGGGAATTTCGATCATCAGTATTTCACAGATAAAATACATGAAGGAATGTTAAAGATAGTTGCCAAAATAATAGCTACAGGAGAGTCGGAAAAACCAGGCACTAGTAAGTCAGCGTTAGTTGAAGCAGAAGCGAATATGTCAGAAATGTTTGATGGTAGCAAAGGAGAGTCGCGAGGGAATGGAAGTGAAAATAAACAATAAGGAAGGTAAGATTGAGAATGTAACCGCGAGAGGCGAACTACTGGTGTTGCCGAAAATACAGGTACACACGTTTTCTGGAGAACCTAGAAACCTGATTGAAAAGAGAGGATCTAAGTCTTACTCTTAAATTCAATTATTTAAAATCCGCGTTAAAGGGCGAAGCAAGGAGCATGGTAGCCCATCTATTGTCAGGTTCAGCTGACAATTATAGTGCTGCTTGGGAATTGTTAAACAAGCGGTATGAAAATAATCGGAGGGTATTTTCCGAACAATTAAGTCGGATCGTTGATTTACCGATGATCAACAATGAATCAGCAAAAAATGTAAAAGGAGTGATTGACATAGTTAATGAGTCAGTGCACTTAAAGAAAATTAAAACAAATTTGTCCGATGAAGTTGACATAATATTTGCACAACTCATACTTCGGAAATTTGACAGAGAGGCTCTGCAATTGTATGAGAGTCAGATTAGAAAAACCAGGCAAGTTCAAATGCTATCTGATGTGATGAAATACTTGGAGCAAAGATATTGATCACTAGGTGCCATAAAAAAAGAAGAGAAAAGGCCGTTACAAAAAACGTCGGTGGCGGTGTTTAAAGATAGTTGTCCGATCTGCAAAGGTCCCTGGCATAGCGCACCTCTGTGCTATAAGTTTAAAGAGCTAACACCTAAAGAAAGGGCGGAAATAGCAAAAAAAAAGTAGAATTATGTACAGGATGCTTGAAGCATTCAAGCTGAGACTTGGTTAAAACCTGACGTTTTTGACGCCACAGTTTTACGCTCTAATTTCAACATTTTTAGACGTGATCGTACTGATCGTAGGGGTGGTGGAGTTCTTATTGCTGTAGATTCCGCCCTATCATCGGGTCTGATAACAATACCTGTCTCAAGTAGTATCGAATTTATATGCGTTAAGGTATCTTTTACTCGTTTTTCCATTTTTGTTACCTGTTCTTACATTCCGCCCCAATCGGAATGGCCAACCTACTTACTACACTAAGAATCTATTAAATTTATACTTGAACTACTTTCTGACAGAGTTATTAATTGTCCTTGGGGGCTTTAACCTGCCCACTATAACTTGGTTCTTTTAAATTCTAGAGTTCTTATGTATGCCGATGATGTAAAAATCGCTAATCGCATCGTAGACTCTCTCTCATGTCATACCTTGCAAGCTGACCTATTTTTTCGCCATACCAGCATGGGTTTGTCAAGAATAGGTCTACCACAACTAACCTTCTACAGTTTACATCAAGGATGGCCACGTAGTGGCTCTTTTGGCTCCTGTGGCTCTTTACCGGCAGAGGCTGGGCAGAGAAAAAGGTCATTTTTTGGTCGAACTTGTGGACAGAGGGACGCACAAGCACCGAATTTTACGGGGAGGGGGAAAAAGGTCGAGATCTCGAGCTCGCAGCTTGTAGGCAGAGAGACGCACAAGCACCGAATTTTGCGGAGAGGGGGAAAAAGGTCGAGATCTCGAGCTCGCAGCTTGTGGGCAGAGACGGACAAGCACCGAATTTTGCGGAGAGGGGAAAAAGGGTCGCGATCGCGAGCTCGCAGCTTGTGGGCAGAGAGACGGACAAGCACCGAATTTTGCGGAGAGGGGGAAAAAGGTCGCGATCGCGAGCTCGCAGCTTGTGGGCAGAGAGACGGACAAGCACCGAATTTTGCGGAGAGGGGGAAAAAGGGTCGCGATCGCGAGCTCGCAGCTTGTGGGCAGAGAGACGGACAAGCACCGAATTTTACGGGGAGGGGGAAAAAGGGTCGCGATCGCGAGCTCGCAGCTTGTAGGCAGAGAGACGGACAAGCACCGAATTTTACGGAGAGGGGGAAAAGGGTCGCGATCTCGAGAACACGACAAAAACTACCCTTATTTTCTCGCTCGAGATCGCGACCCTTTTCCCCCCTCTCCGTAAAATTCGGTGCTTGTCCGTCTCTGCCTACAAGCTGCGAGCTCGCGATCGCGACCCTTTTCCCCCTCTCCGCAAAATTCGGTGCTTGTCCGTCTCTCTGCCCACAAGCTGCGAGCTCGAGATCTCGACCTTTTTCCCCTCTCCGCAAAATTCGGTGCTTGTGCGTCTCTCTGCCTACAAGCTGCGAGCTCGTGATCTCGACCTTTTTCCCCCTCCCCGTAAAATTCGGTGCTTGTCCGCCTCTCTGCCCACAAGCTGCGAGCTCGCGATCGCGACCCTTTTTCCCCTCCCCGCAAAATTCGGTGCTTGTGCGTCCCTCTGTCTACAAGTTCGACCAAAAAATGACCTTTTTCTCTGCCCAGCCTCTGCCGCCGATGCTCTGGCTCCCAACAGAAATTTCCGTGGCCACCCCTGGTTTACATCTTTAGTAATCTAAGGTTTTAAGAAACAAAAGCAAACTAATGTTATATATACGGATTTCAGTAAGGCTTTCGATTCGGTAAACCATGCATTACTATTACATAAGCTGAATTTAGTTGGCTTTCCGGATGCTCTGCTTGCTTGGATATCACAATATCTAAGCAATAGGAGGCAGAGGGTTCTTTTTAAGTCCTCTCTTTCTAGGATCATTTGTGTTGCCACTGCCACAGGGCAGTCACCTTGGCCCATTACTGTTGACCATTTTTATTAATGATCTCCCCACCGTTCTTTTAAATTCTAGAGTTCTTATGTATGCCGATGATGTAAAAATCGCTAATCGCATCGTAGACTCTCTATCATGTCATACCTTGCAAGCTGACCTGAATGCTTTTCAGGGGTGGTGTATGGCTAACTTGTTATCGTTAAACTGTTCTAAGTGCAAAATTATGTCTTTTTACAGAGGTTCTCCCCAAGTAACGAGTTACTTTTTAAATAATTTCCCGTTAGAAAGAATTAATAATACTTCATTGGTTGTAAAAGATTTGGGGATCTTAATAGACCACAAACTTAGTTTTAATCAGCATATATCGACTACTGTTAGTAGGGCTAAAAGTGTTCTTGGCTTTATAAAGCGCTGGTCGAAGGAGTTCAAGGATGCATATACTACCAAAATACTTTATACTTCTTTAGTCCGCCCCATATTGGAGTATGGATCTTGTGTATGGTCTCCTCAAAATGAGTTTTATCAAAACAAATTAGAATCTGTACAAAAACAATTTTTACTCTTTGCCTTTCGTGATTTGCGCTGGGATCCAACTGTACAACTTCCATGTATGCCGATGATGTAAAATTAAGTTAATTAACCTTCCTTCTTTAGCTAATCGTAGAACTATGCTTGGTGTAACTTTTCTTTACAAACTTTTGAATGGTGAGATTGACTCTTCCGAGCTGTTGAGCCAAATTAACATTTCTGTTCCATCTAGAAGGACCCGCAATTTCACACCGCGTTTACTTCCCACTTGCACAACTAACTTTTCTCTGCATGAACCTTTTCGTATACTATGTAGTGACTACAACAGACTTTGGCACGTTATCGGTTCCGAAACATCGCTTCCCGGTATAAAAACTGCGATCTTGTCCTTCCTCGCTCGTAACTAGTTGTAATCATCTTTATTTTAACCTATCCTGTTTTCTTTTTATATGTAACTCATTATCTTATTACATTTAATATTTTCTATTTCTTTAGTTTAATTTTATGTTTATATATGTATTACGCCTATGCCCTTAGGTCGGAGTGGGTAGAGGTTGTAACATTAATTTTACTTAGGGTCATTCGTAACAGGCCCGGGCTTGGTGTCATATGGGCCACTTGTTCGTACTGAGCGTTGTACGACTACGTCTATAGAAACAAAAACTGTTGGCCACAGCTCTAATACAAGTTAAAAAAATAAATGGAGAGTATGAAACATTAAGAGCCTTAATTGATAATGGCTCTCAGAGCACTATTTTGTCTGAAGAAGCCGCTAATTGAACTCGTCTCGTTGTGCCAAAATTAATATACCCTTTTTGCAAGGGTATAAAAATAAATGGAGAGTATGAAACACTAAGAGTATTGATTGAGTGGTTCTCAGCTCAAATGTTAAAATTACCTAAGATCAAGAAACAATAAAAAATAAGTGGCGTATCTATATATAAATAACAAAAATTAATACGTCGAAGTATAAGGTGAATATTAAAATGAAGACACGGGATTCGGAAAAGGAACTGTATATTGTACAATTGTATTGCCGCAATTAATGAAAGCTCTTCCATCAAAAATAGCAAACGTGGATATGTCAAAATGGCAAACTTACGTTCTAGCTGACACTACCTTTGATAAACCTTGTAGGGTTGATATGATAATAGGGTAGACGTATATTCCCACATTTTAAAAAGTGAAGTTGCCAAGATTAACGGCTTGCTGGGACAAAACACTCAATTTGGCTGGAGCGTGTCAGGATGTACTAAGTCAAAAGGAGATGAGTCGATAGTAGCTACAACAATAGACTTTACAGATATGGAGCGTTTCTGGGAGTTGGAGGCAGACGAAAAAAGATGATATAGAAGCTAATCAATGTGAAGAAAATTTTAACAAGACAACAAACATTGATAACTCTGGAAGATATGTGTTAACGATCTCATTTAAGCAAGAAAAGGAATTAGGTGACTCGAAGGCACAGGCAACTGCGCGATTCCTCAACTTGGAGAAAAAATTTGAGAAAAATCCAAAACTTAAGGAGGAGTACGAAAAGTTTATTAAAGAATATTTCGAGTTAGGCCACATGGTAGGAACTAAGGATGATGGTGCTTATTACCTTCCACATCAAGCAGTAGTAAAAGAAGAGAGTTTGACAACTAAATTAAGAGTTGTATTTGACGCTTCTGCAAAAGCCACGAATAACAGAAGTCTCAATGATGTGATGTGGATCGGGCCGCGACTCCAAGAAGACATATTCGACATAATATTAAAATGGCGAAAATGGCAGTACATCTGCAGATATTGAGAAAATGTATCGGCAGATAAACATTGATCAAGACGATCAAAAATATTTGCATATTTTGTGGAGAAATTCCCCGCAGAAAAAGTTAAGAAAATATAAATTGACAACAGTAACGTACGGTACTGCATCGGCACCTTACTTAGCTACAAGGGTACTGAATTAAAACCTTGTGGCTGCAGTGGGAGCCATATAAAGACGAATTTAAATTTAAGGTAAACTGTGACGAGAACGTGAAGGTGAATAAAAGAGGGGTACTATCCACACTAGCCAAAATTTATGATCCACTATGTTGGCTAGCACAGAGAAACAGTAATAGGCAACTGAAATTTCCGTGGCCACCCCTGGTTTACATCTTTAGTAATCTAAGGTTTTAAGAAACAAAAGCAAACTAATGTTATATATACGGATTTCAGTAAGGCTTTCGATTCGGTAAACCATGCATTACTATTACATAAGCTGAATTTAGTTGGCTTTCCGGATGCTCTGCTTGCTTGGATATCACAATATCTAAGCAATAGGAGGCAGAGGGTTCTTTTTAAGTCCTCTCTTTCTAGGATCATTTGTGTTGCCACTGCCACAGGGCAGTCACCTTGGCCCATTACTGTTGACCATTTTTATTAATGATCTCCCCACCGTTCTTTTAAATTCTAGAGTTCTTATGTATGCCGATGATGTAAAAATCGCTAATCGCATCGTAGACTCTCTATCATGTCATACCTTGCAAGCTGACCTGAATGCTTTTCAGGGGTGGTGTATGGCTAACTTGTTATCGTTAAACTGTTCTAAGTGCAAAATTATGTCTTTTTACAGAGGTTCTCCCCAAGTAACGAGTTACTTTTTAAATAATTTCCCGTTAGAAAGAATTAATAATACTTCATTGGTTGTAAAAGATTTGGGGATCTTAATAGACCACAAACTTAGTTTTAATCAGCATATATCGACTACTGTTAGTAGGGCTAAAAGCGTTCTTGGCTTTATAAAGCGCTGGTCGAAGGAGTTCAAGGATGCATATACTACCAAAATACTTCTTTAGTCCGCCCCATATTGGAGTATGGATCTTGTGTATGGTCTCCTCAAAATGAGTTTTATCAAAACAAATTAGAATCTGTACAAAAACAATTTTTACTCTTTGCCTTTCGTGATTTGCGCTGGGATCCAACTGTACAACTTCCATGTATGCCGATGATGTAAAATTAAGTTAATTAACCTTCCTTCTTTAGCTAATCGTAGAACTATGCTTGGTGTAACTTTTCTTTACAAACTTTTGAATGGTGAGATTGACTCTTCCGAGCTGTTGAGCCAAATTAACATTTCTGTTCCATCTAGAAGGACCCGCAATTTCACACCGCGTTTACTTCCCACTTGCACAACTAACTTTTCTCTGCATGAACCTTTTCGTATACTATGTAGTGACTACAACAGACTTTGGCACGTTATCGGTTCCGAAACATCGCTTCCCGGTATAAAAACTGCGATCTTGTCCTTCCTCGCTCGTAACTAGTTGTAATCATCTTTATTTTAACCTATCCTGTTTTCTTTTTATATGTAACTCATTATCTTATTACATTTAATATTTTCTATTTCTTTAGTTTAATTTTATGTTTATATATGTATTACGCCTATGCCCTTAGGTCGGAGTGGGGTAGAGGTTGTAACATTAATTTTACTTAGGGTCATTCGTAACAGGCCCGGGCTTGGTGTCATATGGGCCACTTGTTCGTACTGAGCGTTGTACGACTACGTCTATAGAAACAAAAACTGTTGGCCACAGCTCTAATACAAGTTAAAAAAATAAATGGAGAGTATGAAACATTAAGAGCCTTAATTGATAATGGCTCTCAGAGCACTATTTTGTCTGAAGAAGCCGCTAATTGAACTCGTCTCGTTGTGCCAAAATTAATATACCCTTTTTGCAAGGGTATAAAAATAAATGGAGAGTATGAAACACTAAGAGTATTGATTGAGTGGTTCTCAGCTCAAATGTTAAAATTACCTAAGATCAAGAAACAATAAAAAAATAAGTGGCGTATCTATATATAAATAACAAAAATTAATACGTCGAAGTATAAGGTGAATATTAAAATGAAGACACGGGATTCGGAAAAGGAACTGTATATTGTACAATTGTATTGCCGCAATTAATGAAAGCTCTTCCATCAAAAATAGCAAACGTGGATATGTCAAAATGGCAAACTTACGTTCTAGCTGACACTACCTTTGATAAACCTTGTAGGGTTGATATGATAATAGGGGTAGACGTATATTCCCACATTTTAAAAAGTGAAGTTGCCAAGATTAACGGCTTGCTGGGACAAAACACTCAATTTGGCTGGAGCGTGTCAGGATGTACTAAGTCAAAAGGAGATGAGTCGATAGTAGCTACAACAATAGACTTTACAGATATGGAGCGTTTCTGGGAGTTGGAGGCAGACGAAAAAGATGATATAGAAGCTAATCAATGTGAAGAAAATTTTAACAAGACAACAAACATTGATAACTCTGGAAGATATGTGTTAACGATCTCATTTAAGCAAGAAAAGGAATTAGGTGACTCGAAGGCACAGGCAACTGCGCGATTCCTCAACTTGGAGAAAAAATTTGAGAAAAATCCAAAACTTAAGGAGGAGTACGAAAAGTTTATTAAAGAATATTTCGAGTTAGGCCACATGGTAGGAACTAAGGATGATGGTGCTTATTACCTTCCACATCAAGCAGTAGTAAAAGAAGAGAGTTTGACAACTAAATTAAGAGTTGTATTTGACGCTTCTGCAAAAGCCACGAATAACAGAAGTCTCAATGATGTGATGTGGATCGGGCCGCGACTCCAAGAAGACATATTCGACATAATATTAAAATGGCGAAAATGGCAGTACATCTGCAGATATTGAGAAAATGTATCGGCAGATAAACATTGATCAAGACGATCAAAAATATTTGCATATTTTGTGGAGAAATTCCCCGCAGAAAAAGTTAAGAAAATATAAATTGACAACAGTAACGTACGGTACTGCATCGGCACCTTACTTAGCTACAAGGGTACTGAATTAAAACCTTGTGGCTGCAGTGGGAGCCATATAAAGACGAATTTAAATTTAAGGTAAACTGTGACGAGAACGTGAAGGTGAATAAAAGAGGGGTACTATCCACACTAGCCAAAATTTATGATCCACTATGTTGGCTAGCACAGAGAAACAGTAATAGGCAAGTTATTCATGCAGAAGTTGTGTCTAGCGGAGCAAAATTGGGATCAAGAGTTGTCTAAAAACGAAACAACAGAATAAAAATTCTTCAGAGACAATTTGGGGTATCTGGAAGAAGTCAGATGGATCAAAACACAACCTAATATGTTGTTACAGATTCATGGTTTTGCTGACGCTTCAGAGAAGGCATATGCAGCGGTAGTATATGCTAAAATAGGTGACGCAGTTACCTTAATAGCCAGCAAGAACAAAGTTAATCCAATCAAAAATAGGAAGTCTATTCCTAAATTGGAATTATGTGCAGCACACTTGCTATCGCAATTGCTAAAAAGAGTCCAGCAATCTATTGCTGTTCCAGCTGAAATAATTGCTTGGAGTGACTCTACTATCACACTGTGCTGGATAAAAAACGGGGCTAGTAAGGAAAAATTCGTTAGGCGTCGCATAGAGGATATCCTAAGAATCAAAGAAATAACATGGAACCATGTAAAATCTGAAGATAACCCTGCAGATATAGCTTCAAGGGGTATTTGTCCAAATAAGTTAAAAGATTGCGAATTGTGGTGGAATGGGCCAAAGTGGCTCGGTGAGGCAAATTTTAAATGGCCTAAACAAAAAACAGATGATGACAAGAGTATTGTAAATTCCGTACTAGTAAATACAGAACGCAGTATTGTGCAGGAGCTAGTTGGAAAGTATTCCTGTATGAATAAGCTGGCCAGAATTACGGCATATGTATTAAAATTTATTGGCATTAGAATAAGGGATAGACTGTACCCATCATATCTCACCGTCAGTGAGCTTAAGAATGCTAAAAATTTTATAATTAAACACCAACTGGTGTTTAATTTATAGAGAGATATCATGTCTTACGCAGAACAAGCAAATTGATATGAAAAGCAAAATTTTAAGCTTAAATTAAAATTTTGATGACGATGGAATATTGCGCGTGGGGGGAAGATTGCAAAATGCCAACATATGCTTTGACACCAAACATCCTGTGATTTTAGATAAATCACATCTAAAAATGCTGTTGATTAAGGATGCTCATAAGGAAACTCTACATGGAGGAATTAATCTTATGAGAAGCCAAATTCAAAGGAGAGTTTGGATGTTCGGATTGAAAAACTCCCTTAAAAAATACCTAAGGGAATGCGTCATTTGTGCCAGATACCGCCAAGTAACTGCGGAGCAAATTATGTGTAACCTGCCCAAAAATAGGGTAACGGTGTCATCTCCATTTCATAACATGGGGATTGATTTTGCCGGTCCATATTATATAAGATGCTCAAAAAATCGGGGACAAAAAACATTCAAAGGGTACATAGCAGCAGTATTCGTATGCTTGTCAACTAAAGCAATTCATTTAGAAGTTGTTAGTGTCTTGACAACTGAGGCTTTCCTAGCAGCATTTCGAAGATTTGTTGCAAGACGGGGTAAACGCGCTAACATATATTCTGATAAGGGTACAAATTTTGTGGGAGCGGCTAGGAGGCTCGATGAAGAATTCAAAAAAGGAATTGAACGTTAAGGTTGCCCCTGTTCTAGAGCGAGAACATATTAGCTGGCATTTTATCCCCCCGGCAGAACCTCACTTTGGAGGTATATGGGAAGCTGGGGTAAAGTCGGTTAAGTATCATCTAAAAAGAGTCATAGGAGACAGTAACCTCACATATGAAGAACTTGCAACATTGTTGTGCCAAATAGAAGCCGTGCTAAATTCACGTCCATTGTATACGACGGGTGAAGATATGGACAACAACGATGTGTTAACTCCCGGTCATTTCCTAATTGGAAGACCAAAATTGGAAACAGCCGAGTCCACATCAGAGGAAATGAAGTAAGTAAGTCGTCTCGCCGACTTAGGTATACCATACACCAACAAAACAAATATTACAAATTTGTAATAACAAATGCATTTTGCCTATTTGAAAAAAATTCTGTTCACATGCTTTTTACAAGCATATCTTAGTATCTGACTGACTCATGCATCTGAGCACCCTAGCGCCCCCACCCGCCAACGACCAACTCCGGCCTTATGGAAAAACGTTTATATGCAATCAATTTGGCTGGAGCGTGTCGGGATGTACTAAGTCAAAAGGAGATGAGTCGATAGTAGCTACAACAATAGACTTTACAGATATGGAGCGTTTCTGGGAGTTGGAGGCAGACGAAAAAGATGATATAGAAGCTAATCAATGTGAAGAAAATTTTAACAAGACAACAAACATTGATAACTCTGTGTTAACGATCTCATTTAAGCAAGAAAAGGAATTAGGTGACTCGAAGGCACAGGCAACTGCGCGATTCCTCAACTTGGAGAAAAAATTTGAGAAAAATCCAAAACTTAAGGAGGAGTACGAAAAGTTTATTAAAGAATATTTCGAGTTAGGCCACATGGTAGGAACTAAGGATGATGGTGCTTATTACCTTCCACATCAAGCAGTAGTAAAAGAAGAGAGTTTGACAACTAAATTAAGAGTTGTATTTGACGCTTCTGCAAAAGCCACGAATAACAGAAGTCTCAATGATGTGATGTGGATCGGGCCGCGACTCCAAGAAGACATATTCGACATAATATTAAAATGGCGAAAATGGCAGTACATCTGCAGATATTGAGAAAATGTATCGGCAGATAAACATTGATCAAGACGATCAAAAATATTTGCATATTTTGTGGAGAAATTCCCCCGCAGAAAAAGTTAAGAAAATATAAATTGACAACAGTAACGTACGGTACTGCATCGGCACCTTACTTAGCTACAAGGGTACTGAATTAAAACCTTGTGGCTGCAGTGGGAGCCATATAAAGACGAATTTAAATTTAAGGTAAACTGTGACGAGAACGTGAAGGTGAATAAAAGAGGGGTACTATCCACACTAGCCAAAATTTATGATCCACTATGTTGGCTAGCACAGAGAAACAGTAATAGGCAAGTTATTCATGCAGAAGTTGTGTCTAGCGGAGCAAAATTGGGATCAAGAGTTGTCTAAAAAACGAAACAACAGAATAAAAATTCTTCAGAGACAATTTGGGGTATCTGGAAGAAGTCAGATGGATCAAAACACAACCTAATATGTTGTTACAGATTCATGGTTTTGCTGACGCTTCAGAGAAGGCATATGCAGCGGTAGTATATGCTAAAATAGGTGACGCAGTTACCTTAATAGCCAGCAAGAACAAAGTTAATCCAATCAAAAATAGGAAGTCTATTCCTAAATTGGAATTATGTGCAGCACACTTGCTATCGCAATTGCTAAAAAAGAGTCCAGCAATCTATTGCTGTTCCAGCTGAAATAATTGCTTGGAGTGACTCTACTATCACACTGTGCTGGATAAAAAACGGGGCTAGTAAGGAAAAATTCGTTAGGCGTCGCATAGAGGATATCCTAAGAATCAAAGAAATAACATGGAACCATGTAAAATCTGAAGATAACCCTGCAGATATAGCTTCAAGGGGTATTTGTCCAAATAAGTTAAAAGATTGCGAATTGTGGTGGAATGGGCCAAAGTGGCTCGGTGAGGCAAATTTTAAATGGCCTAAACAAAAAACAGATGATGACAAGAGTATTGTAAATTCCGTACTAGTAAATACAGAACGCAGTATTGTGCAGGAGCTAGTTGGAAAGTATTCCTGTATGAATAAGCTGGCCAGAATTACGGCATATGTATTAAAATTTATTGGCATTAGAATAAGGGATAGACTGTACCCATCATATCTCACCGTCAGTGAGCTTAAGAATGCTAAAAATTTTATAATTAAACACCAACTGGTGTTTAATTTATAGAGAGATATCATGTCTTACGCAGAACAAGCAAATTGATATGAAAAGCAAAATTTTAAGCTTAAATTAAAATTTTGATGACGATGGAATATTGCGCGTGGGGGGAAGATTGCAAAATGCCAACATATGCTTTGACACCAAACATCCTGTGATTTTAGATAAATCACATCTAAAAATGCTGTTGATTAAGGATGCTCATAAGGAAACTCTACATGGAGGAATTAATTTTATGAGAAGCCAAATTCAAAGGAGAGTTTGGATGTTCGGATTGAAAAACTCCCTAAAAAATACCTAAGGGAATGCGTCATTTGTGCCAGATACCGCCAAGTAACTGCGGAGCAAATTATGTGTAACCTGCCCAAAAATAGGGTAACGGTGTCATCTCCATTTCATAACATGGGGATTGATTTTGCCGGTCCATATTATATAAGATGCTCAAAAAATCGGGGACAAAAAACATTCAAAGGGTACATAGCAGCAGTATTCGTATGCTTGTCAACTAAAGCAATTCATTTAGAAGTTGTTAGTGTCTTGACAACTGAGGCTTTCCTAGCAGCATTTCGAAGATTTGTTGCAAGACGGGGTAAACGCGCTAACATATATTCTGATAAGGGTACAAATTTTGTGGGAGCGGCTAGGAGGCTCGATGAAGAATTCAAAAAAGGAATTGAACGTTAAGGTTGCCCCTGTTCTAGAGCGAGAACAGATTAGCTGGCATTTTATCCCCCCGGCAGAACCTCACTTTGGAGGTATATGGGAAGCTGGGGTAAAGGCGGTTAAGTATCATCTAAAAAGAGTCATAGGAGACAGTAACCTCACATATGAAGAACTTGCAACATTGTTGTGCCAAATAGAAGCCGTGCTAAATTCACGTCCATTGTATACGACGGGTGAAGATATGGACAACAACGATGTGTTAACTCCCGGTCATTTCCTAATTGGAAGACCAAAATTGGAAACAGCCGAGTCCACATCAGAGGAAATGAAGTAAGTAAGTCGTCTCGCCGACTTAGGTATACCATACACCAACAAAACAAATATTTCAAATTTGTAATAACAAATGCATTTTGCCTATTTGAAAAAAATTCTGTTCACATGCTTTTTACAAGCATATCTTAGTATCTGACTGACTCATGCATCTGAGCACCCTAGCGCCCCCACCCGCCAACGACCAACTCCGGCCTTATGGAAAAACGTTTATATGCATAACTTGGCTATTTTTTGTCCGATTTTGATCAAATTTGGTATTTTGCTGGGTATTAGTATCAAATTCAAGTGTGCCAAATTTTGATTCCACAAGGTAAAAAATTACGGGAGATAATCGAGTTTTTCAAATTTTGGGGGCGGAAAGGGGCGTGGCAAAATCTTTATACATACAAAATGTGCGCATTCACTAAGCAAATATACATACCAAAGACGGTGTCTCTAGCTACAATAGTTTTTGAGATTAACGTTTTTTTTGAATTGCAGGGGCGGATAGGGGCGTGGCAAAATCTTTATAATTACAAAATGAGCGCATTTACTAAGCAAATATACATACCAAATATGGTGTCTCTAGCTGCAATAGTTTTTAAGATAAACGTTTTTTTTGAATTGCGGGGGCGGAAAGGGGCGTGGCAAAATTTTGAAATAAACTCGATCACTCTACATACTACATGAGCCTACATACCAAATTTGGTGGCTCTATCTCTTATAGTCTCTGAGATCTAGGCGTTCATACGGACGGACAGACGGACGGACGGACAGACGGACGGACAGACGGACATGGCTATATCGACTCGGCTGCTGATACTGATCAAGAATATATATACTTTATGGGGTCGGAAAAGCTTCCTTCTGCCTGTTACATACATTTCGGCGACTTTAATATACCATTTCACCCTATGGGTGTATGGTATAAAAATTGGAAATTTAGACAGATGGAAACTAATTCAAAAAAATGATAAAAGATTTTTGGTTGAAATGAAAAGACAAGTATCTATATACTCTCCAGCAAAGGAATAAGTGGCGACGAACCACAGAAAATTTAGAGAATGGTCAGGTCGTACTGATCAAAGATGAAAATTGTCACCCAGCCAGGTGGCCTCTGGCCAAGATTGAATAAATTCACAAAGGCAGGGACGATAAAGTAAGAGTGGTAAAAGTCAAATTGCAGGAAGGGTCAAGACCTATAAATAAAATCTGTCCACTTATTGGGGTCAAATCATCAGAAGGCGTTGAAGAGAATCGATATCGGAAAGGTACCAGGTTCGGTCATATGTCCAAAATAGGAACCGTATTGATGTTAGCAATGTTTATGATGCTTTGTCAACTTTCGAATGCAGCGAGCATTAAAGATAATAGACCAAAAATAACGGTAGAGGAACTAAACACAACAGCCGCATTGTACTTAGATCCAATGGGTGAAGTGGAAGTAGTAGCTTTCTCACGGGATCTGGTAGTATACTACGACATGTCGGCATATTTTGAAATGCTCAGTCAAGGTGACAGAATGATTCCCAAATTGAGGGGCTTATGCCAAAAACTGTATAATTTCGAAGACCAGTGTCAGTTTGTATTGAACAACACGGTTAAGCGAATTAAAGATATCGATGAAAATAATGTGCTATTCATGATGCAAGAAAAGGCAAGACGCAAGCGAGCACCGTTTGAATTCATGGGGTCACTGTAGCATATTTTATTCGGTGTCATGGATGCGGACGATAGGATACAAATAGAAGAAAACATGAGAAATTTGCTCACAAATCAGCAAATTTTAAAGCATCTGCAAGAAAAGCAGACATCGGTGGTAGACTACACGGCTAACATTCTTAATGAGATAAATGAAAACTTTGGCAACATGAACAAACGGATTGAAAATGTGACAGAATTGTTTAAAGAAAGTTATTACGTGTATAGAGAATCCATTCGGTTATTCATGATTGTAAATGAATTAAGCTCCGTGGTTGATGAATGTGAAAAAATTCAGACAGGAATTATAAGTTTATTGATAGACATTAACCATGGTAGATTGAATACTAATATTTTAAAGCCAAACCAAATGAAATTAGAAATAACTAAAATAAAAGAAAAATTATCTGAAGCTTTAGTTCTGTCAGGTAAAAGGAGCGGAAAGGAGTTAAAAGACATATATGCTCTGTTGACGGCCAAAGGGATCTTTTTTGACAGGAAATTAATTATAAGTGCTAAAATACCACTTTTCAGTAGGCATCCATCCTTCCTCTACAGAGTTATTCCAATTCCCGTTCGATTGGTCAGTAATCAATTGGTAACAGTGTAGCGTGCGCTAGTTTAAACTTTCAAATTTTTAAACTTAACGTCTTTACGCGCCACTTTGCCAATAGCGATTAATCAATAAATAAAAATATTGGTATCGATCGAGCGATAACCGCATAATATGGGGATAGCGATAAATGATCTATCGTTTTTCTTGAGGTGGCAACGCGCTTCATTTTTTTCTGCTAGGCTTCATTTTTATTTTAATTCCGATGAGAAAAGTGTTCAATAAAAAAAGCTGTAGCCCAAATCTTTGGTTATAAATCATAGCAGGTATGTAGGTTAATTCGAATTTTTGCCCCGCCGCCATCTGCATCTTACTCCAAATCCTAGATTGGAAACCTTACTTTTTCCGGCCAATATTCCTGGTAGCTTTCGTTTGGGAGGATTATTTTTTGGGAACCGGCGAGTTTACAAATATCCATTTCTGGTGACGGAGCACGTGTATTCGAATTTTCGGTTGTCGTGGCCTTCTGGAATTGGCATTCAGGACATTGAAAAGCCACCGCCAACTAAACACCGGCAGTGCCACATCGTTTCTAAGTTAAGGCTTACAGTGCGGCCAAACTGTCTCATTTCCCGAAAGGTGTCCTAACCTTCGGTGCACTGGATTTTTTCCAAATTCTGGATACTGCTTGCTGTTGCCCGATTTAGCGCATTCCATGTGACCACCTCGAAAGCTCCTACAATTGTTTTTTTGAAATTGACCTCGTTTTGAACGAAATCTTTAAGTCTCGATATTTTCATTTCTGATCTTATTTTTAAATTTCAAGTCCTAATCAAGTTAAACCAAAAAAAAAAAAAAAAAAATGTAAATAAGTCAAATATGGAATCGATTAAAATCTCGTTAAGGTTATATTAAATAATTCGAGTCGAGAGTAACGTAAAATATAGTAAATGTAAAAGCAAAGTGAGTGAACGGAGTTAATGGTGGTCATAAAGCGCGAAGGAGAAATCATCATATAAACACCTTCCCACAGTGCATCGATGGAAGGCCTTTCAGCGAGTAAACTATGGGGTAAGTGCCTAGTGTATTAAGCAGTATCAATTCGGCGACTTTTAACCGAGTTTTTGCGAACTATGGAGAACGGTAGTCAATTGATACTCTGATTTTGTTGATGTAATTTCTATTTCAGCGTTTTGTGATCAACCAAATAATCGAATTGAATATAAAAAAAAATTTCCGTAAATAATGCTTGACTTGAAGAGCAATCAAAAGCAATGAGTGAATTTGTACGACTTGGAAATTTAAAATAACTTTAAAGAATTTAAAAAAAAAAAAAAAAAAAAAAGATAAAAGAGAACTTGAAAATAAGATGAATAATTACAAGAAAAGGTTAACTTGATTCATTGGACATTCCTTCTACATTTTTTTATTCTATAATCTACTATATATTCTACCATAATTAATAATGCATAACTTGTAAGCTTTCTCGTATACTACTAGTTTTAGTCCCTATCATTCAATAGTTTTAATTTACTTTGAGTTCCATCGTTTTGCCAGACTGAAAGTTCGGAATCTCAAAATGTTGAGTCATACCAGACCAGCGGTTTAAGATTAGTCAGTAAATATTTCTTTAAAATTTATTCTGTACAACTCGAAATGCTCCTATCTGAAATTATAATGAAATTGAACATGATTGCTTAAGCTTTGAAATTAATTTTCCTAGTGACATGGGTACATGAGTTGATATCGATCAGTTTTTTTTGGGAATCTTTACAAATGCCAATAAAGATTCATGGTTGGGAGGGTATAGAACTGATAAGGTCCATCTACATCTTGACCTCAGTAACAGCTAGCTTGTGACCCAAAGGATACACCTTCATTTCTTTCGTTTTTTATTAACATGAATTATTTACTGTTTTCGTAAGTATTTTCGGCCCGACATTTTGATTTCATTTAAAGTTAGTTTCAGTAGAGATCCTAATAAAATTAAATTTTATACTTAAAGGTAGAGATTCAGCAAACAACCCCCCCACCCCGCAAGAGCTACGGAACCAGAGGATCTCGATCTGCTGCAATGCACCTACCGCCTTCGTTTGGTTATCGATAGATTTATCGTCGCTGTGATAGGAGAACCGATTATATAAAATTAGGGCGCGCAACGAAAAACCGTATACGAAGGTTACATAAAATTTTTGGCGCCCAACGTGGGGCAAGATGAAAGCATACTCAACTCCTTGACAATATTAGATATAGACAAGAAGTTTATTTAAGTTACGGCATGTGGTTATTTTGACAGCAGACCACATTAGAAGTATGTAGTTCTACCCCAAGTGATATAAAGGTTGAGTTCAAGTATTCAGGAAAGTCTTAAGATCAAAACATGAGGTTTCAAATTTTTCGTCGATTTTGTTAGATTATATTATGGTTTAACTTACGCGGATAAATGAACCTGCACGGTTTAAGTCTGCTTGGCGAAGCCGATGTTTCTGTTAGGAATATTCCGCCGCAAAGTTAAAAGCAAGAATGAATGTAAACAAGAATTTCAATACTCTGTATCACAAATTGCTCGTTTAGTTAAGGTCCTCGATAATTTAGCACTCGTTTAGTAAAGTCGTTCAAACTTTTCTTATCAATTTAGATTATTGTATATTGGATGTTTCGATATCAGTACTGATTGGATTTTGGATCATGTTACGACAGCTGAACGTCTAAATAAATCGAAGAGAACACGAACATATTGTTTGATAGCAAGACTTGGATGATTTAATGTTCTGGTGTCTGGATCTTGGTAATACAGATAGTATAGCCTTGCCGATCAGAAGATTTAAAAGGCCAAAGCCTGACTAAAAGAAACAATTTTGTAGATGCAATAGCCCAAAACAAAAATAGTAAAGTTACCAATATTCTTTAGGTTCATTTAGCTAGTTACGATTTCAAATCATGTACCCAGTCATGTCACTTTTAGGAAAATAATTAAAAAAAAAAAAAAAAAAGAGAATGTCTTTAGTTCAACATAGTCCACCAAATGTGGACACCCCAGCAGAAAACATATGCAAAATTTGTTCCTTGGTTTTGGACAACACGCAAACATGTTTCTGTACTCCCTGTAAACACATTTTTCATAAATCCTGTTTGGAAGCTCTACTAGAAAAGGAAAAGCATTGCCCAATTTGTGAGAGTGAGATAGATGTGTCTAGTATAAAGCTCGTAGTAGGCAACTGTTCACCAAAAGCTAAGGAAAAACATTTGTCATTGGCACCCAGCACTTCTCGAGCATGGACTCGTAATTTTACAAAACAGCTAAGTCAAGTCCCAAGAGACAGAGCAGAACAGCTCAACGAACCAGCTGTATCAGTTAGCGAAGCACCAGCATCATGCTTAGATGCCAGTCACAGTAGTAATCAACCAGAACCGCAATTACCTAGAACCATGCCTAATCAACGAAGAGCAAGACCCAATCGTGGTAATAATACTCGTCCTAATCGAGATATCGATTATACGGTCATACAAAATATGATAGAACAAACAGTTTCTCGTGTAGTATCGTCGTTACCTATGAATTTAGGCCAGCGAGAAGTCCCATTAGACACGGTCCAAACTCGATCTTTGATAAGTTCGCCCTGCCCTACAACTGTTCAAAATGCAAAAATTGCAAATGTAATGCAGAAATGGAATCTACGTTTTGACGGATCTACAGAAGGTCTAGGAGTAGAAGAATTTATTTATAGAGTAAAAGCCCTAACGGAGGAAACTCTTGATAGTGATTTTATTGGGGTGTGTAAACATATTCAAATATTATTTGGAGGAAAAGCCCGCGAGTGGTATTGGAGATATCATAAGCAAGTCCCGCGAATAGTATGGAGCGAGTTTTGTTCAGCTATTCGTCAGCAATATAAAGACTATCGATCAGATTTTATGAGCAAAGAAATGATTCGTGCGAGAAAGCAAAAAGCTGGAGAATCTTTTGTTTGTTTTTACGATGAGGTAGCTTCTTTGATTGACAAGTTCGGTATAAAGTTTGAGGAAGAGGAGCTGATGGAAATTTTACAAAATAACCTGTTGCCAGAGATACGACAAAAGTTACTATATCAATCCATCGCATCAATAGGTCACCTTCGTAGATTAGTACAGATGCAAGAAAATCTAACACAAGAGCTCAGCCCTCAAGTAAAAGTAATTTCTAACGTCAAAGCGAATGGACGCAGACAAATTTTTGAAATTCAAGAAGGGGAAACCGAAGATAATAAAATAGTTCCAGACCCAGATGAGGAATATGAAGTTGCCGCTGTGCAAGGGAAATTCGTTTGTTGGAATTGTCGCGAAGCCGGTCACACATGGCAAAACTGTCTAGAGGAACGCACCATTTTTTGTTACGGTTGCGGCACGGCCAATGTTTACAAGCCTCAATGTCAAGATTGTATAAAAAGGTTAGCGGAAAACCGACTGAAGGGTGCATCCAGACAACGTCAGATGCTCCCGCAATAGTTACATCAAACTCGGAAAACGTTCAACAAAGTATCAACATTGTGAATCACAAAGTAAACGTACGAAAGTCTCAAAAAACTCCCACTAAGATTTTTGGCATATCCTGAGCGTTTACAACATTACCTTACTGTTAAAGACAAAATTTTCAGATCTGACCAACCCTTGTCTAAACGCACGTTGAGACTAAGGAAATATTATGATCACGCAAGACAAACCAGGAAACTTTTTGTTGCAACAATTTTTAGAAACGACAACGATAATAGGAGCTACGCAGAAGTCTCATTTCTTACGTTCACAGAATTAGGTTTATTGGATACCGGTGCCAGCATTAGTTGTATAGGCTCGGATTTAGCACAAACAGATTTTTCACATTTTCCACAATTTGTAAAAACTAAAGGTCAAGTGCGCACAGCGGACGGAAACGGCCAAAATGTGATTGGTATGTTAGAAGTAATAGTACGGTACGGTAGATTGGAAAGAATGTTAAAATTATTTGTAATTCCCACGTTGAAGAAAAGATTAATATTAGGTCATGATTTTTGGAGAATTTTCGAACTTGCCCCATCTATAATTAGTTCGATCGAGATTGGTTCGGAAAAAAAAGTTAGAGACTGACCCTAGTTCTTATTCTCTTTCGTATTCTCAAATTAGACAGCTGGAAGTCGTCAAGCAAATGTTTCCCAATGCAAGTCATCATCTCGGACGTACGTCCTTAATAAAACATCATATTGAGATTGGCGAAGCCAAACCGGTAAAACAACGTTTTTACGCTATTAGTCCCGCTGTTGAAAAATTAGTATACACGGAAATTGATCGTATGATTCAACTAGGAGTTATCGAACCAGCTGTTAGCGCCTGGAGCTCTCCTATTCGACCAGTGATAAAGCCCAATAAAGTGCGACTGTGCTTAGACGCTCGCAAGTTAAATGCAGTCACAATTAAGGATGCTTATCCTTTGCCCAGCATTGACAGTATTTTTTCAAGATTACCCAAGGCAAATATTATTTCCAAAATCGATTTAAAGGATGCCTATTGGCAAATAGAATTAACCGAAGCATCTAAACCTCTTACTGCATTTACAGTACCAGGAAGACCGTTATATCAATTCAAAGTTATGCCTTTCGGCCTTTGTAATGCCACATCTACTATGAGTCGTTTAATGGATGAAGTAGTTCCTGCTGACCTTCGCCATTGTGTTTTTTGCTATTTAGATGATCTGTGTATAATTTCAGAGGATTTCTCATCCCATCTTTCAGTGTTAGCAAGAATTGCGGAGCAATTTCGGAAAGCTAATCTGTCCATTAACATAGAGAAAAGTCAGTTTTGTGTCGCAAGCATTAGTTATTTAGGATATGTGATAGACAGTAAAGGTATCTGCACCGATCCGTCAAAGATTGAATGTATTAAAAATTGGCCACCACCTAGGAATTTGAAACAAACTAGAGGATTTCTTGGAGTTTGCGGTTGGTATCGTCGCTTTATACCGAATTTTGCCGATCTCACTTATCCTATAACGGAACTGTTGTCAACAAAAAGAAATTTCGTTTGGACTACGGAAGCTCAAGCTTCTATGAATAAGTTGAAGGATCTATTAACTTCTGCCCCTATTCTACAAAACCCGGACTTTAATAAGAAATTTTTCTTACATTGTGATGCCAGCGATTATGGTATTGGCGCTGTACTTGTCCAATTATCAGACGCAGAGGAAGAGAAGCCTATTGCTTTCATGTCTAAAAAGTTAAGTCGTGCCCAACGCAATTATAGTGTTACTGAACGCGAATGTTTAGCCGTTATACTGGCTATAGAAAAATTTCGGTGTTATTTGGAATTGCAAGAATTTGAAGTAGTTACTGATCACTCTAGTTTATTGTGGCTAATGCGTCAACAAAATGTTTCTGGGAGATTAGCTCGATGGATTTTTCGCTTACAACAATTTCAGTTTAATATGTCGCATAGGAAAGGAAAAGAACACTTGATTCCTGACGCGTTATCAAGATTGCCCAACCTTTCGATAGAGGCGATAGAAATGGGTCCGATTATAGATCTGGACTCTGAAGCATTTTTGGACGATAGCTATATGTATCTGAAGAAGAAAATCACTGAAAATCCAGACAAATTCCCAGATATCAAAATTGTAAATAAACATTTGTATATTCGAACCGAACATGCCAATGGAGATTCTTATCAAGAGAAGCTTTCTTAGAAACTATGGGTACCGGATAAACTCAGAGTTGATGTTCTAAAACAAGCTCACGATAGCCATACCTCTTCACATTCAGGTATGCAGAAAACTATTGACAAGATACGTAGAACTCTTTTTTGGCCTGGTATGGTAAAGGATGTGCGTGACCATATTCGTCAATGTGACACTTGTAAGGAGTCCAAGGCACCAAATTATACGCTTAAACCACCTATGGGACAGCATATTCCCACTTGTAGACCTTTTCAACGTCTGTATATCGATTTACTTGGTCCTTACCCTCGTAGCAAAAATGGATTTGTCGGTTTATTAATTGTTCTTGACCATTTCAGTAAGTATCATTGGTTACAACCTCTGAAAAAGTTTCGCACGGAGGATATACAAGAATTTTTGTTAAAACAGATATTTCATTGTTTTGGAGTACCGGAAACCATCGTTAGTGATAATGGTGTTCAATTTAAGGCAAATTCATTCAATTCTTTTCTTACTGAACTAGGCATAAAACATCAGTATACCGCTTTATATTCTCCGCAAAGCAACGCAGCTGAGCGTGTTAATCGTTCTCTGTTAGCTGCGATCCGTTCGTATTTAAAAAATCAGGATCAAACGCTTTGGGATCAACATTTAACGAGTATATCTTGCGCATTGCGATCATCGTTGCATCAATCTTTAGGTTGCTCACCCTTTAAAGCTTTGTTCGGACTGGACATGGTTACTCATGGTTCAGATTATAAACTTTTAAAGGAATTAAAGTTGTTACAGGAGCCTATAACACCGCTCAATCAGACTGACCAGTTAAACCTTTTGCGACAGGATATAGGAGAAAATATTAAGAAAGCATATGATCGAAATGTAGCACAGTATAATCTTCGCAGTAAGTCTGTCTCTTTTAAAGAAGGCCAAGAAGTTTTTCGCAGAAACTTCGCGTTAAGCAAATTCTCTCAGAACTTCAATGCTAAATTAGCCCCTAAGTTCATAAAATGTCGAATCAAAAGGAAGCTCGGAAACTGCTTTTATTTGTTAGAAAATATGCAAGGTAGAGAAGTAGGAACATTTCACGCTAAGGATATACGGAACTAATTCCCACTAATATGCTGCCTAACGTTGCATATTATCGGGTGGTGTAGCGTGCGCTAGTTTAAACTTTCAAATTTTTAAACTTAACGTCTTTACGCGCCACTTTGCCAATAGCGATTAATCAATAAATAAAAATATTGGTATCGATCGAGCGATAACCGCATAATATGGGGATAGCGATAAATGATCTATCGTTTTTCTTGAGGTGGCAACGCGCTTCATTTTTTTCTGCTAGGCTTCATTTTTATTTTAATTCCGATGAGAAAAGTGTTCAATAAAAAAGCTGTAGCCCAAATCTTTGGTTATAAATCATAGCAGGTATGTAGGTTAATTCGAATTTTTGCCCCGCCGCCATCTGCATCTTACTCCAAATCCTAGATTGGAAACCTTACTTTTTCCGGCCAATATTCCTGGTAGCTTTCGTTTGGGAGGATTATTTTTTGGGAACCGGCGAGTTTACAAATATCCATTTCTGGTGACGGAGCACGTGTATTCGAATTTTCGGTTGTCGTGGCCTTCTGGAATTGGCATTCAGGACATTGAAAAGCCACCGCCAACTAAACACCGGCAGTGCCACATCGTTTCTAAGTTAAGGCTTACAGTGCGGCCAAACTGTCTCATTTCCCGAAAGGTGTCCTAACCTTCGGTGCACTGGATTTTTTCCAAATTCTGGATACTGCTTGCTGTTGCCCGATTTAGCGCATTCCATGTGACCACCTCGAAAGCTCCTACAATTGTTTTTTTGAAATTGACCTCGTTTTGAACGAAATCTTTAAGTCTCGATATTTTCATTTCTGATCTTATTTTTAAATTTCAAGTCCTAATCAAGTTAAACCAAAAAAAAAAAAAAAAATGTAAATAAGTCAAATATGGAATCGATTAAAATCTCGTTAAGGTTATATTAAATAATTCGAGTCGAGAGTAACGTAAAATATAGTAAATGTAAAAGCAAAGTGAGTGAACGGAGTTAATGGTGGTCATAAAGCGCGAAGGAGAAATCATCATATAAACACCTTCCCACAGTGCATCGATGGAAGGCCTTTCAGCGAGTAAACTATGGGGTAAGTGCCTAGTGTATTAAGCAGTATCAATTCGGCGACTTTTAACCGAGTTTTTGCGAACTATGGAGAACGGTAGTCAATTGATACTCTGATTTTGTTGATGTAATTTCTATTTCAGCGTTTTGTGATCAACCAAATAATCGAATTGAATATAAAAAAAAATTTCCGTAAATAATGCTTGACTTGAAGAGCAATCAAAAGCAATGAGTGAATTTGTACGACTTGGAAATTTAAAATAACTTTAAAGAATTTAAAAAAAAAAAAAAAAAAAAAAAGATAAAAGAGAACTTGAAAATAAGATGAATAATTACAAGAAAAGGTTAACTTGATTCATTGGACATTCCTTCTACATTTTTTTATTCTATAATCTACTATATATTCTACCATAATTAATAATGCATAACTTGTAAGCTTTCTCGTATACTACTAGTTTTAGTCCCTATCATTCAATAGTTTTAATTTACTTTGAGTTCCATCGTTTTGCCAGACTGAAAGTTCGGAATCTCAAAATGTTGAGTCATACCAGACCAGCGGTTTAAGATTAGTCAGTAAATATTTCTTTAAAATTTATTCTGTACAACTCGAAATGCTCCTATCTGAAATTATAATGAAATTGAACATGATTGCTTAAGCTTTGAAATTAATTTTCCTAGTGACATGGGTACATGAGTTGATATCGATCAGTTTTTTTTGGGAATCTTTACAAATGCCAATAAAGATTCATGGTTGGGAGGGTATAGAACTGATAAGGTCCATCTACATCTTGACCTCAGTAACAGCTAGCTTGTGACCCAAAGGATACACCTTCATTTCTTTCGTTTTTTATTAACATGAATTATTTACTGTTTTCGTAAGTATTTTCGGCCCGACATTTTGATTTCATTTAAAGTTAGTTTCAGTAGAGATCCTAATAAAATTAAATTTTATACTTAAAGGTAGAGATTCAGCAAACAACCCCCCCACCCCGCAAGAGCTACGGAACCAGAGGATCTCGATCTGCTGCAATGCACCTACCGCCTTCGTTTGGTTATCGATAGATTTATCGTCGCTGTGATAGGAGAACCGATTATATAAAATTAGGGCGCGCAACGAAAAACCGTATACGAAGGTTACAACAGTTTATATAAAGAATACATAAAATATATAATTTTAAAATAGACTCGTATCACTTAATGTCAGACTAAGCAATGCAGAAATGTCGGACCTGGCAATCAAACAGGAGAACATGTGAAGGAAATTGGCCATGGAGTAACGCCAATGATAATGTCTGTGAGCTGACATCTTTTAAACAGAATAGGAAGTCTTACTGGGTAGAGCTAGATAGTAGCAATAGTTGGTTATTCAAGGTTCCACCTAAAACTAGGGCCAGAGTCCAATGTGGAAACGAACAGCAGGAGTTGGTGGATTTACCGGAACAAGGAATTTTGAGCCTCAGATCAGGCTGCACAGTTAGGGCAGAAGATAAGATTTTAGTGGTTCATCATAGCGTACAGTCAGAGTCGCACAGAGCTATTACTACGTCGCATATAGGCGATATTAGTAATATACCAAATATAGAATGGAGTCCAGTTGAAGCCAACTTGGTAAATCTCACGGCAGAGTTAGAGAAAATAGAGGTCAGTTACAATCACTAAAGGAAGATCATTTTGATTTACTAGGTTTAAAGGTTCATCATGCAACCGGACATGCTTCCTTAATTTTAGTTATCTTACTAATTTTAATATTAATAATAATTTGTATAAGACAACCTAAAGTTAAAGACACATTCCAAACAGTCTTGGCGGCGCCTCGCAGAATGTTTAAGATTAAACATCGTGGTCAGCTGAAATGGCTTCACCAAATCAGATTGACCAAAGAAATATACACAAACGAAACATAAACAAAAATAAGTCATAAATATAAATAATTCATATGGCAAGTATTGCTCAAAACCAAACAAACATGCATCCGCAATCTGTCGACGATTAACACTTAAGACCAAAACGACGCATTATCAAGTCGACAAGCGCTGAGCATGAAATATAAACAAATTTCAAACCCCTAAGACGTGGGGCATTAGAATAAGCATTTTAAAGAACATTTGTCGCCTCGAATATCGAACCTAGATTCTAAGAGTTCATTTATATATACAACAATTTTTCTAATAAAATCAGTTCATATTTTGAATTCAACGAATGAAGACTGGGTTATTTTCTATCGCTTTGGAAATCCCTATTCACTGTCTCTTACCACTGGTGTGGAAGACAAGAGTTATATTGACAGGTGACAGGTGGTGGCACAATGCAGGTGCAAATCCATATGAGTGTGCGGGTGTATCTGTGTGTGTGTGTGTGTTTGTTTTGTGGCCGGCAGATTGTGCATCTAACATGTGAAGCATTACCAACTAAAGGGAGTCGAATTTAAACAAGACTCAATCTGTGCCAACACAGTTGCCATTTCCTCGACTCTTCAAACTTGTTCTCCGAGAGTTCTCTTCAGATGATACTTCATTGACTTCACTCCAGCCTCCCACAATCCACCAAAGTGTGGCGCTGATGGTGGGTTGAAATGCCAGTTGATTCCTTTTCTGAATAATGTTGGCGCAATATGTTTCGTAATGTACGAACAATATGCCAGTTTGTCCACTTGCAATTTTTTGTTGGCTCCAATAAAATTAGTAACGCAGTCACTATAAACGTCTGTGCATAGGCCACGTACAGACGTGGCCAATGAAACGGTTAAATGCTCCTATAAACGCATCTGAGGTCAGATCTTTAACTGGTTCCAAATGAATGGCCTTCGTCACTAGACATACGAACACAGCAATATATCCCTTCTGGGATACACGTCCTCTTCCTTTGCAGGGCGAAATATTTACGGGTCCAGCGTAGTCCACTCCAACGGATGAGATTGCTCTAGAAGGACGTACACGTACTGCTGGTAACATGCCCATTTTCTGACCTGACAAATTGAGGCTTCATCTTAAAACATGTGATACATTTATGAATTGCAAACCGAACTGCATTGCGTCCATTAACAATCCAGAATTTCTTCCTTATAAAATTCAGCGTTAGTGAGGTTCCACCATGCAAGGTGCAAATATGACTGTAAGATATGACCAGATCTGTGAAAGGATGTTTATACGGTAGTATATAAGGATATTTTTCATTTATGGGCAAGAGGGAATCTCGAAGCCTGCCTCCGAGACGTAAAACACGTTCGTTCGAATCAAAATGCGGATTAAGAGACAGTAGTATGCTGTCCTTTGCTATTACCCTTCCTTCCGATAGCGCCTTCCATTCAGAGTTGAAACAATCCTTCTGCACCATCCTAATCAATTCACGTAGGCCCTCTTCTAATTCCACAATTGAGAGTCCTAATCCTCTTCGCTCGGCCACAGATGTTCGACAATTATATACGAAACGTTTTATATATGATATAATCCATACGAGTCGTGTATACGATGAATACTTGCTGATAAATGTTACACTTGGCATTTCTTCCACTGATATCTTATGGCACTTCATCTTTCTGACTTCAGTGTCAAGAACCGACAGCGAAACGTGATCAATAGCATTACAAGGCCATTTGATGACCGATTCTTGTAACCATGATGGCCCATGCCACCATAATTCACACGATGCCAACTTGTCTGCACTCATGCCACGGCTTAGATAATCTGCAGGGTTATCTTTCGAGGCGACGCGTCTCCATTGCCTTTCGTCTGACATTTCACGGATTTTGTTTATTCGATTGGACACAAATACTTTCCACTTGGCAGCTCCACCACGGATCCAACTGATGGTTATCATTAAATCTGACCAAAAAATAGTGTTCGAATAATTAATGTTAATTCTTAGAGACACTACAATTACAATGTTTGGTAACTCCTTCACGAATTTCTTCCATTCTCTCTTAATAGTATCTGGTAGTGTGCTATCCCAGCCAATGTTTTTCTTCCATAGTTGCTGCATCAGAATTTTTGCAGAAATAATTATCTTAGATCGCATGGGATCAAACAGTTGTGTAATTGCTGATAGTAGTGTCCTCTTTGTAAGTGAGCTCATTGGTGAAACGACATGCAAAGTAAAACGAAACTCATCTTCTTTGGGACTCCAGTAGAAATCCAAAGTGTGAAAAGTATCATTACCTTCCACGTGCAACAATCCGCTTGATTCTCAATGCTGGTATGTTCTCTAATAGCTTTGGGCAATTACTCGCCCACTTCCGTAGTGGAAATGTACGAGGAAATCCAATCACTTGGTTCTTGACAATACTGTCGCCACCAGACAGTATGTCATCTACTTATTTTTCATGATTCACAACATGCACTGCCAGTGTATACTTCACGCTTTCATCCATTGCTAATCGTTTCATAATTCTCATGGCTAAATAAGGTGCGGAGCTTATTCTATACATTACCGTTATCCAAGCATATTCGGTCACATGATCACTAGTGTCTTGATTCCATAGAATTCGTTCGTATTGCGGGTCGTCGTCGCTGATTCGGTAATCTCTTCATCATGTAGTACACAAAAATTTCAGACTCTTGTCGCACATCCACACCAGTCTTCACATAAGTACAGCTAAGAAAGAAAACAATTCAAGTAGCAGAACGGTGTATAGTAACTTACGCTGATCTCGGTCTCTCAAGCTTCGGTCATTTTTTCTTTTCAACAAAGAGAGTCTAGCTTCAGGCCACACAATTATTATTATTATTATTATTATTATTACAAAATCGTACATCCACACCAGTCTTCTCCAATGAAATCTCACATGAGCGGGAAGTTTGCACAAATCTCAAACTTTCCACATCTCCATCTTTAATTGGTAATTGCTGATCGAACACATCCATGTAATGTATGAATAACACTCGGTTGTTATCATACAAATTCGTTAACATTCTCCAAGCCAGTTCGCCAAGTAGTTCGCCGCTATTAGCGTTAGATGTTCAATATCCTTAGCTGCGTCTCCAACCAATGAATCCTTCAAATAATGAAAACGATATAAGTCCGTCAGCTTGTCGCAGTGGTGTACTCTTTTTAAAAACACCTCCTTAAACGCCGGCCACTCAATAAATTTCCCGCTGAAGGTAGGCAGTTTAACTGTTGGGAGTTTCACTTCCTCCAAACTTGATTCCATTTGTTCATGCGCCGTCTGATACAAACAAGACTCATCAAATGCAGTCGACGCCGGGATTCTCCGATCCTTATGTCTCCGCAACTCGTTTCGAATCTCAGCTACTCCCATTATGTAGGTTTCTTCGAAACAGTCCCTGATGTCTTTGTCAAAATATCTGCCCTTTATCTCCGCATTATCTCGTTCCTGCACCAGTTGGTGATGATTGCGCTGAAAATCTGCGTGAAGGTGGGCCATCGAGTCCAATTTGGCTTCCAGATGACTCTCGGTTTGTCCCGACTCATCTGATTTATACCGCGCCAAAGACTTCTCCAGCGAAGTGAGCAATGTGATTTGCTCCGTAGCCAACGGTAACAGCCATAATGAACACCTACCCAAACACATCAACCTTAAATTGTACTCACCTGAATCAGTCTATCCACTGGCAATCACACTCTAAATCCAATCGCCAAGATCATCCTCCCGGATTTCGGCACCAAAAAATATGTTGGGTAACGGCTTCGCCTTTGCGGAGCCCCAAACTGCTCGCTTAGTATGATGCGGCCTTCGGATGATTTCCACCGTGGCGGCTTTGTGGCACTTGCGATACGGATAGACTCAGTTCAATTTTTGTTTGCCCGTGTGATAATACAACATTTAAACAATATGTGTGAAAATTTTCATCCAAAAATATTGAAAATTGAGTGAGATATAAGCAATCTTCGGCGGGACCTCGAAAAAGAAGTGGTTTGCGGTGTACATCGTAACTCGTCACAGAATCATCGGAAATGAAAAAATCAAATTGCATTAGTTAAAGGACAAAATTCCCCAGGTAATGCTGTCGAGTTTTTAATTTTTAATTTTCTTTTCGATTTTTAAAGGCAAAAACCCCGATTTACGCCCAAAAGACCAAGTTATTTGTTGTTGTAAAAATGATAAATAAAAAAAAAAAAAAACACGACAGCGTTACCTGAAGAATTTAGTGAAGAAGTACTGTGCAAAATTTCAAAACGATTTGTCCAGTAGATTTTGCAGGATCGTGTACACCGACTTTGAAAATGGCAACTTTTCAGGAGAGCGATTTAAAGTTTTTGGACACCAAAAAATCTAATATAAACGCGGTCGGCCGACCTGACTTCTCAACTGCCCATAACTTCAGAAGTTTCACTCGGATCAATCTAAAATTTTAACACACTATTCTTGAGATGTCGTGCATTCAGAAAAAAAAAAAATTTTTTTAAATTGAAAAAAAAAAAATTTTAATACTATACTCCGAAAATACTATTAGGGGATACATTGGGATATAGCGAGAGGTTTTTCTCAGCTGTAAAGATTGGAGTATCAATTTTGTTTATACTTTGGAAGTTTGATTAAATTTATTAACATTTACTTATATCAATATAAAAACTTTAACAAACGCAAATATAATTTTGTCGTTGCGCTGCTTAGTTTCTGATTTCGTTCTATCCCGCGCTCTCAATTTACAGTTCATAGTTTGTTTTTGTTTGTGTGGTGTTGGTGCTCTATATTTTTCTGCTTTCTCTTTTGATAGCGCTCGCAGCCGTTAACTTCGCGCTTGTGACAACTTTTTGTTGTTGTGTGTTGTAATACAAAAAAAAAAAAAAATTAATATTTTTTTTTATTCTCTTTCTAATTTGCATATTGCAGTTAGCTTTTGCTTTGGTTTGTATACGCCTCTCTTAACGTAACATTTTTCCCTTTTTATTATACCCTTGCAAAAAGGGTATATTAATTTTGGTCAGAAGTGTGCAACGCATAGAAGGAAGCATCTCCGACCATATAAAGAATATATATTCTTGATCAGCACGACGAGACGAGTTCAAATAACCATGTCCGTCCGTCCGTCCGTTGTTCCGTCCGTCTGGATCGATGCGAACTTCTCCTAGACCGTAAGAGCTGCAGGGCTTGTATATCTCGGATTCAGTCGGATCGGACCACTATATCATATAGCTCCCATACAAACAGCAAAGTCACGAACAGTGACTTTTCTCAATAACTTCATTATTTTATCAGCAATTGCCATAAAAGTTGGTATTGGTCAGTTTTGAGTTCTTATTAATAATTGTGCTAAATTTGATCAAGATCGGGTGACTAAATCATATAGTTTCCATAGGAACGATCGGTCAAAAACAGAGACTTTTGTCAATAACTTCGTTACTTTTGATGCGATTGCTTTCAAATTTAACATTTGTCAGTTTAATATATCTGTTAATGACTGTGCCGAATTTGGTAAAGATCGGGTAACTATATCATATAGCTCCCATAGGAAGGATCGGTGAAAAACAGTGACTTTAATCAGAAAGTTCGTTATATCCTATGCTAAGATTGAAGGCCGTTCTTTCGCAAACATTACCCTTTTTAGATAAAACAGTTAGGTTAGATAAAAGAGTTACTAACAAACTTGCAAGGGTATACAAACTTTGACGCGGTAGAAGTTAGCCCCGGCCCTCTGGTTTACATATTGATTTATAATTTGTTTGTGATAAATCAATTATTTAATAATGTCTGTCTGTTGCAAAAATAATTGCAATAATCTCAGCAAGACCAGTGAAGACTTTCTTTACTGTTGGGTGTGTGACAATGTAATGCACTTTAAATGTGCTGGTTATGCAGTCAAGGTGTGGGATAGTATTGCACAGGGTGGCGGCATTAAATGGGGCTGTGATTCGTGTCGTGGCTTGGAGCTCGATATGCGTAGTTTTATGAAACGGACTGGGGATGCGTTTAAAACCCTGTCAGCTGGCGTTCATAAGCTCCAAGAAGAGCTTTTGGCGATGGAGGTTCAATTCAGAAGTTCTAAACTTTTGATTGAATCTCCGACCCGAAAGAGGGTCATGTTTCAGGGCGCGTCCCTCAGTGCGTCGGCACATCGTTCTCTAGCGATTTGTACACCAATGGTATTCTCGACTTAGGTCAGTTCTTCCAAAGGCTTGAAATGCAAGCCGGTATACTTGAAATCAGTCAACTAAAAGTGGCACCGAGCGAAAAGATCTTTGAAATTATTTCAATAGATTTGTTTAAGAATAAACATCGTGTTCATCTGAACTGGCTTCACCAAATCAGAGGCACTAAAGAAAATACAATACAACTGTACCTTTGTACCAAACAACTAACCTAGCATATAACTAGAAATACAATCTGCCACACGCGGTGTGGGAAAAAACACTTGAAAATCTAAACTAACCCAAAAGATCATAACGACAGGATGTCAAGTGGCCGACGCCGTGCCCAAAATAATTATTTTTTAACCCCCAAATACGAGGGTGTGAGTCTAAAATAAGATCTTCTAAGAACAATTGTTACCTACTAGAGCCTAAGATAATCCTATATAAACTCCGTACTTTTGTAAATAAAATCAGTTCATATTTTGAATTCAACGAATGAAGATTGGGTTTTTTAGTTGTGGTTCTAAATCCCTATTCATTTTGGTCCTTCGAAAAAAGGAACTCTGCAGTTTTCCCCCACCAGTGGTAAGAGACTCAGAGTGTGAATCAGCTCCTTAAAGTCTGAATTCTTATGCAAGTGTAAATGCTAAGATCAGCTATAGGTAGCAAAATAAATTAACTCTTGTTTTCCCCCACCAGTGGTAAGAGACAGAGTATAATATAAAAGGCAAAATTTTATTAATAAATAAAAAGTGCGTGCGTCCGATTTTAAAGTCAGTTTGGCTAGTGAAGCAACTGTAGTAATTTCGGCGGCGGGAGTTTTTGTGTGTGGCGTATTCGAAGCCCTAATATCGAAAGTAAAAAAAAAACAAAAAAAAAAGAATTTACTAGTGTACATACACATTATATACAGTTGCAAGTCGGCAACTAGAAATAGCAGCAGAGCAACAAGATAGTTGCAAAGAAGAGGCGACTGGAGGCGAGGCAAATATAAAGAAACGGCAAATCCGACCCATTGGCAGACAAGCAGCAGCAGAATATCGGCAAAACCTACTTAGCAAACTCTACTTAGCGGACAACAGTGGCGAACGGTGTCAACAGGATCATCAGATAAGATACAAATTAAGATAGTTATAAGTACATCTATCTATTTTTATTATTATATATTTATATCGATATCCTAATATTCGCACAAGATAAAATGTTCACTAAGACTGGGAAATTGTTAGAGAAGCAGGTAGAGTTGCATACCAGGTTAAGGCAGTTGGAAGCACTAAATATAATATAAAAGGCAAAATTTTGCTTAATAAATAAAAAGTGCGTGCGTCCGATTTTAAAGTCAGTTTGGCTAGTGGAGCAACTGTAGTAATTTCGGCGGCGGGAGTTTTTGTGTGTGGCGTATTCGAAGCCCTAATATCGAAAGTAAAAAAAAAAAAAGATAAACTCGAATAACACCCATTGTGCAATACATAGATCTTAAGATAAAGATAAGCTCTCTCTTTCACAAAGAGAGAGATAATCTTGATCCACGAGATAAATGAAATAAAGAGGCATTCTGTGAGTGACAATCGAAGTGAACAGTCGTATTTAATATCCATCCTAAAATTCAGAAGTGGGATAAAACCTGAAAAAATTTTGTTTTTTTTTGATCGCAACCACTCACAACTAAATAAAATGAACGATAAAATTAACATTGGTAACTTAAATCTGCCAGAGTTAAAATTAGTGTGTGAAAAACTTGGAATTACAAGCCATGGAAATAAAACAGCTTTAATTGCTGCTATTATTCAGGCTTTACCATCCTCTTCATACACACATGCGTTTTACTACGAAAAGTCTTCGATGGAAAACGACAACGAAAGTACAGTCAGTGGTGAAATACCAGAAACTGACGCCAATGAAAACGGCGGCAATCGTGTAACGGCAAGCACGAGTCGGCAATTCTTGGAAAACAGCGACGAAGAGGGAGACAACAACAACGCATTAACGGACATCGCAGCGAGCTTCGCCAACATAGAAATCGATGACGTCATGACAAAAATGCTGGAGAACAATACTTGTGACGATCCTCATGGCAACATTGAAACTAGTGGCAATGCTGAAACTGGTGGCAATGCTGAAATTAGTGGCAACAATGGAGCGGTTGGCAACGCTGAAACTAGTGGCAACGATGGAGCGGTTGACATCACAAAATCAGCTAACAAAAGTGGCTACACTGCACTAATGAAAGTTGAATTCAACGTCTTAAAAGAAATATTACCTGAAAATGATGGGCAAACTAAATTTGACGAATGGTTAACAATTCTAAATACCATCAAGAACACTTTTGAGATAGATGATCAAAACTTACGCATACTCATATGCGTACGACTTAAAGGAAAAGCTAGTCAATGGCTTATGTCACGTGGCTCTCTTTTAATGGGTCCAATTGACGAATTATTGATGCAACTCAAAATGGTTTTCGGTGAAAAAGAAAACATTTTAGAAAATCGTCGAAAATTTGAGCAACGGAAGTGGCAAAAATCTGAGAAGTTTGCTGAGTATTACCACACCAAATCGGCATTGGCAAACAATTTGCGCATGGGCGACAACGAGTTGGTCCAGTATTTAATTGATGGAATTCCGGATACTCAATTGAAGAACCAAGCGAAACTCCAGCGCTTCAAGCTACCTGATGAAATGTTGGAGGCGTTCAACGATGTTACATTGGAGATCAAGCAGAGAGAGAGTAAAACTAACAACAAAATGATCCCGGAACAGAGGATTATTACATGTTACAATTGCCATAGCAAAGGGCACCTGGCGAAGGACTGTCTGAAACCAACAAGTGCTAATGGAGCATGCTACGCTTGCGGTGTTCTCCGCAAGCAAAGGAATGTACCCAATATAAAAAAGGAAAGAAGAGCAATGAATTTGTAAGATATTTTAATGTAAAATTCACAAAAGCAAGTAGTAATAAGGAAATTTTTATTCCCATAGAGTGCCTTATAGATTCAGGAAGTGAAGTCTCATTCGTAAAAAAATCAACGTTACCACAAAATGTAGAAATTCAAAGAGAAAACATAAACTAAAATTACTTTGGAATTAATGGAAGTAAATTGAATACAATTGGAAAAATATATTGTTATAAAAAATAAAAGTAAAAATACTGTATTAAATACTTTGATTGTAACTGATGAAACTACAAGGTACTCAATGGTTCTAGGCAGAGATTTTCTTAAACAAAGCAATTAAAAACTTGTCGAAATTGCTGAAAAAGAAGAAATTTTTACTGTAAAAAAGGAAAAAAAAGTAATTGAATGTAAAATGAATTATCAAAACGAAAAAGATGAGAAAAATGTAAAGAATAATCAAAATGCAAAAATTTCGGAAAATGTAGAGAATTATCTGAATGAAAAAGATGAGAAAAATGTAGAGAACTATCTAAATGGAAAAGATGCGAAAAATGTAGAGAATTTTCAAAATGAAAAAGTTTCGAAAAATTACCGGTATAGAAAAGATGCGAAAAAGGTAGAGAATTATTTAAATGTAAAAACTGAGAAAGATGTATATAATTATGTAGATGGAATAGATACGGAAAAAGAAGGAAATGGAAAATGTTCGAAATTAGTACAGAATAATAACAATGTTGCAATGGAAGAGTTCGACAAGCAAATGCTTAACATCAATGTAGTAGAAGATAGTAAAGTAACCTATAAAATAGGTAGTGAAATCAATAGAAATGTTATGTTGAGATTCGAAAATTTTTTTGAAAAGCATTATGTAGCACCGCAAAGACCAGTAGAACCTAAGGAAAAGGGTGAAATGAGAATCATAGTTGAAAAAGAAAAACCATTAAGATGTACACCACGTAGATTATCATATGCAGAAAAAACGCAAGTGGAAAAGATTTTAGAAGAAAATTTAGCAAAAGGATACATAAGACCAAGTGAGTCAGAATTTGTTTCGCCTATTGTATTGGTACCTAAAAAGACAGGAGAAATCAGAATGTGTGTCGACTACCGTCGATTAAACAAAATAACATGCAAAGACAATTACCCGATCCCATTAATAGATGATTTGTTAGAACGATTAGTAAATAAGAAGATTTTTTCCAAATTGGATCTCAAAGATGCATTCAACCATGTAGTAAAGGATGAAGATTCAATCAAATTTACGTCATTTACAACGCCAATAGGACAGTTTGAATATCTTAGAATGCCGTATGGCTTGACAAACGCATCTCGCACTTTTCAAAGATATATTAACAAAATATTTTCTGACATGATACGCACAAGAAAAGTCGTAATATATTTAGATGACATAATGATCGCAACTGAAGACAAATTGGAACTGAGAGTAGATAAATGTGAATTTTTGAAGTCATCAATAGATTATCTGGGATATACTGTCACGGGAAAAGGCATACAAGCCAGTAAGGCAGGTGTTGAAGCAATAAAATGTTATCCGATTCCAACAAAAGTTCATGAAGTCCAGAGTTTCTTAGGACTTTGTTCATATTTTAGAAGATTTGTCAAAGATTTTTCAATAAAGGCAAAGCCTCTATATGATCTGTTAAAAAAGGACAAAGAATTTAAGTTTGGAAAAGAGGAACTCGATGCATTTAATACACTTAAAAGCAAGTTAGTAGAAGCACCCATTTTAGCAATTTATGATCCAAGAGACAAAACAGAATTACATTGTGATGCCAGTGCTTTAGGCTTTGGAGCAATATTATTACAAAGGAAAAGTGATACAAAATTTCACCCAGTGTTTTATTTTTCAAGACGAACTAGTGAGGTAGAGTCCAGATATCATAGCTTTGAATTGGAAACATTAGCAATCATATATGCATTAAAACGCTTTAGAGTCTATTTACAAGGAATACAATTCAAAATAGTAACGGACTGTAATTCACTTACACTAACATTGAACAAGAGAGAATTAAATCTACGTATCGCAAGGTGGGCATTAGAATTGCAGAACTACAATTATAGTCTAGAACATAGGGCTGGAAAAAGAATGCAGCACGTTGATGCCTTGAGTCGTAACAACAACATCCTTACGATAGAAGCGAATACATTTGAAGAAAATTTAATCATATGTCAGGGAAAAGACGAAAACATTAACAAGATAAAGGAAATGTTAATGGAACAAGAAAATGAATTTTATGAAATGCGAAATGGTGTCATATATAAGAAAAAAGAGGGTAGAATTATGTTTTTAGTACCAGGATCAATGGAAGAAAATGTAATATTTAAGTATCATGATGAAATGGGGCATGTAGGAGTAGACAAAGTAGTTGACTTGATAAGTAAAAATTATTGGTTTCCTAACATGAGAAAGAAAATTGATAAGCATATAAAAAATTGTCTCAAATGCATAGCGTTTTCAAATAAATCAGGAAAAACAGAAGGATTTATTCACTCCATACCTAAAGGAGATAACCCATTTGAATATTTGCATATAGATCACTATGGACCAATACATAGTAAAGATAGCAAAATGAAACATATATTAGTCGTAATAGATGCATGCACTAAATTTGTGCGGTTATTTGCTACAAAGACGACGAAATCAGTAGAAGCAATCGAAGCACTGAAAGAATACTTCAAAGTATATAGTAGACCCAAGAATATAATATCAGATAGAGGCAGTTGCTTCACTTCGAAAGAGTTCGATGATTTTACTAAGGAATGTAATGTTAATCATATAAAAGTAGCGACAGCATCACCACAGGCTAATGGACAAGTTGAGAGAGTCAATAGAGACCTAGGACCCATGATTGCGAAGTTAATTGACAATGAAAATAATAAGCAATGGCATAAAGTATTAGATAAGGTAGAGTTCACAATGAATAACACCAGAAATATATGCACCAATGAATATCCAAGTGTAATGATATTTGGTATAAGACAAAGAGGTAGTATAATAGACAGTTTAAAGGAAAATGTAATAGAAGAGAGTCAAGTTAAAGAAAATCGGAACTTAACAGAAATAAGGGAAGTCGCAGCTATCAGGCAACAAAAAGCACAACAGTATAATAAGCAATATGTAGACTCCAAACGACAGAAATCAACGCTTTTCAAGGTGGGAGATTACGTTGTAGTTAGAAACTTCAACTCACAACAAGGTGTATCGAGTAAATTAATTCCAAAATTTAAAGGTCCATATGTAGTTACAAAAGTTCTTGCAAATGATCGATATTTTATAAAAGATGTGGAGAATTTTCAGCAATCTCAAGTTCCGTATTCGGGTATATGGGCAATACAGAATATGAAACCGTGGCTTACAGAAAGACATAATGAAAATATAGAATTAAATGAAAACATAAAATTGAATGAAAATGTAGAATTAAATGAAAATTGTGAGTTAAACAGACAAGTAGAACTAAGTGAAAATACAAAAGTAGACAAAAAGGAAAAGAATAAGAATAATTATGTACCAAGTAATATTATAACCAGAAGTAAAGCAGCGAGTATCAGGGGATACTCAGGGTCAGGACGGCCGAATTGTAGTAATATTTAAGCTAAGTATAAGTATCCCTAATGATAAACTCGAATAACACCCATTGTGCAATACATGGATCTTAAGATAAAGATAAGCTCTCTCTTTCACAAAGAGAGAGATAATCTTGATCCACGAGATAAATGAAATAAAGAGGCATTCTGTGAGTGACAATCGAAGTGAACAGTCGTATTTAATATCCATCCTAAACTAGTGTACATACACACTATATACACTGTATATTATACATTTGCAAGTCGGCAACTAGAAATAGCAGCAGAGCAACAAGATACTTGCAGAGAAGAGGCGACTGGAGGCGAGGCAAATATAAAGAAACGGCAAATCCGACCCATTGGCAGACAAGCAGCAGCAGAATATCGGCAAAACCTACTTGGCAAACTCTACTTGGCGGACAACAGTGGCGAACGGTGTCAACAGGATCATCAGATAAGATATATATTAAGATTGTTATAAGTACATCTATCTATTTTTACTATTATATACTTATATCGATATCCTAATATTCGCACAAGATAAAATGTTCACTAATAAGACTGCGAAATTGTTAGAGAATCAGGTAGAGATGCATACCAGGTTAAGGCAGTTGGAAGCACTAAATCCCAGAAATATTACTAACAAGGAGATTGAGGAAGTAAAAGTGATTAGTAGCCGATGGATGCCTAACCATGAGAAATTGCTCCAGCAGGGGGTTTTCGATCATCAGTACTACAGAGATAAAGTACATGAAGAGGTTTTAAAGATAGTTGCCAAAATAATAGCTACAGGAGAGTCAGAAAAACCAGGCACTAGTAAGTCAGTGTTAGTCGAAGCAGAAGCAGATATGTCAGAAATGGTTGATGATAGCAAAGGAGAGTCGCGCGGGAATGCGACCTCCAGTCATGAAAACGGTAATGGTAATCAGGAGATATTTATGGATAGAGTTCGACAGCTTCAGGAATATTTGGAGGTAGTAGAGTTGAAATCTACAGGCAATGGGACATGGATAATGTATATTAATAAAATAAATTATTTATGGGAGAAGGTACGGGCATGCCAAAAAACAAGTGATGCAAAATTAAAGAATACTATGGAGGACTTGAAATTCGACGTCCAAAAATTCATTGTCAATGAAAATGAACAATAAGGAAAGTAAGATTGAGAATGTAACAGTGAGAGGCGAACTACCGGTGTTGCCGAAAATACAGGTACCCACATTCTCTGGAGAACCTAGAGAATGGGACCTGTTTGTGGAATTATTTGCGGAACTTATTGAAAAAAGAGAGGATTTAAGTCTTGCTCTTAAGTTTAATTATTTAAAATCCGCTTTAAAGGGGGAAGCGAGGAGCATGGTAGCTCATCTATTGTCAGGTTCAGCTGATAACTATAGTGCCGCTTGGGAACTGTTAACCAAGCGGTATGAAAATAATCGGAGGGTATTTTCCGAACAATTAAGTCGGATCGTTGATTTACCGATGATCAACAATGAATCCGCAAAAAGCGTAAAAGGAGTGATTGACATAATTAATGAGTCAATACACTTAATTAAAATTAAAGCAAATTTGTCCGATGAAGTTGACGTAATAGTCGCTCAACTCATACTTCGGCAATTTGACATATTGCTCACTAAGTGCCATAAAAAAAGAAGAGAAAAAACCGTTACAAAAAACGTCGGTGGCGGTGTTTAAAGATAGTTGTCCGATCTGCAAAGGTCCCTGGCATATCGCCCCGATGTGCTATAAGTTTAAATCGCTAACACCTAATGAAAGGGTGGAAATAGCCAGAAAAGTGCAATTGTGTATACGATGCTTGAAGCATTCAAGCAACAAGAGATGCACTAATGAAATAGTCTGCTCAATGTGCAGCAAGGGGCGCAATACCATGCTTCATTTTGGGGAAAAACAGGCGAAGGTAAATACTTGTGTTACGGAAGAACAAAAACTGTTGGCCACAGCTCTAATACAAGTTAAAAAAATAAATGGAGAGTATGAAACATTAAGAGCCTTAATTGATAATGGCTCTCAGAGCACTATTTTGTCTGAGCACTATTTTGTCTGAAGAAGCCGCTCAAATGTTAAAATTACCTAAGATCAAGAAACAAACTCTTCCGTTAAAAATAGCAAACGTGGATATGTCAAAATGGCAAACTTACGTGCTAGCTGACCCCACATATAATAAACCTGGTAGGGTTGATATGATAATAGGGGTGGACGTATGTACCCACATCTTAAAAAGTGGAGTTGCCAAGATTAATGGCTTGCTGGGACAAAACACTCAATTTGGCTGGATCGTGTCAGGATGTACTAAATCAAAAGGAGATGAGTCTATAGTAGCTACAACAATAGATATCACAGATATGGAGCGTTTTTGGGAGATGGAAGCAGATGAAAAAGATGATACAGAAGCTAACGAATGTGAAGAAAATTTTAACAAAACGACTAGGATTGATGCCGCAGGAAGATATGTAGTAACGATCCCACTTAAATATGAAAAAGAATTAGGTGATTCAAAAGCTCAGGCAACGGCGCGGTTTCTTAACTTAGAGAAAAAATTTCAGAAAAATCCAAAACTCAAAGAAGAGTATGAAAAATTCATTAAAGAATATTTGGGTTTGGGCCATATCGTCGAAACTAAAGATGAAGCTGTCTATTATCTGCCGCATCAAGCAGTAGTTAGAGAAACAAGTCTGACAACTAGACTAAGAGTCCGCGAAAACAACAAATAACAGAAGTCTAAATGACGTAATGTGGATCGGGCTACGGCTCCAAAATGACATATTCGACATAATATTAAAATGGCGAAATTGGCAGTTCGTAGCATCTGCAGATATTGAGAAAATGTATCGACAGATAAACATTGATTAAGACGATCAAAAATATTTACATATTTTGTGGAGGAATTCACCACAGAAAAAATTAAGAAATTATAAATTGACAACAGTAACGTACGGTACTGCATCAGCACCTTATTTAGCTACAAGGGTGCTTAAGGAAATAGCAAACAAATGCAAAGATAAAATGATTAGTGAAATTATCCGAGATGAATTCTACATGGATGATTTAATGAAAGGAGGTGATACCTTACAAGAATCAAAACACAAAGTTCAGCAGGTTTCCAGAGAGTTGGAAAAGGCAGGAATGAATTTAAGAAAATGGATTTCGTATAGATCCGAAATTGTTGAAGGGGTAATAAAGTACTAAAAATTGACGAGAACGAAGCAATTAAAACCTTAGGGTTGCAGTGGGAACCATTTAAAGACGAATTTACGTTTAAGGTACACTGTGACAAGAACAAAAAAATGAATAAAAGAGTAGTTCTATCCACACTAGCCAAGATATATGATCCGCTAGGTTGGCTAGCACCAGTTACGGTAATAGGAAAATTGTTCATGCAGAAATTGTGGTTAGCAGAACAAAATTGGGATCAAGAGTTGTCCGATAAAGATAAAGCAGAATGGAAATCCTTCAGGGACAATTTAGTGTGCTTGGAAGTTATCAGATTACCACGATGGATCAAGACACAGCCTAATATGTTGTTACAGATTCATGGTTTTGTTGACGCTTCAGAAAAGGTCCACGCAGCGGTGGTACATGCCAAAATAGGTGAGACAGTTACCTTAATAGCCAGTAAAAGCAATGTCAATCCTATAAAAAATAGAAAGACTATTCCGAAGTTGGAGTTATGTGCAGCACACTTGTTATCACTACTACTACAAGGAGTCCAGCAAAATATTGCTGTTCCAGCTGAAACATATGCTTGGAGCGACTCTACTATAACACTATGCTGGATACAAAACGGTACTAGTAAGGAGAAATTCGTAAGGCGCCGCATAGAAGATATCCGAAATTAAAAAGCAATAACATGGAACCATGTAAATTCTAAGGATAACCCTGCAGACGTAGCTTCAAGAGGGATTTGTCCAACTAAATTAAAAATTTGTTACTTATGGTGGAATGGGCCAAAATGGCTCAGTAACTCAAAAGAAAAATGGCCTAGAGAAAAAACGGGTGCTGACAAGATTATGGTAAATACCGCAGTGTTAAATACAGAAAATAGTATTATACAGGAACTAATTAAAGAGTATTCCTGTATGAATAAGATAGTCAGAATAACCGCATATGTATTAAGGTTTATTGGCATTAGAATAAGGGATAGACTGTACCCATCATATCTCACCGTCAGTGAGCTTAAGAATGCTAAAAATTTTATAATTAAACACCAACTGGCATATCAATTTAACAGAGAGATATCATGTCTTACGCAGAACAAGCAAATTGATATGAAAAGCAAAATTTTAAGCTTAAATTAAAATTTTGATGACGATGGAATATTGCGAGTGGGGGAAGATTGCAAAATGCCAACATATGCTTTGACGCCAAACATCCTGTGATTTTAGATAAATCACATCTAAAAATGCTGTTGATTAAGGATGCTCATAAGGAAACTCTACATGGAGGAATTAATCTTATGAGAAGCCAAATTCAAAGGAGAGTTTGGATGTTCGGATTGAAAAACTCCCTTAAAAAATACCTAAGGGAATGCGTCACTTGTGCCAGATACCGCCAAGTAACTGCGGAGCAAATTATGGGTAACCTGCCCAAAAATAGGGTAACGGTGTCATCTCCATTTCATAACACGGGGATTGATTTTGCCGGTCCATATTATATAAGATGCTCAAAAAATCGGGGACAAAAAACATTCAAAGGGTACATAGCAGTATTCGTATGCTTGTCAACTAAAGCAATTCATTTAGAAGTTGTAAGTGGCTTGACAACTGAGGCTTTCCTAGCAGCATTTCGAAGATTTGTTGCAAGACGGGGTAAACGCGCTAACATATATTCTGATAATGGTACAAATTTTATGGGAGCGGCTAGGAGGCTCGATGAAGAATTCAAAAAAGCAATTGAACGTTAAGGTTGCCCCTGTTCTAGAGCGAGAACAGATTAGCTGGCATTTTATCCCCCCGGCAGAACCTCACTTTGGAGGTATATGGGAAGCTGGGGAAAAGTCGGTTAAGTATCATCTAAAAAGAGTCATAGGAGACAGTAACCTCACATATGAGGAACTTGCAACATTGTTGTGCCAAATAGAAGCCGTGCTAAATTCACGTCCATTGTATACGATGGGTGAAGATATGGACAACAACGAAGTGTTAACTCCCGGTCATTTCCTAATTGGAAGACCAAAATTGGAAACAGCCGAGTCCACATCAGAGGAAATGAAGTAAGTAAGTCGTCTCGCCGACTTAGGTATACCATACACCAACAAAACAAATATTTCAAATTTGTAATAACAAATGCATTTTGCCTATTTCAAAAAAATTCTGTTCACATGCTTTTTACAAGCATATCTTAGTATCTGACTGACTCATGCATCTGAGCACCCTAGCGCCCCCACCCGCCAACGACCAACTCCGGCCTTATGGAAAAACGTTTATATGCATAACTTGGCTATTTTTTGTCCGATTTTGATCAAATTTGGTATTTTGCTGGGTATTAGAATCAAATTCAAGTGTGCAAAATTTGATTCCACAAGGTAAAAAATTACGGGAGATAATCGAGTTTTTCAAATTTTGGGGGCGGAAAGGGGCGTGGCAAAATCTTTATACATACAAAATGTGCGCATTTACTAAGCAAATATACATACCAAAGACGGTGTCTCTAGCTACAATAGTTTTTGAGATAAACGTTTTTTTTTGAATTGCGGGGGCGGAAAGGGGCGTGGCAAAATCTTTATAATTACAAAATGAGCGCATTTACTAAGCAAATATACATACCAAATATGGTGTCTCTAGCTGCAATAGTTTTTAAGATAAACGTTTTTTTGAATTGCGGGGGCGGAAAGGGGCGTGGCAAAATTTTGAAATAAACTCGATCACTCTACATACTACATGAGCCTACAAACCAAATTTGGTGGCTCTATCTCTTATAGTCTCTGAGACCTAGGCGTTTATACGGACGGACAGATGGACGGACGGACAGACGGACAGACGGACGGACAGACGGACATGGCTATATCGACTCGGCTGTTGATACTGATCAAGAATATATATACTTTATGGGGTCGGAAAAGCTTCCTTCTGTCTGTTACATACATTTTGGCGACTTTAATATACCATTTCACCCTATGGGTGTATGGTATAAAAATTGGAAATTTAGACAGATGGAAACTAATTCAAAAAATGATAAAAGATTTTTGGTTGAAATGAAAAGACGAGTATCTATATACTCTCCAGCAAAGGAATAAGTGGCGACGAACCACAGAAAATTTAGAGAATGGTCAGGTCGTACTGATCAAAGATGAAAATTGTCACCCAGCCAGGTGGCCTCTGGGCAAGATTGAATAAATTCACAAAGGCAGGGACGATAAAGTAAGAGTGGTAAAAGTCAAATTGCAGGACGGGTCAAGACCTATAAATAAAATCTGTCCACTTATTGGGGTCAAATCATCAGAAGGCGTTGAAGAGAATCGATATCGGAAAGGTACCAGGTTCGGTCATATGTCCAAAATAGGAACCGTATTGATGTTAGCAATGTTTATGATGCTTTGTCAACTTTCGAATGCAGCGAGCATTAAAGATAATAGACCAAAAATAACGGTAGAGGAACTAAACACAACAGCCGCATTGTACTTAGATCCAATGGGTGAAGTGGAAGTAGTAGCTTTCTCACGGGATCTGGTAGTATACTACGACATGTCGGCATATTTTGAAATGCTCAGTCAAGGTGACAGAATGATTCCCAAATTGAGAGGCTTATGCCAAAAACTGTATAATTTCGAAGACCAGTGTCAGTTTGTATTGAACAACACGGTTAAGCGAATTAAAGATATCGATGAAAATAATGTGCTATTCATAATGCAAGAAAAAAAGCGAGCACCGTTTGAATTCATGGGGTCACTGTAGCATATTTTATTCGGTGTCATGGATGCGGACGATAGGATACAAATAGAAGAAAACATGAGAAAGTTGCTCACAAATCAGCAAATTTTAAAGCATCTGCAAGAAAAGCAGACATCGGTGGTAGACTACACGGCAAACATTCTTAAGGCTACCATAAATAAGATAAATGAAAACTTTGGCAACATGAACAAACGGATTGAAAATGTGACAGAATTGTTCAAAGTAAGTTATTACGTGTATAGAGAATCCATTCGGTTATTCATGATTGTAAATGAATTAAGCTCCGTGGTTGATGAATGTGAAAAAATTCAGACAGGAATTATAAGTTTATTGATAGACATTAACCATGGTAGATTGAATACTAATATTTTAAAGCCAAACCAAATGAAATTAGAAATAACTAAAATAAAAGAAAAATTATCTGAAACTTTAGTTCTGTCAGGTAAAAGGAGCGGAAAGGAGTTAAAAGACATATATGCTCTGTTGACGGCCAAAGGGATCTTTTTTGACAGGAAATTAATTATAAGTGCTAAAATACCACTTTTCAGTAGGCATCCATCCTTCCTCTACAGAGTTATTCCAATTCCCGTTCGATTGGTCAGTAATCAATTGGTAACAGTTTATATAAAGAATACATAAAATATATAATTTTAAAATAGACTCGTATCACTTAATGTCAGACTCAGCAATGCAGAAATGTCGGACCTGGCAATCAAACAGGAGAACATGTGAAGGAAATTGGCCATGGAGTAACGCCAATGATAATGCCTGTGAGCTGACATCTTTTAAACAGAATAGGAAGTCTTACTGGGTAGAGCTAGATAGTAGCAATAGTTGGTTATTCAAGGTTCCACCTAAAACTAGGGCCAGAGTCCAATGTGGAAACGAACAGCAGGAGTTGGTGGATATTCCAGAGCAAGGAATTTTGAATCTCAAAACAGGCTGCACAGATAGGTCAGAAGATAAAATTTTAGTTGCTCATCATAGCATCCAGTCAGAATCATACGTAGCTATTAAAACGTCGCTCGTAGGCGACATTAGTAACATGGCAAGTATCGTATGGATTCCAGTAGAAGCAAACATAGTAAACCATTCGGCAGAGTTGGAGAAAATAGGAAGCCAGTTACAATCATTAAAGGAACATCATATTGAATTACTAGGGTTAAACTTCCATCATGCCACCGGTCATGCTTCCTTAATTTTAGTTATCTTACTAATTTTAATATTAATAATAATTTGTATAAGACAACCTAAGATTAAACCCAGATTCCAAAACGCCACATTTGGCGCCCCTCTGCAGAATGTTTAAGAATAAACATCGTGTTCATCTGAACTGGCTTCACCAAATCAGATGCACTAAAGAAAATACAATACAACTGTACCTTTGTACCAAACAACTAACCTAGCATATGACTAGAAATACAATCTGCCACACGCGGTGTGGGAAAAAACACTTGAAAATCTAAACTAACCCAAAAGATCATAACGACAGGATGTCAAGTGGCCGACGCCGTGCCCAAAATAATTATTTTTTAACCCCCAAATACGAGGGTGTGAGTCTAAAATAAGATCTTCTAAGAACAATTGTTACCTACTAGAGCCTACGATAATCCTATATAAACTCCGTACTTTTGTAAATAAAATCAGTTCATATTTTGAATTCAACGAATGAAGCTTGGGTTTTTTAGTTGTGGTTCTAAATCCCTATTCAAGATTCTTTTAAAAATATGGGCAATACTTTATTGAAAACATTAAGAGTAGCGCTACTCCAGCCGGTGACTCTAATTGAAAATGAAAAAGAAAAAGAACCAATACTGTCTACATACCATGATGATCCAATTCAATGAGGTCATACTGTCATTACCAGAACGCTGGCAAAAATCAAAAGACACTACTATTGGAAAAATATGGGACGCCATATCAAAGAGTGCATAAGATGTCATAAATGTCAGGTGTCAAATACGACCACACATACGAAGACCCCCATGATAATAACATTAACACCAGCGAAGGCTTTTGATAAAGTTATAGTGGACACAATAGGTCCGCTACCAAAATCATATAATGAAAATGAGTATGTTGTCACATTGATATGCGATCTGACAAAATACTTAATAGCGATTCCAGTTGCATCTAAGAGTGCAACTAATGTAGCTAAAGCTATATTCGAAAATGGTATACTACAAAAATGAAAACACTCATTACGGACATGGGAACTGAGTATAAAAATTATATTATAACTGATATATGCAAGTACATGAAGATTAAAAATCTAACATCTACAGCATACCACCACCAGACTTTAGGGACAATAGAACGAAGTCATAGAACATTCAATGAATATATTCGTTCATACATATCAGCAGATAAGTTAGATTGTGAGATGCTTGGATACAATATTTCACTTATTGTTACAACACAACAAGCTCGGCAGTGCATGAATATTGTCCATACGAACTAGTATTTGGAAGACTACCAAATCAGTTAATAGATTTTAACAAAATAGATAGAATAGATCCAATATACAATTTAGACGACTACTCTAAGGAAATAAAATTTAGAATAGAAATAGAAATAGAAATAAATAAGAGCTAGGATAATGTTAGAAAACCGTAAGTTAAATAATAAGAAATACTACGACAAAAATACTTCCGATTTTGATATAAAAATAGGAGTTTAAGTCTTATTAAGAAAAGAAATAGGTCATAAACTAGATGCTAAATATATAGGGCCTTATAAGGTAGTTACTATAGAAGAAAAAATAATATATTAATAGCAGATGATAAAAATAAGAACCAGAATGTTCATAAAAACAGATTAAAACCATTTATAAAATAAAAATCGGAATGATCAACCGTAAAAATAATAACGAATATAAAAAAAAACACATATATTTTATAATTTTCATGATACTTAAGTAATTTTACAAAAAAAAAAAAAAGGAAATATATAAATTTTATGGATTCAACTATTATAATTATTCAACAATTAAACAGTATGTCAAAAACAAAAGAATAAAGAAAATTTGTCTGTCCAGACACAAACTAATCAAAAAAAAAATAAAAAAAAACACAATTTTTCTAATTTCTATACCTTATCTTTATTTTATCTTTACACAATTATCAAATAATTATTAATAACTCCATAATATTACGTTATTCCCTAAAAAAGGGTAGGGTTATATCACCAAATGCACAGCAGCTGATATCGTTTAGGAGTCCGGATTTGGAAGGTTTATCTTTATTTTATCTTTACACAATTATCAAATAATTATTAATAACTCCATAATATTACGTTATTCCCTAAAAAAGGGTAGGGTTATATCACCAAATGCACAGCAGCTGATATCGTTTAGGAGTCCGGATTTGGAAGGTGTATAGTCTCTTCCCATTTCCCCTTGGGACAGTATCCCACCTACTAACACGATATCGAGTTTCCGAACCGTCCGGGCAAACATCCGTTTCCAGGAATATTGCCAATAAAGTAGTTACAAGAGGAGCTAGTAAAGTGTTGGCTGCTTCAGCTGCTGCTGCATCTGCTGTTGCTGCTACTGCTGTGCCTGGCACTTCTAGTTCCCTTGTTGTAGTTCCACCCAAAAAGCAAATTTTTATTTCGCGGCTTGATCCCAATGCTACTTCTGAAGAAGTCATAGCCTACATCCAGGGCAAAGTTCAAGCACCAAACATTGTTGTGGAAAAGTTCCGTTTTTCATATACTCGGGACATTTCGTCCTTTAAAATAAGTGTCTCCCCAGATCTTTTTGGGCAAATATGTCATAAAGACTTTTGGCCGGAACACCTTGTTGTAAAAGAGTATACAATAAAAAAGAAGAATCGGCCTCCGATTAGCCTGCTACCTGCCTCTGTGAACAACGTTCCTTCCGGCTCGTCTGCACCTGCTAGCGAGTCAAAAAACTAATTTCGTCCCTAACTCTGGCCTATCAGAACGTACGGGCTAAACTCTCTAGACTCTATGTAGATAGTTTAGCTTTTGACTTTCATAATTTTGCCTTTACTGAGACTTGGCTGAAGCCTGATTTTGCCGATGCTTCAATTCTCCCCTCAAAATATTTAATATATATACATGATCGGACTATCCATAATGGTGGTGGTGTTTTAATCGCTGTTGATTCGGCGTTCTCGACTGAAATTGTACAGTCTTCCAATCAGGAGATTGAATTTGTTTGTGTTAAAATTTCTCTTAATTCTTTTTCTGCCTATATTACTTGTTCGTATATTCCACCACAGTCCGACTTGGCAGTATACATTCACCATTTGGAAGCTATTCAACTTGTTTCCTCATATATCTCTGACAAAGACTTATTTGTTGTTCTGGTAGATTTTAATTTACCTGAGATTGCCTGGACCCTCTCATATGATTCTTTATTACTGTTGCCCTCCTCGTCACATTGTTTCATTGATGGTCTGTTTGAGTTGTCCCTAACTCAAATAAATCCTGTCCGAAATAGTCGGAACAGATCTCTAGATCTGGTATTTGTGTTGGATTCTTCCAACTGCGATATTTCCAGGACTGATCCCTTAGTTATCCCTGAAGACAACTTTCATCCAACTCTGGATGTAACCATTGACCTTCCTTTTGGGGTTATGACTCGATATAATAACTCGATGCCTCCAACCCGATGTTTTCGCAAGACAAACTTTACTAAACTTAAAAAACTCTTGTTAACTAATGATTGGACATATCTGTATACTTGCACGGATATGGACTCTGCCATTTCTCTCTTCTATAAATCTCTTGAGTCGTTCTTTGATGTTTGTGTCCGGCGTGTGACTCAAGGATGGTCTGATAAACCTCCTTGGTTCTCACGTGAGTTATGTAACTTAAAGAACGTAAAATCAAGATGCTATAAAAGATTTAAAAAATCCGGTAAAGCATCGGATTTTTCCCGAGTTGTTGCTCGATCAAATTTTATGGTGCTGAATTCACAATGCTATAAGGATTATCTTCAGAGATGTAAACTTAGGGTTTCTCGCGATCCTAAGCAATTTTATAAATTCGTCAATGGAAAACGTAAGACATCAGTGCATCCGTCTTACTTGTCTTTCGAAAACAATAAAGCTGACAATGATCAGGCAATTGCTGATATGTTTGCTGTTTTTTTCAAAACAACTTATTCTTCTTCGATTTATCAAGCAAATCCTCCTTATCCTTATCACTTGCAATCGTCTAATTGCATTTTAGACCCTGTGTTTGAAGAAAGTTCGATTTTTAGCGTTCTTAGTTCCGTCAAACCAATATATGCACCTGGCCCTGATGGAATACCAGGCTGCGTATTAAGGTTTTGCGCAGAGGCCCTATGTAAGCCAATACTTAAGTTGTTTACACTGTCCGTTACATATTCCGCCTTCCCGTCCATCTGGAAGGAATCATATATTATTCCTCTTCATAAAAAGGGGAAAAAAGTCCGAAGCCTCCAATTATAGGGGTATTTCTAAATTGTCTGCCATACCCAAAGCATTTGAGAAAATAATAACGTCTCAATTGCAGCATTTTTGTAGCTCGATCATTTCGTCATCCCAACATGGGTTTAAAAAACGTAGATCGACAACTACTAACCTATTAGAATTTATATGTCTCTCAATCAAAGGGTTCAAGACTGCCGTGCAAACCGATGTCATTTATACTGACTTCAGCAAGGCCTTTGACTCTGTTAATCACACTCTACTTTTATATAAGTTAAATGCACTTGGCATCCCCAGCCTTTTGCTAGATTGGATTCTTCAATATCTTTCTAAGCTTACACAAAAGGTCCTCTTTAAGTCTTCACTTTCTAAGACCATCCAAGTGACTTCTGGAGTACCTCAGGGTAGTCATTTGGGTCCATTGCTATTCACTCTTTTTATAAATGATCTTCCATTGGTGGTGTCAAATTCTCGGGTGCTTATGTACGCGGATGATGTTAAGCTTTACCTCAGTTTTAAAGGCATATCGTCTTCTTGCCTACTTCAATCGGATCTTAATGATCTTCCTCAACGGCCCTAAATGTAAAATTATGTCTTTTTATAGATGCACTCCATAACTAGCAACTTATTATCTTAACGACACTGCCTTAGAGCGGTTAGATATTGTCAATGACATAGGTGTTCTCATGGACCATAAATTAACCTTTAATCCTCATATTTCTGCTACAGTTAGTAAAGCTATGAATGTTCTTGGGTTTGTGAAACGATGGTCAAAAGAGTTTGACGATCCGTACACAACCAAACTTCTGTATACCTCATTAATCCGTCCTATCTTAGTGCAAGATGCATATGGTCACCTCAATATGAGACGCACCAAAGTAAAATTGAATCTGTTAAAAAGCAATTTCTGCTATTTGCTCTTCGCGGTCTAAATTGGGATCGCAATGTCAATTTGTCATCATATTCCAGTAGTCTTCTTTTAATCAATCTTCCTTCATTAATTAATCGTAGAGTAACGCTTGGTGCTATCTTTATTCATAAACTTTTAATAGGTGAAATAGACTCTCCTGAGCTATTGAACCAGTTAAACCTATCTGTACCCCGTAGACCTACTAGAAATTTTATTCCTCTATCTTTAAAACATTGTAGTTCTGATTACAATCTTCTGTATCCCGTAATCAGTTCAGAAGCCTCTCTTTCTCTTGTGAAAATCTCTATTTTAGCACATTTAGCTCGTAATTAGCTGTAGTTAATCTAATTTTTAATTGTTTGTCCGTTATACTTGTATTTGTCCACGCGATCGTGCCGTCCGATATACGGCTGTGCCCCACGGTCGGTCGGGCGGGAGGTGGACAGCGCTCTGCTTGGGCTCGCGCGAAACAGGCTATGTCCTGGTGTCGTAAGGGCCTTTTGAACGTACTTCGCATTGTTCGCGTTAACGTCCAGACAATACTTGCATACCCCGATTTTAAAAAACCATTTTTTCTAACCGCAGATGCTAGCAATATAGCTTTAGGTGCGTTCATCTCACAGGACCATAGACCTAATTCTTACGCAAGCAGAATGTTGAACGAACATAAGATCAATTATTCAGCTATAGAAAAAGAATTAATAGCAATAGTTTGAGCAACAAAGTATTTCAGACCATACCTTTTCGGTAGAAAGTTCGAAATTCTATGCGACCATAAGCCTTTAGTATGGCTCAGCAATATAAATGAACCAAACATGAAACTTCAAAGATGGAGAATAAAACTAAATGAGTTTGATTATAAAATTAAATATTTACCCGGCAAAGAAAATCACTTAGCAGATGCCCTTTCCAGAATTAAAATAGATGAAAACTTTTTAGGATCAACAGACAGCACTGTAGCTACGATACATAGTGCTCATGAGGATAATGGAAATTACATTCCAATAGTAGAAAAACCCATTAATTATTCTAACAGGCAAATAGAATTCATTAGAGGTTCAGTAGACAAAACAGAAACATTAACCTATTTTTATGAATCAAACATAAAAATAACATACAAAGAAATGACCAATGCTTACGCAAGGGATATAATTAAAAGATATCTTTACCGTTAGAAAACTGTACTATATTTTCATAATGAACAAGATTATCCCATATTTCAACAAGCCTTTATTGAAATAAAACGATCGAACGCAAACACAAAAACCTCGAAATCAAGCATTAAGTTAGAGGACATTCAAACTTTTGCACAATTCAAAGAAATAATTCTAAAACAACATAAAGAATTATTACATCCAGGAATCGAAAAAACGATTAATTTGTTTTTCAAAACCTGATTCAAAACATTATTAACGAATGCTCAGTATGCAATATCGCAAAGACAGAAAATAAAAATACAAAACTAACTTTTGAAATAACACCAGAAACTTTTAATGTCAGAGAAAAATACGTCATGGACTTTTACATGATCGACAATTTACAATTCCTTTCATGCATTGACATTTACTCCAAATTTACAACACTTGTAGAAGTAAAATCTAGAGATTGGTTAGAAGCCAAGAGAGCAATTCTGAAAGTATTCACTGAAATGGGCAAACCAATAGAAATAAAATCAGACAAAGATTCAGCAGATTAAAATAAACAATTTAAATAAAGATAGACACGACTTCGAAATCGATACTAGATTTAAACATGCTCCTCTAGTAAAGTCAAAAACAACAAATCCATTCAAAAAGACAGGAGAAATAAATCAGTTAGATGAGAAACATTTTGAAGAAAGAAATAGAGGACAAAAGGTCACACACTACAAATCAAAATCCCATTTCCTACGTATGTATTATATATATAATTATAAATCTATTTCCTTTATAAGTGAAAAAAAAGATAAAATTGGATCTATCGAACTCAAAAGAAACGATCTTTACTTAAGGGATTCGTCTTAAGAACTAACTTATCATTATTCATACAACAGTTCGGTTAGAAAGCTTTTTATGTTAGTAGTGGGAGCTTTTGATCGGATGATATCTTGATCTGGAATTATATTGGCTTATTGATATCGCCTTCTAAGCGTTCTCACGCTTGGAAAGATTTTGGAAGATTTTTTGGGGACAGATTTGTTTATAAAGTTTTGTTTAGTCTCGGTTGCAGTAAACATCCGTTTTGTAGACTAAAAGGGGGTATAGTCCCACAAAAGCTAATAAACTTTTCGGCCCCTAAAATTAAACTTAAAAGTAAACATCGGTTTTTTATAATAAACAAATGGACACTTGCAATAACAATTGTCCCCCTCAAAATCAAAGTGTGTGAAGGCTAACTCATAATTAAAGCAGAACACTTGCAATAATAATTGTCCCCCTAAAATCAAAAGCGTGACAACGCTAATTCAGCATTAAAATTCGGGCCAATCAACTCAAATAAAACTAAATCTATTTTTTCTTTTTGAAAAGACAAGATATATAGTTATATATGCCTTCGAATAGATTTTAGCATGACCAACATGTGGTTCTGGGTGTACTATGCAACAAGTGCAAACTCGTAAGTATTTATATTATATTTATATTATTAAGTAAAATTCAAATTATAATTAAGAGAAAACTATTTACTTTTCCGTTTCTTCGCTCTTTGGCGAAGATCAGCATTAAAATGACTCAAACAGTCACCGATTTTTTGAAAATGGCCTCAAACCTAATTTCAGAGTTTGTTTACAAAACAGAAAATCTGCAGAGGTTCATGGATGCATTGAATTTGGTAAATTCATTAAAAGAAAGAAGAAACAGCAGTATGTTTGTTCGAGATCTATATGATATAATAGTCCGATCCTAAAAATTTTCATACTTTATCTCACCGGGGTAATAAAAAACACCTAACAAAAATTTCATTCCGATAGCTCTAAAGATGGCTGATTAAAACGCATACGCACCGACGAACAGGCGGACAGACGCATATGGCTATATCGACTCAGCTTCTCATGCTGATCAAGAATATATATACATTATGGTGTCGGAAACGTCTCCTTCTGTGCGTTACAAACATCTGACCAATTTTATAATACCCTCTGCAAGGGTATAAAAATATCAAAGAAGCTAACTTCGGCAATGCCGAAGTTTTTATACCCTTGCAGTCCTTGGCAATAATTTTTTACATTTAAAAAAGTGTTTCCCTGCTACTCAACTCATCAACACACAAACAAAACATCATTTCTCTTTTTACACCAGTTTTTTTTTTCTTCTTCCATCATTCCCTAAGTAAAGCAGAACACGTGTAGAGATGCGTCTGTGTGTTTATGGATGTGCTCTGTTTAATTTTATGACGACGAAGTAGGCAGCAGGCAGATTTGAGCCGATTTATTTTGACTGTAACTTGTGTTCTATTTATCCGATCAGATACAATTTTTGGGATCTGAGATTGTATATCTAATACTATCGTATTGGTAAATATCATGCGGATACTCCAATTTTTGCAAAAATGTTTGTTCTAGAGCTATATGATATCATATATATATATATTATCAGCTCCGGGCTGTCGGATAAGTCGCAGCTTAAGAATATATATGTAAACATAGGTTAAGCAAAAGTATATTTTTGGAATAAAAATCAGTCAGAATAATACCACCAAACAACACTGACATGTTTGTTTATTTAAAAAATTCAACCTAAGTGAAACCCGGTCAGTACACTTTTTTGGTAGACGAGTGGCTATATTCATTTCGATATGACTTATTTGTGATTGTCTCACTTTTCAACAAGTCTTTGACGAAAATCACTGTTTTCTCCAGTAATTTACACAGCCTCCGTTGATCCGCTTTCTCACTACTTCTGCGTCACTTGCTGTCTGCCTCATCGGCCGAATTTCCAATTGGTTTCTGGCTTGCTCAAATCCGATCTTAATGATCTTTAGAGTTGGTGTGAAACCAACCTATTAAACCTCAACGGCTCAGAATGTAAAGTTTTGCCTTTTTATAGATGCACTCCATGCTTAGCAACTTATTATCTTAACGACACTACCTTAGAGCGGTAAGATATCAATGACCTCGGTGTTCTTATGGACCATAACAATAGGGCGATTTCGATTTTCGTATGATTCTCTGCTCTATCATTTCATTAATTTGTTTATTGACTTCTTCGTCAAAGATTTGTGGGTATTTGTATGGGTGTTTGTATATTGGGTCCTCGTGCTCGGTTCTGATGTTATGCTTTATTGTACTAGTAAAGTTCAAATTTTCACCTTTCCTATACTGGATATCGCTAAATTCATGCAATATTTTCTTTAACTTTTCTACTTCTTCTGAATTTAAGTGATGGAGTCTAAATTCGTTGTTTTCCTCAATACTGTTATTTATTTCTTCTGTGAACGCTTCATATTTGAACTCTGGGGGAGGATAAGGTATTGATTTTTCTTTTTCTTCCTCTTTATTGGTGAATTTGAAATAAATTTTATGATCTGATAATGTTACACTATTTTCTTCATAGTTTATAACGGCTTGACAGGCTTTAAGATATTTTCTACCTAATAGTATGTCGTATGTTGATGAAAATTTATGGTAATAAAATTTTTGATGGTTGGGGCAAAGTTTGCTTGGTGCAAAAGATACTCTTTTATTAAGCTCTATTATTCCGTTTATTGTTTGGACACACTTTAAGAGGATGTTATTGACTTTTCGTTGGATATAGGGGTTTGATTGGACGTACTCGGTTGATCAGTTTGGTTCATTGGTTCTGTCTGAGATGTCTGATCCGAGGCTGATTGATGAAAATTTTCGGACCAGTCCATTCTATTCTGACCACTGGTACTTTCTCTTTGCCTTTTAGTAGATTAAGATTTTGTTAATTCTTTTCGAAGCTCTTGATTATTTTGGGGATTAGGATTTGAATTATCGTATTGGTTGCTTTGCCTATAATAGGTTTGCCCTGAATTAATTTGGTTTGATCTGTAGTTTGAGTTTCCTGAAGTTCTTTGATTATTAGTTTTGGATTTCTCTGTGGAACTATTTTCATATTGGCCTTCTCTCTGAGCTATTTGCTTAAAATTAGACACTGTAGAAATATTAAATTCTGCTAATGTCATGTAGAGTTGGTCTGGTAATCTTATGATAATAACATCTTTGATTGTGTTATTCATGGCATTTGTGTATAATACGGTGTTGGCCGCGTTGCCTTCTTAAAGTGTGGTATAGCCGTAGTAGTTCTTCATAGGGCGTTTGCACCTTATATTCGCTGATGAGGGCGGCCCGCAACTCGCTCCAATTGTTGGCGTGCGATAGTTGTGATGTCCGCTGTGCTTCTCCAGTGAGCTGCATCTCTATAGTGCCGTATATCAAACTATGTTGGCGGACGTTCCTCGTCGGGTGGAGTTGTAAAATATAATCAACTCTCCGTATGAACGTACTCAAGGTCAAAGCGTTACCATCGAAATTGGGCAACTGTCTAAGCATGCTGAGTGCCTGGTTCAGGTGTGTTTCTTCTAGTGACATCTCGGATAATTTGTGCAACGTTGAAAAACAAAGAGTTCAAAATCAAAGAAGGTTGTTGTTTTTATTATTTCTTCCAACACTGTATTTAAACTCCAGGACTCGATGTCGCGCTTTTGACTGCACGAAAGGTTCTTTTTGCGGATAAAACAAAAAAACAAAATTTTCGGGGGCTTTGGGCCTTAATTGCTTACGGCTCCTTATTATTTTAATTTTTAGCACATATTTTCTGTAACGATGGGTTGACACGAGTTTCGCACATTTACTTATTTAATGATATACAAAAGGTCTGGTTTATTAGGCAACCTTAGAATCGATATACGTAACGTATAAATACATTTCCTTTATAAGTGAAAAAAAAAGAAATATTGGATCTATCGAACTCAAAAGAAACGATCTTTATTTAAAAGATGCGTCTCAAGAACTAACTTATTATTATTCATACAATAAAGTTTACAGTTCGGTTAGAAAGCTTTTTATGTTAGTAGTGGAAGCTTTTCATCGGATGATATCTTGATCTGGAGTTAGATTGGCTTATTGATTTCGCCTACTAAGCGTTCTCACGCTTGGAAGATTTTTTGGGGACAGATATGTTTATAAAGTTTTGTTTAGTCTCGGTTGCAGTAAACATCTATTTTGTAGACTAAAAAGGGGGTGACGTTATGTGGGTGGCTAGAGAACGGATATATTACTAGATATAGCCATATAACCAACTTCAATACACAAAATCTTATTTACTTTTCGCCCCCTAAAATCAAACTTAAAAGTAAACATCCGTTTTTTATAATAAAAAATTGGACACTTGCAATAACATTTGTCCCCCTCAAAATCAACGCGTGTGAACGCTAATTCAGCATTAAAATTCGGGCCAATCAAATCGCATTAATATCGATCACGCCACTGAAGGTCTCACAAATTTACCCTATAAATATAACTGTTAGACATTTTGTACTTTAGTTTTTAAGTATTCATCCAAGTCTACAACAGTGAAAAATATTTACACCAACTGTGCGCGGAAATATCAACTGTGTGTTGCAACCAACAAAAAAAATATTATAATTGTGGAACAAACACGCCAACTGTGTGCGGAAATATCAACTGTGGTTTACAACCATAAACTCAGCTCACTGGAGAGGCACAACAACTTTCGGAAATTGGACAAGTCAACAATTGGCCGGAACTAAGAACATTCCCCATCAATGAATTGGAATGGACACATCCGAAAATTTTCAACAAAATGCCTCGGATCAATCGGAAGAAGAGATAGAGACAAGTCCTTCATCCTTAATGAACAATAAACCTTTGAGATGTGTATTCGACTCAGGCTCTTCAATAAATATAATGTCCGAAAACTTTTTTAATTTCAAAACCTATTTAGGAGACTCAAAAATTCTCATGATTGAAGGAGAAGTAGAATTAAAAGAAATAATTTTCTTTGCAACCAGCAAACTTTGTCCAACAGAACCAAAAATTTTTATCCATAAATTTTCATATTAATACGACATGTTGATAGGCAGAACTTTTCTAAAAGCCTGCAAAGCCCAAATAAATAATATAAAGAAGAATACATAAAACTAGGAAACTATACATTTTATTTCAAAAATATTGAAGAAATAGAAGAAGCACATAACATAGAATGCTTGGACCCACCTCAGAGAGGGACCCAGACACAAACACGATTGAAAATGAAATAATAGAAAGTTAAACAACGAAGAAACACAAAAACTTAAAACAATCTTGTACGAATTCAGTACTATTCACTACCGCGAAGGTGAAAGTTTGACTTTCACGAGTACAATAAAGCAAACAAAACATGAGGACCCAATTTATAAACGTCTATATAAATATACCCAAACGTTTCATATAGAAATCAACAAACAGATAAATGATATGATCTAATAGGGTATCATTCGAAAATCAAACTCACCCTACTGTTCACCCATTTGGATCGTTTAAAAAAAAGGAGATGCTTCCAACAAATAAAAATTCAGATTAGCCATTGACTATCGAAATTTAAATGAAGTCACAATAGATGACAAATTCCCAATTCCAGTCATGGATGAAATTCTTGACAAACTGGGAAAATGCCAATACTTTACCACCATTGATTTAGCTAAGGGATTTCATCAAATTCAAATGGATCCTGAATCTATTGCAAAAACAGCTTTTCAACTAAACATGACGTGTGTACCCCACTTCATTGGAGGAACACATACTATCACTCAGAAAGGTATTTAAAAAACTAAGAGAAGCTAATCTTAAACTCCAACTCGACAAATGCGAATTCATGAAAAAAAAAAACAGAATTCCTTGGTCATATAATAACAACAGAAGGTATAAAACCTAACCCAAATAAAATCAAATCAATTGAAAATTTTCCGATCCCTAAAACCCCAAGAGAAATTAAATCATTCTTAGGAATTTGCGAATTCTTCCGAAAATTCATACCAAACTTTGCACATATTGCAAAACCTCTAACTCTTGGATTAAAGAACGTTGACGATACTATGCGCAGTACGTTCAAGTGGCCCCTACGACACCAGGACAAAGCCTGTTACGCACGAGCCCAAGCAGATGACTGCCCACCTCCCACCCGACCGACCGAGGGGTGCAGCCGTATAACGCACGGCACGAATCGCGTGGACAAATACACAATAGAAAAAACAGACAAACAAATAACTAAATAATACTATAGCTAACTATTAACTAAATGGGATAGGATAGAAGTTTTAATCATGTTAATAGAAAACTCTGAACCGATTACAGGGAATAGAAGGTTGTAATCAGAGCAGAGGACCCTAAAAGGTTCATGCAGGGCATAATTAGAAGAACAACGACTTAGGGATAAAGGAATCAAAGGATGTCTACTCCGTCTACATGGTACCGACAGATTTACCTGAGCTAATAACTCAGGCGAGTCGATATCACCAATTAGGAGCTTGTGCATAAAAATAACACCAAGCATAATTCTACGGTTAGTTAGGGAAGGAAGGTTAATCAAGAGAAGTCTACTAGAATACGAAGGCAAATTCACATTGCGATCCCAGCTTAAGCCACGAAGAGCAAATAGCAAGAACTGCTTTTGAACGGATTCAAGTCGAATCTGGTGCGACTCATATTGAGGTGACCAAATGCAAGATCCGTACTCTAAAATAGGACGGACAAGCGAAGTAAAAAGAACTTTAGTTGTATGGGGTCATCAAATTCTTTTGACCATCTTTTAATGAAACCCAGGACACTCATGGCCTTTGCGACCGTGGTGGAAATATGGGTGTTAAAATTTAACTTATGGTCCATAAGTACGCCCAAATCATTCATATTATTTAGACGTTCTAAAGGACTGTTGTTTAGAAAATAAGTGACCAGTTGAGGAGAGTTACGAAAAAAAGTCATTACCTTACATTTGGTAGTGTTAAGATTTAGTAAATTAAACTGACACCAGGATTGAAAGTTTTTAAGATCAGCTTGTAGCCGACTAAATGAATCTATATCTTTATAAGTAAGACAAAGCTTGACATCGTCGGCATACATAAGCACACGCGAATGAACAATGACTGATGGAAGATCGTTAATGAACAGTGTGAAAAGCAGAGGGCCAAGATGACTACCTTGAGGTACACCAGAAGTCACAGGAATGGAATCGGAAAAAAGAAGACTTAAAAAGTACCTTCTGTTTTCTATTTGTTAAATATTCTCGAACCCAAGAAAGGAAAAGGGGTGGAAACCCAATGTCGCTCAGCTTAGAAAGTAATAGGGTATGATTTACGGAATCAAAGGCTTTGCTGAAGTCAGTGTATATGACATCAGTTTGTTTACCATTTTTGAACCCCTTGATAATTATTGATGTAAATTCTAAAAGGTTAGTGGTTGTAGATCTACGTTTCACAAACCCATGTTGGGATGGCGAAATAATAGAGCTGCAAAAATGTTGCAATTGAGAAGTTATAATTTTCTCAAAAGCCTTCGGAACAGCGGACAATTTTGAGATACCTCTATAATTAGAGGCTTCGGACTTTTTGCCATTTTTATGCAGAGGAATGATATACGACTCCTTCCAAATAGATGGAAAAGAGGAAGATTCGACAGACAATAGAAACAATTTTAAAATGGGTTTACATAATGCGTTTGCACAGAACATGAGTACACATCCAGGAAGACCATCTGGCCCCGGAGAATAAACAGGTTTAACTAATTTAAGTTCGCTAAGAATAGAACTTTCATCAAACACTGGATTGAAAATGCAATTAGCCTTTTCTAAATGATAAAGATACGGACTTGCTCGATATTCCGTTGAGGAATAAGTTGTTTTGAAAAAACTCGCAAACATATCGGCAATTGCCTGATCAGTGCTCGCTTTTTTATTTTGAAAAGACAAAAAGATGGGTGCACAGAGGACTTACGTTTAGAATTGACAAAATTATAAAATTGTTTAGGGTCAGAAGAAAACTGAAGCTTACACCGCTGAAGATAATTCTTATAGCATTGTGTGTTAAGCATCATGAATTTTGAACGAGCGACTGTATACAGAGCATAATCTGATGAACGACGTGTTTTTTGAAACTTCTTATAATATCGTGTCTTCACATTTTTCAAATTGGATAACTCACGAGAGAACCAGGGAGGTTTGTTAAGCCGCTCCTGCCTACCAAGAGGCACACAAATATCAAAGAGTGAATTCAGAGTATCATAAAAGAAGCGAATAGCTGAGTTCATATCTCTACAATTGTACAGATAAGACCAATCGGTAGTAGTAATGTTTTCATTAAGGCTGACAAAGTCAGTCTTACGAAAGCACCTAGTTAGAGGTAACTGATTTGAACCAAGTAATGGTGAAAGCAAGGGCAGATCAATTTTTAAATTCAATGTAGGATGAAATTTGTCTTCTGGAAGAACAAATGGTTCGATCCTAGAAACCTCACAGTAAGAAGAATCCAATACAAAAATAAGATCTAACGATTTTCCATTAGAATTTAAGACAGGATTGACTTGGGATAAAGATAAGCCTAGAAGGCCATCAATAAAGTCATGTGACACAGAGGGCAGCAACATGGTAGATTCATCTGTTAGTGACCATGCTAAAGCAGGTAAATTAAAATCACCTACAACTATGAACATGTCTTGACTGGAAACTAAAGAGGAGACAAACTGAATTGCCTCTAAATGATTTAAATATACCACCATGTCTGACAATGGTGGAATATAGGAACAAGTAATGAAAGCATTAAAAGATTTAAAATTTACTTTAACACCGACAAACTCAATCTCCTGGGTACTAGAAAATTGAATCATTTCAGATGATAAAGCAGCATCAACAGCTATCAGAACGCCACCACCTATGCGAGAAATCCGGTCACGTCTGAATATAGAAAAGTTTGTGGAAAGAACCGATGCATCAGCAATATCAGGTTTTAGCCACGTCTCTGTAAATGCTAGAATGTTATGCTCAAAAGAAAGACTATCTACATAGAGATAAGGAAGTTTAGATTTCAGTCCTCTAACGTTCTGGTAACCCAGGTTAAGGGACGAAGCTAGTTTTTTGACACACCAGCAGATGCTGATGTGGCAGGAATAGTATTAGTTGTTGTTGTTGGCAAGCGAATCGGTTGCCGATTTTTCTTTTTTACAGTATATTCCTTAACTATTATATGTTTCGGCCAAAAATCTTCTCGACATATAGTGTCGAAGATATTGGCAGAAACACTAATTTTAAAGGACGAAATGTCCCGAGAATAAGAAAATTTAAACTTCTCCACCGCAATATTCGAGACGTTAACCTTCTTCCGAATATAGGCTATTACATCATCAGATGTGACAACAGGGTCTAGCCTAGAAACAAATATATGTTTCTTTGGTGGTATGCCAACGAGAGGCCGCGGTCCCGAAGCGTCAGCCGTAGCAGTAACGTTGGACGAGTCACCCACTGCAGCAGTCAACTTGTTTACGGGGCCCTCGATACTTTTAGAACTATCGGCAATTTCTAAATAGCTAGCAATTTATCGATTGTCTCCCGTAATTTTTTACCTTGTGGAACCAGATTTGGCACACGTAAATTTAATACTAATACCCAGCAAAATACCAAATTTGATCAAAATCGGACAAACAATAGCCAAGTTATGCATATAAACGTTTTTCCATAAGGCCGGAGTTGGCCGTTGGCGGGTGGGGCGCTATGGTGCTCATATGTATGCATGAGTGAGCGAGATACTAAAATATGCTTCTAAAGCATGTGAACAGAACTTTTTATACCATACACCCATAGGGTGAAATGGTATATTAAAGTCGCCAAAATGTATGTAACAGGCAGAAGGAAGCTTTTCCGACCCCATAAAGTATATATATTCTTGATCAGTATCAACAGCCGAGTCGATCTAGCCATGTCCGTCTGTCCGTCCGTCCGTCCGTCCGTCCGTCCGTCCGTATGAACGCCTAGATCTCGGAGACTATAAGAGATAGAGTCACCAAATTTAGAATGTAGGCTCGTGTAGTATGTAGAGTGATCAAGTTTGTTTCAAATTTTTGCCACGCCCCTTTCCGCCCGCGCAATTCAAAAAAAACGTTTTTCTCAAAAACTATTGTAGCTAGAGACACCATATTTGGTATGCATATTTGCTTAGTAAATGCGCACATTCTGCAAGTATAAAGATTTGGCCACGCCCCTTTCCGCCCCCGAAATTTAAGAAACCTGATTATCTCCCGTAATTTTTTACCTTGCGGAACCAAATTTGGCACACTTAAATTTAATACTAATACCCAGCAAAATACCAAATTTGATCAAAATCGGACAAAAAATAGCCAAGTTATGCTTATAAACATTTTTCCATAAGGCCGGAGTTGGCCGTTGGCTGGTGTGGGCGCTAGGGTGCTCATAGGCATGAGTGAGCAGAATTTTTTTTAAAATAGGCAAATGCATTTGTTATTAAAAATTTGAAATATTTGTTTTACTGGTGTATGGTATACCTAAGTCGGCGAGACGACTTACTTACTTCATTTAAAATAGGCAAATGCATTTGTTATCACAAATTTGAAATATTTGTTTTACTGGCGTATGGTATACCTAAGTCGGCGAGACGACTTACTTACTTCATTTTCTCAATCTCTGAGCCGAAGCGAAACAACTGAAAAAATTTGCGCCCACTCTGAGCAAGAGAGTTTTTTCTATTTTGCTTCGGTCTTCGCTTGAGCGTTGTTCTTGAGGTCTTCGTGTTGAACTCTTTTAACGATTCTCTTTTCATCACTCGCTAGAGTCACTTGCAGCTAGAGTCACCATATTTGGTATGTATATTTGCTTAGTAAATGCGCTCATTTTGTATGTATAAAAATTTTGCCACGCCCCTTTCAGCCGCTGAAATTTGAAAAACTCGATTATCTCCCGTAATTTTATACCTTGTGGAACCAAATTTGGCACACTTAAATTTAATACTAATACCCAGCAAAATACCAAATTTAATCAAAATCGGACAAAAAATAGCCAAGTTATGCATATAAACGTTTTTCCATAAGGCTGGAGTTGGTCGTTGGCGGGTGGGGGCGCTAGGGTGCTCAGATGCATGAGTCAGTGAGATACTAAGATATGCTTGTAAAAAGCATGTGAACAGAATTTTTTTGAAATAGGCAAAATGCATTTGTTATTACAAATTTGAAATATTTGTTTTGTTGGTGTATGGTATACCTAAGTCGGCGAGACGACTTACTTCATTTTTTTTTTGCGCTCTCGCTTAATTACTGTCTTTCGTTCTTTTGTGAAGTTAATCTATAATATTCAATTTAAATTCATTGTTTTATCAATTTTTAATAATTCACTATATATCGCGAAGTTTGTGTTAAATTTATTAACATTTATATTTATTAATATCAAAACTTTTACAAACGCAAATATAATTTTGTTGTTGCGCTGCTTACTTTTTGATTTCGTTCTATTTTTTGCTCCCACCCGCGCTCTCAATTTACAGTTCATAGTTTGTTTTTGTTTGTGTGATGTTGGTGCTCTCTATTCTTCTGCTTTCTCTTTTGATCGCGCTCGCGGCCGTTAACTTCGCGCTTGTGACAAGTTTTTGTTGTTGTGTGTTGTAATACAAAAAATAAATATTCTTTTTTTCTTCTCTTTCTAATTTGTATATTGCAGTTAGCTTTTGCTTTGGTTTGTATACGCCTCTCTTAATTTAACATTTTTCCCTTTTTGTTTACATATTGATTTATAATTTGATTGTGATAAATCAATTAGTTAATAATGTCTGTCTGTTGCAAATATAATTGCGATAATCCCAGCAAGACCAGTGAAGACTTTCTTTCTGTTGGCTGTGTGACAACTTAATGCACTTTAAATGTGCTGGTTATACAGTCAAGGTGCGGGATAGCATTGCACAGGGTGGCGGCCTTAAATGGGGCTGTGATTCGTGTCGTGGCTTGGAGCTCGAGATGCGAAGTTTTATGAAACGAACTGGGGATGCCTTTAAAACTCTGTCAGCTGGCGTTCATAAGCTCCAAGAAGAGCTTTTGGCGATGGAGGTTCAATTCAGAAGTTCTAAACTTTTGATTGAATCTCCGACCCGAAAGAGGGCCAGATTTCAGGGCGCGTCTCTCAGTCCGTCGGCACATCGTTCTCTCTCAGTTCCGGCTTCCGACAATGACCCTATGTCACCAAATGCACAGCAGCTGATATCGTTTAGGAGTCCGGCTTTGGAAGGTGTGGAGTCTCTTCCCATTTCCCCTGGAGACAGTATCCCACCTACTAACACGATATCGGTTGTAGTTCCCGAACCGTCCGGGCAAACATCCGTTTCCAGGAATATTGCCAATAAAGTAGTTACAAGAGGAGCTAGTAAAGTGTTGGCTGCTTCAGCTGCTGCTGCATCTGCTGTTGTTGCTACTGCTGTGCTTGGCACTTCTAGTTCCCTTGTTGTAGTTCCACCCAAAAAGCAAATTTTTATTTCGCGGCTTGATCCCAATACTACTTCTGAAGAAGTCATAGCCTACATCCAGGGCAAAGTTCAAGCACCAAACATTGCTGTGGAAAAGTTCCGTTTTTCATATACTCGGGACATTTCGTCCTTTAAAATAAGTGTCTCCCCAGATCTTTTTGGGCAAATATGTCATAAAGACTTTTGGCCGGAACACCTTGTTGTAAAAGAGTATACAATAAATGAAGTAAGTAAGTCGTCTCGCCGACTTAGGTATACCTTACACCAGTAAAACAAATATTTCAAATTTGTAATAACAAATGCATTTGCCTATTTTAAAAAAATTCTGTTCACATTCTGTTTACAAGCATATCTCACTCATGCAGATGAGCACCTTAGCGCCACCACCCGCAAACGGCCAACTCCGGCCTTATGGAAAAACGGTTTTATGCATAACTTGGCTATTTTTTGTCCGATTTTGATCAAATTTGGCATTTTGCTGGGTATTAGTATTAAATTTAAGAGTGCCAAATCTGGTTCCACAGGGTAAAAAATTACGGGAGATAATCGAGTTTTTCAAATTTCAGGGGCGGAAAGGGGCGTGGCAAAATCTTTATAATTACAAAATGTGCGCAGTTACTAAGCAAATATGCATACCAAATATGGTGTCTCTAGCTGCAATAGTTTTTGAGAAAAACGTTTTTTTTTGAATCGCGGGGGCGGAAAGGGGCGTGGCAAAAATTTGAAACAAACTCGATCACTCTACATACTACACGAGCCTACATTCTAAATTTGGTGGCTCTATCTCTTATAGTCTCCGAGATCTAGGCGTTCATACGGACGGACAGACGGACGGACGGACGGACGGACGGACGGACGGACGGACGGACGGACGGACAGACGGACGGACAGACGGACATGGCTAGATCGACTCGGCTGTTGATACTGATCAAGAATATATATACTTTATGGGGTCGGAAAAGCTTCCTTCTGCCTGTTACATACATTTTGGCGACTTTAATATACCATTTCACCCTATGGGTGTATGGTATAAAAAGAAGAATCGGCCTCCGATTAGCCTGCTACCTGCCTCTGTGAACAACGTTCCTTCCGGCTCGTCTGCACCTGCTAGCGAGTCAAAAAACTAATTTCGTCCCTAACTCTGGCCTATCAGAACGTACGGGCTAAACTCTCTAGACTCTATGTAGATAGTTTAGCTTTTGACTTTCATATTCTTGCCTTTACTGAGACTTGGCTGAAGCCTGATATTGCCGATGCTTCAATTCTCCCCTCAAAATATTTAATATATATACATGATCGGACTATCCGTAATGGTGGTGGTGTTGATTCGGCGTTCTCGTTTGAAATTGTACAGTCTTCCAATCAGGAGATTAAATTTGTTTGTGTTAAAATTTCTCTTAATTCTTTATTAGCCTATATTACTTGTTCGTATATTCCACCACAGTCCGATTTGGCAGTATACATTCACCATTTGGAAGCTATTCAACTTGTTTCCTCATATCTCTCTGACAAAGACTTATTTGTTGTTCTGGGAGATTTTAATTTACCTGAGATTGCCTGGACCCTCTCATATGATTCTTTATTACTGTTGCCCTCCTCGTCACATTGTTTTAGTGATGGTCTGTTTGAGTTGTCCCTAACTCAAATAAATCCTGTCCGGAATAGTCGGAATAGATCACTAGATCTGGTATTTGTGTTGGATTCTTCCAACTGCGATATTTCCAGGACTGATCCCTAGTTATACCTGAAGACAACTTTCATCCAACTCTGGATGTAACCATTGACCTTCCTTTTTGGAATTATGTCTCGATATAATAACTCGATGTTTTCGCAAACTAAACTTAAAAAATTCTTGTTAACTAATGATTGGACATATCTGTATACTTGTACGGATATGGACTCTGCCAGACTCAAGGATGGTCTGATAAACCTCCTTGGTTCTCACGTGAGTTGTGTAACTTGAAAACGTAGTTGCTCGATCAAATTTTATGGTGCTGAATTCACAATGCTATAAAGCGATTTAAACTCTTAAACCGGAAAACGTAAGACATCAGTGCACCCGTCTTACTTGTCTTTCGAAAACAATAAAGCTGACAATGATCAGGCGATTGCGGATATGTTTGCTGATTTTTTCAAAACAACTTATTCCTCTTCGATTTATCAAGCGAATCCTCCTTATCCTTATCACTTGCAATCGTCAAATTGCATTCGAGACCCTGTGATTGAAGAAAGTTCGGTTCTTAGCTTGCTTAGGTCCGTCAAACCAATATATGCACCTGGCCCTGATGGAATACCAGGCTGCGTATTAAGGTTTTGCGCAGAGGCCCTATGTAAGCCAATACTTAAGTTGTTTACACTGTCCGTTACATATTCCGCCTTCCCGTCCATCTGGAAGGAATCATATATTATTCCTCTTCATAAAAAGGTGAAAAAGTCCGAAGCCTCCAATTATAGGGTTATTTCTAAAATGTATGCCATACCCAAAGCATTTGAGAAAATAATAACGTCTCAATTGCAGCATTTTTGTAGCTCAATCATTTCGTCATCCCAGCATGGATTTAAAAAACGTAGATCGACATCTACTAACCTTTTAGATTTTACATCTAACTCAATCAAAGGGTTCAAGACTGCCGTGCAAACTGATGTCATTTATACTGACTTCAGCAAGGCCTTTTGCTCTGTTATTCACACTCTGCTTTTATATAAGTTAAATGCACTTGGCATCCCCAGCCTTTTGCTAGATTGGATTCTTTAATATCTTTCTAAGCGTACACAAAAGGTCCTCTTTAAGTCTTCACTTTCTAAGACCATCCAAGTGACTTCTGGAGTACCTCAGGGTAGTCATTTGGGTCCATTGCTATTCACTCTTTTTATAAATGATCTTCCATCGGTAGTGTCACATTCTCAGGTGCTTATGTACGCGGATGATGTTAAGCTTTACCTCAGTTTTAAAGGCATATCGTCTTCTTGCCTACTTCAATCGGATCTTAATGATCTTCCTCAACGGCCCTAAATGTAAAATTGTCTTTTTATAGATGCACTCCATAACTAGCAACTTATTATCTTAACGACACTGCCCTAGAGCGGTTAGATATTGTCAATGACATAGGTGTTCTTATGCACCATAAGTTAACCTTTAATCCTCATATTTCTGCTACAGTTAGTACAGCTATGAATGTTCTTGGGTTTGTGAAACGATGGTCAAAAGAGTTTGACGATCCGTACACAACCAAACTTCTGTATACTTGATTAATCCGTCCTATCTTAGAGTACGGATCTTGCATATGGTCACCTCAATATGAGACGCACCAAAGTAAAATTGAATCTGTTCAAAAGCAATTTCTGCTATTTGCTCTTCGCGGTCTAAATTGGGATCGCAATGTCAATTTGCCATCATACTACAGTAGGCTTCTTTTAATCAATCTTCCTTCATTAATTAATCTTAGAGTAATGCTTGGTGCTATCTTTATTCATAAACTTTTAATAGGTGAAATAGACTCTCCGGAGCTATTGAACCAGTTAAACCTATCTGTACCCCGTAGACCTACTAGAAATTTTATTAATCTATCCTTAAAACATTGTAGTTCTAACTCTTTGCATGAACCTTTCCGAGTCCTATGTTCTGATTACAATCTTCTGTATCCCGTAATCCGATCAGAAGCCTCTCTTTCTTTTGTGAAAACCTCTATTTTAGAACATTCAGCTCGTAATTAGCTGTAGTTAATCATACTTTTAATTGTTTGTTCGTTTTATTTGTATTTGTCCACGCGGCTGCGCCCCATGGTCGGTCGGACGGAAGGTGGACAGCGCTCTGCTTGGGCTCGAGCGAAACAGGCTATGTCCTGGTGTCGTATGGGCCACTTGAACATACTTCGCATTGTATGCGTCAACGTCCAGACAATTTCATTTAATTGTAAGGCACAATCGTAAATTTTTATTATGTTATTGCCTTCTATTATTAAGTCGTTGTTTACGCAATTTGGACTAAGTATAGTTTTTGGAAAATTCCATGTTACAATTATGTTTGGGTCAATGTAATTAGTTTGAAAATTCTTATATGTGTTATTCATTAGTTTCTATTTGTTTTGTATTTTTATTGAACAAAGAGTTATTTTCAAAATAGTATTTAACGTACGAATTTTCTGTCAAAATATTTTTATTTTCATCTGGATAAGGAAGTATCTCAAAGATAGGGGTTTTTATTATTTCTTGAGGAATGTTTGAATGATAAATATATCGTTTATATTTGCTTTAAGCCAGGTGGATGTTATTGTATTCAATAGTATTAAAAGACGTGTGTGCAGTTTGCAAGATGATAGAAGACAAATTTAATGAGTAATGAGTAATGAGTACAAATATAAAGTGTAAGAGTTGCCAGATAGAAAGTACTTTTCAATATACCCCTTTAATTGAATATCTGGCAGATTTAATATTATGACAATTTTGATAATGACAATTCCTTTGTTTAATTAAGAAATTAGGTTAACCCCACTCTGGATCCCAACAATGCTATTTTAGAAGCTGGGACTGGTTTTGTCAGTGCATCTGCCGGCATGTCCTCGGTAGGAATGTACTCTATTCGGATAGAGCCATTGGTCAACCATTCTCTAATAAACTTGACTTTTATATCTATATGTTTCGTTCTTGGAGAAAATGAATTATTCCTTATGATGTGCAACTCACTCTTGTTGTCACAACCTAGCACGATCTTATTGGTATCAATGAGATGAAGTTCCCTCTGCAGGCGCAATAACCATATGGCTTCTTGGATGGCAGATACTGCTGACATATATTCTGCTTCTGTAGAGGACAGTGCAACGGTCCTCTGCCGTTGGGAACACCACGATATTGCTCCACCTTGTTGTACATAAATGTATCCTGATGTTGATCTCCTTCCATCGAGGTCTCCGCCCCAATCAGCATCACAAAAACCCTTTAAGTCATCTCCAGTAGCATGATATGTGATGCATTTGTTGAGAGTTCCTTTCAGATATCTCATCACACGTTTAACGGCGGTCCAGTGAACCATTCCTGGATTGGAAGAGAAGCGACTCAACATGTTGACAGCAAAACTTATGTCAGGACGAGTGTTCTGGGCAGCATATAGTAGGCAACCAATAGCCTCTAAGTACGGAACCTTCTTCATATCTTCAATGTCGGCTTCAGATTTGGGTGCAATGTCAGCTGAAAGACTCTGTCCGACATCCACCGGCGTTGACACTGCTTTGCAATCATCCATTCCGAATCTTTTTAGAATTCCTGCAATATAATTAGACTGATCAATTTTAATTGTGCCTTCGGTCTTATTGTGTCGAACACGCATGCCCAAAATCGACGAAACTTCGCCCATATCTTTCATGTTAAATTTCTGCGATAGCTCGCCCTTGATTTTAGCTACCATTTGTTTGTTGTTGCTTAAAATTAATATATCGTCAACATATACTGCCACATATACCATGGTGGATCCAGTTACGTAATGGTATACACACTGATCCACTTCGCCACGTTGAAGACCAAAGCCTAGTAGAACCTTGTTCAGCATTTCATTCCAGATTCTGCTTGCCTGCTTAAGCCCGTAGAGCGATTTATTGAGGCGACAGACCTTTCCTGATTGATCGTCGAAGCCTTCAGGCTGACGCATGTAGATTTCTTCTTGTAAATCGCCATTAAGAAAAGCTGTTACAGCATCCAGTTGATAAATTGTCAACCCATACTTAGCAGCTGCAGCAAACAGCACGCGCATGGAAGTGTATCGCACGACTGGTGCAAACGTCTCCGTGTAGTCAATACCTTCCTTCTGAGAAAATCCTTTAACAACAAGTCTTGCCTTATAGCGAGGCACCAAGTCCCCAGATTCTCGTTTTGTTTTAAAAACCCATTTTGACTGTATCGCCACTTTGTCCTTTGGTAATTCCGTTAGCGTCCAAGTGTTATTTAACTCGAGGGATAGCATTTCCGACTTCATTGCGTCTTCCCATGAATCTGCTAGTTTCGACTTTAATGCCTCTGTTACTGTGAGTGGGTCGTCACCTTGCGAGACTACACAACATAGGTGATGCTCCTCCAGCTTATTCGCAATCCTTTTTGATCTTCGAACACCAAATGCATATGGAACATGCCCAGCGGTAGTCTTTAGTTCCTCAGCATCGACCGTTTCTTCTGTATCCGTATTCCACGTCTCTGCAATTATCCTCTACGGTGCACATTTCGCCAAAATGCTGTGTTGAGTCTCTGCAATTATTTTCGATGAAAACGACGTCCTTACTTATTAAAAACTTACGACCAGATTTCCTGTAAAGTCGATATGCTTTCGTATGTATGTCGCTGTATCCTACAAAAATACATTCTTCAGATTTAGCATCTAGCTTCCCATGCTTTTGCTTTGGGATATGAGCCAATGCTGTACAACCAAATATGCGCATATACTTTAAGTTTGGCTTAGATCCAGTCCAAAGTTCTTCAGGAGATGAGCTATTTCCACGACAAGGCATTCGGTTAGTTATATGAGCTGCAGTGTTAGCGGCTTCCGCCCAATAAATGTTGGGCAATGCTGAGTCCAGCAACATGCAGCGCACTCTCTCCAGGAGGGTGCGATTCATCCGCTCTGCGACTCCATTCTGCTCAGGGTTATACGGCGCTGTAGTCTGATGCAGAATACCTGCATTCTGCAAAAAATGTTCAAGCTCTTGGTTGCAATATTCCTTCCCATTGTCACAACGCAAAATGCGAATTTTTCGCCCTGTTTGGTTCTCTGCCAGATTTTTGAAAATCTCGAACTTCCTGACTACATCTGACTTCTCCTTAATTGGGTACACAAACACCTTCCGAGAGTAATCATCAACGAAGACAAGCATAAATCTTGCACCAGAAAAGGACTTGACTCTCAATGGTCCAAGCACATCAGAGTGGACAAGATCTAAAAGACCTTCGGCACGGATTCCAGGCTGCTTGCTTATTATACGAGTTTGTTTTCCTTTAAGGCACACAATGCATTTATCCCAGCACGATTCATTAACAGAGTATTCAACACCATCGGTGGCTTCTTTTACCAGCTGTAATTTTGTGTCACAAATGTGGCCCATCCTACGATGCCATAGTTCGAATCCATTTATTGCGACCAAGGCTTTCTCTACCTTTGGCAGTTCACAATTCAGTCGATACAGACCATTTTGCAGATAGCCAGTGGCTTTCAAAATATTTTTCTCAAAGATGTAGCAATGGTTCTTTTCGAAAACAATCCTTTTTCCCTTTTTTGCCATTTGGCTTACAGATAACAGATTTCCGCACAAATTTGGAACATACTCTACATCATGAATATTACCTTTAACTGATTTGCCTTTTACATGGAACAAGATTCCTACATCGCCACTGCTTTTTACATGCAGTTTCTCTTTGTTCGCTATTATTAAGCTCTTGTTGCTAACCTCAGATTCGTTGCACCAGAATCAATGTACCACACTGTTTCGCTCTTGCCTACATGTGGATTTGCATTTACTAAGAGCGAAGTATTCGATGCAAGAGCTGCTTTCTCTTCATCGCTTCTCTCTTCTTCCACTACGCTTGGGCATACTTTTCGCATATGCCCTTTACCACCGCATGCGTAGCAAATAACTGTTTTCCCAAAACGGTTGTTTAACTTTGCTTTGTCCCTCTTAGCTTGCTTTGATGCTCTTGAGTACATGGCATTCGAATTGATTCCAGCGTTGTTGTCAAACTTCACGTCTTGTAACAACATACCTTTTACATTGTCGACAGTTAATGTAGACTTGGAGTTCTCTACTGCCATGACCAATGCCTGATACTCATTAGGTAATCCAGCAAGCATCAGTGATGCCGTTACCTCGTCACTTATGCAAAGCCCAGCATTGTTTACCTTAATGGCAGTCATAATCATTTCGTTGACATACTCCTGTGTCGAATCAAACTGCTCCAGATTTAATTGTACCAACTTTTTAAGCAGCTCTACTTTCCGAGTCAATCCGCTGTCCTCAAACGCCTGCGCCAAAGCATCCCAAGCCTCTTTCGCTGATTTGGATTTGGCGATGTGTGCGTAGTTGGTCGACTCAATCATCAGCGTAATCTCCGCGAGCGCTCTCTCGTCTAGTGACTCTTCCTTCTCTGCTGGTCCATTACACACCACACTCCAACAACCTTTGATCACTAGGTAAGATTGGGCCTGCCGCTTCCAAACATCGTAGTTTTCGCGGCCCCTTAACTTTTCACACGGATATATATTGGTCATTCTTCTTTTGTCTTTTCTTGTATGCGTGGCCTGGGCCCATAACCTATTAAAAGACGTGTGTGCAGTTTGCAAGATGATAGAAGACAAATTTAATGAGTAATGAGTAATGAGTACAAACATAAAGTGTAAGAGTTGCCAGATAGAAAGTACTTTTCAATAAATAGTTTTTCCGAATTAACATGACTTAAGCGATTATGCTTTAAAAGTTTTGGATTGAAAATTCCTAGTCTGGTGAGCTGCATGCCCATTTCTATATCTTCAATGTATTCTGTGAGATGCTCAAAATTAAAGATTAGAACTTCTAATTTAACTGAATTTTCCTTTTCTTCTTTGAGGTTGTTGACCTGTAATTAATAGATTGTCGTATTTGCTTTTATTAACTTTCTTTTCTTCTTGAATTTTGATTTGTAGTGTGTGTCCTTTTTGTCCTCTATTTCTTTGTTCAAAATGCTTCTCATCTAACTGATTTATTTCGCCTGTTATTTTGAATGGATTTGTCGTTGTTGACTTTACTAATGGTGCTTTTCTAAATCTAGTATCGTGTTTGTATTTGATGTGTTTTATTCGTTTGGGTATTATAGTCGGGTGATCCCGCATAGATAGAAATGTCCGCTGGTGTTCGGTAAATTGTTTTTTCAAATTTGATAAATTTATCTTCGATGTCAATTTCACTATTTATAATTCTGAGTTTTCCATTTACTGTTTTATGGAATCTTTCTAGGTCTGAAATGCCCTTTTTACTTGTTGTAATTTCTAACTTTACATTTTCTTTTTGTAGCCAATTTTTTAGTGCTATACACAGAAATGCTGAATCTTTGTCTGATTTTATTTCCATTAGTTTGCCCATTTCAGTGAATACTTTCTTAATTGCTCTCTTGGCTTCTAACCGATCTCTAGACTTTACATCTACAAGAGTTGCAAATGTGGAGTAAATGTCAATGCATGAAAGGAATTGTAAGTTGACGATCATGTAAAAGTCCATGACGTATTTTTCTCTGATATTAAAAGTTTCTGGTGTTATTTCAAAAGTTAGTTTTGTATTTCTATTTGCTGTCTTTGCGAAATTGCATACTGAGGGGAAATAATATTTTTCTTTAAACAAATTAATCGTTTTTCCGAATCCTGGATGTTATAATTCTTTATGTTGTTTTAGGATTATTTCTTTGAATTGTGCAAACGTGTGAAGATCCTCTAACTTAATGCTTGATTTCGAGGTTTTCGTATTTGCGTTCGATCGTATTATTTCAATAAAGGCTTGTTGAAATATGGAAAAATCTTGTTCATTATGAAAATATAATACAGTTTTCTTACTTCAGAGATATCTTTTGATTATATCCCTTGCGTAAGCATTGGTCATTTCTTTGTATGTTATTTTTATGTTTGATTTGTGGAAATAAGTCGTTCTTTCTGCTTTGTCTTCTGCACCTCTAACGAATTTTCTTTGCCTGTTGAAATTATTAATGGGTTTTTCTACTATTGGAATGTAATTCTCATTATCCTCATGAGCACTATGTAATGTAGCTGCAGTGCTTTCTGTTGATCTTAAAAGGTTTTTATCTGTTTTAATTCTGGAAAGGGCATCTGCTACGTGATTCTCTTAACTGTTAAGTATTTTATTTTGTAATCGAATTCGTTCAATTTTATCCTCCATCTCTAGGTTCTTCGATATTATGGTTCTTCCACATATTAGGTTCTTCGATATTATTCAACCAGACAAGGTGTTTATGATCCCTTAGGATTTCAAAATATCTACCAAAGAGGTATGTCCTAAAATATTTGGTTGCCCATACGATAGATTGAAGTTCCTTTTCTATGGCTGAATAATTAAGTTCATGTTCGTTAAGAGTTCTACTAGCATAAGAAATAAATCTATGGAAATAAGTCCTGTGAGATGAACGCTCCTAAAGCTATATTGCTAGCATCTGTGGCTCGTTCATAAAAACATGTTTTAATTTTTCAAAGGATGAAATATAATGTGGGTCGTTTATGTTAATTTTAGCTCTTTTCTTTAATCCAAGAGTTAGAGGTTTTGCAATATGTGCAAAGTTTCGAAAGAATTTCCGGAAGAATCCGCATAAACCTAAAAATGATTTAATTTTTTTCTGATTCTTTGGAATTGGAAAATTTTTAATTGCTTGTATTTTATTGGGATTAGGTTTTATACCTTCTGTTGTTAAAAATTCGTTTTCTTTTTTCATAAATTCGCATTTGTCGAGTTGGAGTTTAAGATTAGCTTCTCCTAGTTTGTTAAATATAGACTATAATGTCATCCCGATAAACGAGGCAATCCTTATAAATAAGGACTTTCAAAAGATTATTCATGCATCTTTGGAATGTTGCCGTGGCAATTTTAAGACCAAATGCCATTCGTAATGGCCATATTTAGTTAACAAAGCTGTTTTTGCAATAGATTCAGGATCCATTTGAATTTGATGAAATTCCTAGCTAAATCAATAGTGGTATTGGCATTTTCCCAGTATGTCGAGAATTTCATCCATGACTGGAATTGGGAATTTGTCATCTATTGTGACTTCATTTAAATTTCGATAGTCAATGACTAATCTGAATTTTTGTTTGTTGGAAGTATCTCTTTTTTCGAACGATCCAAATGGGTGAACAGTACGTTGAGTTCGATTTTCGAATGACGCCCTGTTAAATCATTTCATTTATCTGTTTGTTGATTTCTGTATCAAATTGTATGGACGTTTATAAATTGTCCTTGTCCACATGTTTTGTGTGAATTGAGTGCTTTATTGTACTCGTGAAAGTCAAATTTTTACCTTCGCGGTACTGAATGTCACTGAATTCGTACAAGATTGTTTTAAGTTTTTGTGTCTCTTCGTTGATTAAATGGTCAAGTCTGTGTCCCTCTCTATAGGTGGGTCCAAACATTCTATGTAATTCTGTTACAAACTTACGAAGGTTTATAGTTGGTGTTGTAGAGGCGTCGTAGAAGTTCCTCACAGGGGGTCTGCGCCTTCAATTCATTGATGAGGATTGATCTTAGTTGGCCGTTGTGCCTCTCCAGTGAGCTGCATCTCGATTGCGCTGAACAATATGTTATGTTGCCTAATGTCATGGGTTGGATATAAGTGCATAATCAAACCTATCCTTATGAGTGACGTCAGATTCTCTGGTATTCCATCATAGTTTGCCAACTGTCGTAACGAAGACAGTGCTTGATTAAGGTGGTCTTCGGTGAGTGGGGTTTTTTTTTTTTTTTTTGTTTTTTATGATAGTATGCTCGATGCTGTGTTGTCAAAAAGATTTTGCAACTCGAGTCGAAGTCGACTTCGGCGTAAGATTCGTCCACAGAAATATTGTTCGTAAATCTAATTTTTCGCAGTGACTATACTTTGATAACTATGAAAAAATCAAAGGATACTTTGTTTTTGCGTTTGATTATCATTGCGTAAAGCAGAAACAGCAAATTCATCGATCTCGTTCAGCTGAGCTATACGTCTTCGCTATGTTCTCGCTGAAGATTTTGAAAAACTGAGTCTAGGACCTCCACGTTGAGCACTTTGCGATGTTTGCTTAAATGAATTTACTAAAATTGACACATTTCCATTCAACCAAGCGCATTTATATTGGAGAACGGATGATTTTTGCGATAAGTCCAAATCGCTTCAAGCTTCTTGCATATGTAACCAATTGATTTCATTAATTGTGCACAATAAATGAACTACATACAGTCGTGTACTCACACAGTGATTCATATTGCCTTCCAAAATAAAAAAATTAAAAAGATAAATTAAAAAATAATGAGTTATTTAAACAACATGAATTAAATGATTATGAAAATTGTAGACAAACACGATAGATGTAAAAACCACAACAACACAAGAACAAGATGACACAGAGGCTTCTCTGGGAAAATTTAACCTTGAAATATCAAAGAAGCTAACTTCGGCTATGCCAAAGTTTATATACACTTGCAGTAATTGGCAATAATATTTTTTATACCATACACCCATAGGGTGAAATGGTATATTAAAGTCGCCAAAATGTATGTAACAGGCAGAAGGAAGCTTTTCGGACCCCATAAAGTATATATATTCTTGATCAGTATCAACAGCCGAGTCGATCTAGCCATGTCCGTCTGTCCGTCCGTCCGTCCGTCTGTCCGTCTGTCCGTCCGTATGAACGCCTAGTTCTCGGAGACTATAAGAGATAGAGCCACCAAATTTGAAATGTAGGCTCGTGTGGTATGTAGAGTGATCGAGTTTGTTTCAAATTTTTGCCACGCCCCTTTCCGCCCCCGCATTCAAAAAAAAACGTTATCTCAAAAACTATTGCAGCTAGAGACACCATATTTGGTATGTATATTTGCTTCGTAAATGCGCTCATTTTGTATGTATAAAGATTTTGCCACGCCCCTTTCCGCCCCCGCAATTCAAAAAAAACGTTTATCTCAAAAACTATTGCAGCTAGAGACACCATATTTGGTATGTATATTTGCTTAGTAAATGCGCACATTTTGTAATTATAAAGATTTTGCCACGCCCTTTTCCGCCACCGAAATTTGAAAAACTCGATTATCTGCGGTAATTTTTTACCTTGTAGAATCAAATTTGGCATACTTGAAATTGATACTAATACCCACAATATGATTATTCACTAATTCTATGTAACGCACGGATAATAATTCTATGTGTCACACGGATAGAATAACAAGTTCACTTTTACCGATCCTACCGACTGCGCCAATTATATATCTTGTCTTTCCAAAAGGGGGGACTTTATTCGTTGGATGAATACTTAAAACTAAAGTACAAAATGTCTTACAGTTATATTTATAGTCTAAATATGTGAGCCCTTCAGTGGCGTGATCGATATTGATGTGATTTGATTGGCCCGCATTTTAATGCTGAAATAGCGTTTTGACGCTTTAGATTTTCAGGGGACAATTATTATTGCGAGTGTTCAATTTTTTATGATTGGATTTACGGATTTTATTGGCCTGTGCTATAATTATGAGTTAGCGTTCACACGCTTTGATTTTGAGGGGGACAATTGTTATTGCAAGTGTCCAGAAAACGGATGTTTACTTAAAAGTTATAAATTTTAGGGGGCGAAAAATTTATAAGTTATTGGGTATTGACGTTGCATATATGACATGAAGGGGTCGGAAATTCTTCCTTCTGCTTGTTACATACACTTTAATTTACCATTGTTACTGTCTGTCATTAAAATATGGCTAGCTACAGGAAATAAACAAAAACAAAAAGTTTCGTTTTCATGCTGATATCGGAAACACATTTAACATCAAAAAATAATTTTCAAATACCAAAATGTACCTTCTACGCAACAAACCGTCCAGACGGAAAAGCTCATGGCGGGACTGGAATTCTAATCAAAAACCGTATAAAACACTCGTTCCTCAACAGATTCGAAACACAGAACCTACAAGCAACTGCTATAACCGTCCAAACCAGCTGCGGCAACACTACGTTGGTTGCCTCTGAAAAGGAATTCACAGGTTTCTTTAATACACTCGAGAACGCTTCATTGCAGCAGGGGACTACAACGCCAAACATACGCACTGGGGATCTCGCCTGGTAAATCCTAAAGGCAAGCAGTTGTACAACACAAGGGGGGTAGGCCTACTTATTGGCCATCAGATCCACAGAAAGTGCCTGACTTAATTGATTTCGCAGTAACCAAGAGGATTCCGCGTAATCGGATCACTGCAGAAACACTGCTAGATTTAACCTCCGATCACTCTCCAGTGCTATTCACACTGTTAACAAGACCTCAAGTACATGATCGCTCATATTAGTTTACAAACAACAAAACAAATTGGCATAAATTTAAAATGTACATGAGTGCCCACATTGACTGTTCGCCGAAACTGGACGCTGCAGGGGACATTGACGTGTGTGTCACTGCACTTGAGTCGATGCTGGGAGCTGCAGCAAGAGAATCTACTCCACATGCGTCTACTTACGATAAACCTGTTGACAGGCCTACGAATCGGCGGATAGAACAATAAGTGAGGGAAAAACGACGTCTAAGAAGAGAATGGCAGATTACTCGATCACCAGCAGCAAAACTTCGCCTAAGGCATGCCAATCGGAACCTCTCCAAGGAGTTAAGACAAGAGGAAATCTGGGATCAAAGGAAATACAGGAAAAGCTCAGTCCGTCCAGCACTAAACATCCTCTGTGGAAAGCCCAACCAACGGCCAATCGGTGGATGGGCCCGCAGTGACGAAGAGAGGGCATCCGTATTTGCCACACATCTTAAAATTGTTTTCTTGCCAAATCCAACATCAAAGTTATTTGTACTTCCCCATTCGAGCACATTAACGGATAGTGAGTACTCGGAACTCCAATCGCATGAGATCACTGCATTTATTAAAAACCACATAGAGACGAACAAAGCCCCTGGCCATGACCTAGTCACACCGAAAATGATCCTAGAACTCCCTATCATCGCCATACAATACATCTGCAAAATGTTTAACGCTATAATACGAATTGGCTACTTCTCAAGATCATGGAAAAGGTGCACTATCATCGTGATTCCTAAAGTGGGAAAGGACAAAACCCAGCCATCATCCTATACGCCAATTAGTTTGCTGCCATGTATTTCGAAGCTTTTTGAAAAGGTCCTGCAGATCCGACTAAATTCATTTCTGGCATCGGAGAACACAATCCCTTCACACCAGTTCGGCTTTCGCGAAAAACATGGGACAATTGAACAAGTCAATCGCATAACATCCCAAATACAAAGAGCATTTGAACTAAAAGAATACTGTGCGGCTGTCTTTCTCGACGTTGCCCAGGCTTTCGATAGAGTTTGGCTGGAGGGTCTAATGTTTAAAATCCGGCAAAAACTCCAACAGTACACCCACAAACTCATGGAATCTTACCTTTACAATAGGAAATTCGCTGTAAGATGTAATGGCTCCGTCTCGGCTGACTTTGAAATCGAAGCTGGTGTACCGCAAGGCAGTGTACTCGGCCCATTGCTCTACCTGCTGTACACTGCAGACTTACCAACGAGTCTAGGACTTACAACGTCCACTTTTGCCGATGACACGGCAATCCTCTGCAGATCCAAATGCCCGATACAAGCCTCTGCAAAATTAGAGGAACACCTCAAGGTGGTAGAGGCAACCTGGCGTATCCGGGTCAACGAGCAGAAATGCAATCATGTTACATTTACGCTTAACAGAAGAAACTGTCCAGCTCTAATGCTAAACAACGTACCAATTCCTCAAGCCGTGGATGTCACTTACCTTGGCATCCACCTAGACAGAAGACTAACTTGGCGCAAGCACATCGAGGCAAAAAAGTCACAGCTTAAGCTGAAAGCGAGTAGCTTACATTGGATCATCAATGCTTGGTCCCCTCTACGTCTGGAGTATTAAGTTCTCCTATACAACTCTGTACTGAAACCCTTCTGGTCTTACGGTGCCGCATTATGGGGAAATGCAAGTACAAGCAATGTCGACATTATACAAAGGGGGCAGTCGAAGATTTTAAGATCAAACACTGGGGCTCCGTGGTACATACGGAACGACAACATTCAAAATGATCTAAATATACCTAGCGTAAAATCTGAAATAGGTAGTCAACAACTAAAGTATTCTGCGAAACTGGATGTACACCCTAATGTTCTTGCCAATTCCCTTACGCGAACTAATAATAGAACTCGTATTAAAAGAAATGACAGTCCAACCCAATAATAAATGATTAGGACCGCCTGCAATATCCCCTGGATATATCTTAAGTACTAGATTAAGAAAAATATCTCAAACATGTTGTTAGGCTCTAATTTAAAAGTTTCTGGCATCGGAGGTTCAACAAATATATATTAAACGTTAAAAAAAAATATCAAAGAAGCTAACTTCGGCAATGCCGAAGTTTATATACACGGCTAAGGAAATCGAAGTAGCACACGACCAATGCAACAGAGCTATTGGTACAGTTGGCAACTGGCGTTCGACAACAGGCCCTGTGTTAGCACCCCAGAAGACAGAAACGGTGCTTGTCAGCAGCCGCAAAAAGGTGGAGCTTGCTAAAATAAGAGTTGGCGATTCAGAGATTACCTCAAAAAGGGCTATGAAGTACCTAGGAGTAATGATAGACACGAGGCTACGCTTTAAGGAACACCTAGCCTACGCAAACGAGAAGGCAGATGTATGGGCTCGAGCCCTGTCTCGAATTATACTCAACACGAGAGGACAGGAAGGAGGATACTGCTAACAAGCGTCGTCAAATCTGGTATGACTGTTAAGAGCTACAGACGAGGCTTAGAGGCAACTTACAGGTTATGTGCTATTCGTGTTTGTAGTGCCTTTCGCACTATTTCGAACGAAGCTGCCCTCGTTATTGCGGGACTGATGCCTATAGCCGAGCAAGTAACAATGGTAGAAGGCATTTTTAGTCGCCGCATCATCACGTCAAGCGGAGCGCAGTTCGCAATGGCATGGATGCCACGCTAGGTGGCAGAGTCGCTGGGATGCCTCCACCAATGGCAATGGACCTGGAAACTGATCCCGAACATTGAGGCGTGTATGTATTTAAAATACTATTGATATTTTTATGTTATTACATTAATATTGATTGTTCTTGCTGCACTTTCAATCAATTATTATAGGATGCTAGAAGGAATCAACAAGTATCGGCGGAAAAATTTGCGTTGAGACATTTTATAAATTCCAGAAAATACCTTATTAACTTTACGCATTAATCGAATAGATGATTCGACTTTGAATATTTCGCATTTCAAATATACGATAAAATATCAAAACTTAGACATTTAAACATACTGCCTTATTTATACGCTTTGAATGTCAAGTCTAACTAGATGCGAGTAAATGACATGAGTCATTGAAATTTTCGCCTAAAATGCGACCCGATAAGATTTGGATTTTATCGGAATAAACTAGCATTGAGATTGAATGCAAAGTTCGCTCACCTCTATCTTCCGAAACAAAATGTAAAATTAAAATACAACGCCATCGCCTTAATACATAAACTTAATCAATTGTAGCTTAATCTAAAACAACGTAATTTATAAGAAATATGTTAGGAAATACAAGTTTAAGAAATCGAGAAAAACATAAGAAGATGAACCATGTGTGCCCAGAAGTGGTCGTTATTATTAAGTCTTCGCCGCAAAAAGTTTAATGTGCCCAAACGTTAAGACTTCGCCCCAAAAAGTTTAATGTGCCCTTAAGCAGCACTGAGTCAATAAAAGCCAACTAACTCTAAAGTCGAGCATTTTCAATTAACTAAATATAAATAATGGCTACGCTCTCTGTCCGGTAATTATCATTTATCAAGTTGGTCTTAATGAAGTACGGCTGTTGCATTTATTGAAATCATACAGTTGGGCCTTAAGAAAGTCCTTCAATTTGGGCAAACGTTCGATAAAGCGTATAGGCAATTTGTTTGTTTCATTACTTGGCGGCTGTGGAACTTGAACATAAAATATTCAATTTTTTAGCGGGACTATAGCTAAAAGCGGCTGTTTCCAGCTAAAAAAGTGCTGGCAACGGTAGCATATATAAATCGATAAGAGATAAACTTTTAATCGATTAATCAGTTGGTTTTATTCTAATAACTAAATAATCGACAAGAAAATACCAAATTTTGTAAGCTTCCATCTAGTTACCTCTGACATTTAACTAAGAGAAACGGTATAAATAGAGGCTCACAGAGAACTAGAACTCATTCTATTTCTCAAAATCATTCATTTTCATTGTTCCCTATTCAAATTTACCGCCCCACATTACCCACATTATCCATCTATACTTTTAAAGGTAATTCAAATAAGACCATTTCATTGAACCCGTCAAATAAGCTTCGACTATGATCGCTTGTAGCTCGTTTACACTAATGTCTGTATCTTTCAATTCATTTGACATACATAACTAAAAGTACAAAACTAAACTAAACTAAAGTACAAAATGTCTTACAGTTATATTTATAGGCTAAATTTGTGAGCCCTTCAGTGGCGTGATCGGTATTGATGCGGTTTGATTGGCCCGAATTTTAATGCTGAATTAGCGTTCTCACGCTTTTGATTTTAGGGGGACAATTATTCAATTGTTTATGAATAAAACGGATTTTATTGCTTGTGCTTTAATTATGAGTTAGCGTTCACACGCTTTGATTTTGAGGGGGACAATTGTTATTGCAAGTGTCCAATTGTTTATTATAAAAAACGGATGTTTACTTTTAAGTTTGAATTTAGGGGCGAAAAGTTTGTAAGGTTTTGTGTATTGAAGTTGGATATATGCATGACTTTTCCCCATCCTAAAAAAAATAGGCTGTCCTCAGGCGGATAGCGAGGGGTTTTTCTCAGCTGTAAATATTGAGGTATCAATTTTGTTTATAATTTGGGACTCAATTTTTTCAACAATTGGGCTTTAGATTTCTGTCGGACCACGATTGTTATTTGATCGAAAATGCTTAATTATTAATTCTTGTGGCATTGCCTTAAACTTATAGATTAAGTATGTAATCAAACCTATTATAGTAAGTATAAAAGTGGTTAATGCAGTATAATATTTCATATGTTCGTTAATTATTTCTTTTGTTTGTATAAAGGAAATAGGTTCTAGCCTGGTGATATTTTTTGTTACATAAATGCTTTGGCTATAGTCAAGCAATGAATTTATTATTGATATTCCTTTTAGTTGTTAGGCACAATCGAACATTTTTATTATGTTATTGCCTTCTATTATTAATTCGTTGTTTACGCAATTTTGATTAAGTTTAGTTTTTGGTAAATTTCATGTTACAATTATGTTTGGGTCAATATAATTAGTTTGAAAATTCTTATATGTTTTAGTGTATTTACAAGTGGTTGGGATTTGATTTAAAATGCCTATTATACATTCATTAGTTTCTATTTGTTTTGTATTTTTATTCAACAAAGTGTTATTGTTAAAATAGTATTTATCGTATGAATTTTCTTTCAAAATATTTTTATTTTCATCTGGAAAAGGAAGTTTCTTAAAGATAGGGGTTTTTATTATTTCTTGAGGAATGTTTGAAATGATAAATATCTCGTTTGAATTTGGTTTAAGCCAGGTGGATGTTTTTGTATTCAATAGTTTTTCCGAATTAACATGACTTAAGCGATTATGCTTTAAAAGTTTTGTTTTGAAAATTCCTAGTCTGGTGAGCTGCATGCCCATTTCTATGTCTTCAATGTATTCTGTGAAATGCTCAAAATTAAAGATTAGAACTTCTAATTTTACTGATTTTTCGTTTTCTTCCTTGAGGTTGTTTATTACTTCTAAACCTTTATTTATAGTGTCTATTACGTAATTTAGTTCGTTTGCTTGTACGCTATTGCTTTCAAGATTATTTATTTTTTCTTCTAATTCGTCTTTATCGTCTTGATCAAGAGTACCAAAAAGATATTTGTATATTGAACCAATTCCGTTAATTAGTCTTCGTTTGTTACGTTTTACAATTTGTATTCCATTAATTTCCCTACTTAGTTTTTCTGTTAGGTATTGTATATGGATTATATCATTAAATTCCTGTGCTTGTTGCATTAGATTGTTATATGTAATGTCTATTAACGTTAAATTTACTTTTAAATAATGATATTCAAAGTTTGTCGGTAAGTCCATGGTTCCTGTTTTAAATATTAAGTAACCGTTCTGTGCTTTTACTGGGTTTATGTCAATGGATTGACTGCATGTTGATTTTAATGTTAAGAATAGTGAGCATTGGTGAGCAACCGCCGCCGCGTACAGACGTGTTTTTTAATGCACTCCGCAAAATTTAGTGAAAAAAATAAAAAGACCGCGTTTGCAAAAATTGTGTAGGGCTCTCAGTTGCCTCAGAAATTTATTACAATCATATTGCTATTAGTTTGTTCTAATAGCAATAAATACTAAGTTGCAACAACAAAGTGAGCACCTTTTTTGGAAAGGCCATGTCCACCAATTCGGGCCCAAGCTCTCTTGATCCCCACCAGCAACAGCTACAAGAACTACTTGTACAACAACAACGTGAGCGTCGTCTCTCGGTCCAACGCAACAACGCGTACTTTTCGGTGGTGTCGCAAAAATTGTGTAGAGCTCTAGGTCGCCTCAGAGACGCCTATTTACAATCATATTGCTATTAGTTTGTTCTAATAGCAATAAATACTAAGTTGCAACAACAAAGTGAGCACTTTTTTTAGAAAAGCCATGTCCACCAATTCGGGCCCAAGCTCCCTCGATCCCCACCAGCAACAGCTACAAGAACTACTTGTACAACAACAACGCGAGCGTCGTCTCTCGGTCTAACGCAACAACGCGTACTTTTCGGTGGTGTCGCCGACCCCACTGAATGCTACCGTAAGCAATTACACCGAAAGTGCAAGCCACTCAGCAATCAACAGCAATTTACCGTGGAGAGAGCAGTGTGCTTCTCCATCAATATCGATAACTGGGTCACCGATTGCACCGACCAGCACCGTCAGCTCGTTGACAGCAACTACTGCAACGTCTGCAGAAGTATTGACCTGCCTCAAGCCGTCATCGACAAGTCGCCCAGAGTCAGCCACGACAAGAAACCCAACGCCTTCTGTCCAAACTGGAATGGATAGATATATTAAAATAACTAAGCGGAAGCTAAGCCCGCAAAAGAAAAAAATTGGCAATACGCCTAAAATAACCAAAACAAATGAATGAGCAGCACTTCTAAGCGGAAATCGTTTTAAAATTCTTGCCGATCAGGAAGACGATCAAGCCGGTGCTGTGGATAAAGTTAAATTGGCTAGACCACCCCCTCTATACATCCGTGGAGCCAACTGCAGCGCCCTGATTTCGAAGCTAGTAGAAACAGTAGGGGCAAATAACTTTGTTGTAACCCCCTCTCAACAGGGGTAACATAAAAGAAATTAAATGTCAAACCCAAACGAGGACAATTTCCGCATCATCGAAAAGTACCTCCGTAATGCTAACATAAACTTCTATACCTACCAACTAAAAAGCAGTAAAGGGCTCCAGGTTGTGTTAAAGGGGATCGAGCCATCGGTCCCACCTCAAGAAATAGCAGACGTATTGGCCGAAAAAGGAGATGCGGTTAAGTCCGTTGTCAATATCATCAACAGGAATAAAGTCGCACAGCCGCTCTTTAAAATCGAGCTCCAACCAGATGCAAAGCGGTCGAAGCCAAATGAAGTGCATCCAATCTACAACCTTCAGCTCCTATTGCACAGAAGAATCACCGTAGAGGAGCCCCATAAGAGATACCAATCACCTCAGTGTAAACACACCTCTAACAATTGCAATCTTAGGTCAGTGTGTGTTGGCAGCGGCGAACATCATAAAGATGGCATTTGCACCAAGGACAGAAACAACGTCGCACTAACTGTGGAGGGAACCACACAGCCAACTACAGGGGATGTCCTGTCTTCAAGGATCTTAAATCGCACCTAAACGGGCGTAAACCCCCAGCTGGACCAAAAATCACCTTCAACGCCTCCAAAACTACATCGGAGTTATTCTTCGCCAAGGCTGTTAGATCATCTAACATGCCTGCTACAACCAATCCCAGTGTATCCTTCGCTAGTGTACTCCGAACTGGACAGACGGAGCCCGCGAAAGAGACCCCGTCACTCCACCATCTACAGAATCCGCAACCTAGTGCACCAGAGCTTGGCCAGCAAACTCAAAGTGGTTTAGAGGCCCTATTGATCTCACTTAATCAAAACATGACCACTTTTATGACCTTCATGCAAAACTGTATGCAGGAACTGATGCGGAATCAAAACCTGCTTATCCAGAAGCTTATCGAGAATAAATAATGGCAACTGCTATAACCGTCCAAACCAGCTGCGGCAACACTACGTTGGTTGCCCTGTACTGCCCACCACGCTTCTCAATCTCTGAAAAGGAATTCACCGGTTTCTTTAACACACTCGGAGAACGCTTCATTGCAGCAGGGGACTATAACGCCAAACATACGCACTGGGGATCTCGCCTGGTAAATCCTAAAGGCAAGCAGTTGTACAATACAATAGTCAACCCACTCAATAAGATGGATTGCGTCTCACCGGGTAGGCCTACTTATTGGCCCACAGATCCACAGAAAATGCCTGACTTGATTGATTTCGCAGTAACCAAGAGGATTCCGCGTAATCGGATCACTGCGGAAACACTGCTAGATTTAACCTCCGATCACTCTCCAGTGCTATTCACACTGTTAACAAGACCTCAAGTACTTGATCGCCCATATATGCTTACAAACAACAAAACAAATTGGCTTAAATTTAAAATGTACATGAGTGCCCACATTGACTGTTCGCCGAAACTGGATGCTGCAGAGGACATTGACATGTGCGTCTCTGCACTTGAGTCGATGCTGGGAGCTGCAGCAAGAGTATCTACGCCACATGCCTCTACTTACGCTAAACCTGCTGTCAGGCCTACGAACCGGCGGATAGAACAATAAGTGAGGGCAAAACGACGTCTAAGAAGAGAATGGCAGATTACTCGATCACCAGCAGCAAAACTTCGCCTAAGGCATGCCAGCCGCAACCTCTCCAAGGAGTTAAGACAAGAGGAAATCTGGGCTCAAAGGAAATACATAGAAAAGCTCAGTCCATCCAGCACTAAACATCCTCTGTGGAAAGCCCACCCAACTTTAAGCGCGCCTACAGAGACAGTTTCACCAATAAGGGGCCCAACAGGTGGATGGGCCCGCAGCGACGAAGAGAGGGCATCCGTATTTGCCACACATCTTAAAATGGTTTTCCAGCCAAATCCAACATCAAACTCATTTGTACTTCCCCCTTCGAGCACATTAACGGATAGTGAGTACTCGGAACTCCAATCGGATGAGATCACTGCAGTTATTAAAAACCACATAAAGCCGAACAAAGCCTCTGGCCATGACCTAATCACACCGAAAATGATCCTAGAACTCCCTACTATCGCCATACAATACATCTGCAAAATGTTCAACGCTATAATAAGAATTGGCTACTTCCCAAGAGCATGGAAAAGGTCCACTATCATCATGATTCCTAAAGTGGGAAAGGACAAAACCCAACCATCATCCTATAGGCCAATTAGTTTGCTGCCATGTCTTTCGAAGCTTTTTGAAAAGGTCCTGCAGATACGTCTAAACTCATTTCTGGCATCGGAGAACACAATCCCTTCTCACCAGTTCGGCTTCCGCGAAAAACATGGGACAATTGAACAAGTCAATCGTATAACATCCGAAATAAGAACAGCATTCGAACTAAAAGAATACTGTACGGCTGTCTTTCTCGACGTTGCCCAGGCTTTCGACAGAGTCTGGCTGGAGGGTTTAATGTTCAAAATCCGGCAGAAACTCCCACAGTACACCCAAAAAACTCATGGAATCTTACCTTTACAATAGGAAAGATGTAATGTAAGATGTAATGGCTCCGTCTCGGCTGACTTTGAAATCGAAGCTGGTGTACCGCAAGGCAGTGTACTCGGACCATTGCTCTATCTGCTGTACACTGCAGACTTACCAACGAGTCTAGGACTTACAACGTCCACTTTTGCCGATGACACGGCAATCCTCTGCAGATCCAAATGCCCGATACAAGCCTCTGCAAAATTAGAGGAACACCTCAAGGTGGTAGAGGAATGGCTAGCAACCTGGCGTATCCGGGTCAACGAGCAGAAATGCAAACATGTTACATTTACGCTTAACAGAAGAAACTGTCCAGCTATAATGCTAAACAACGTACCAATTCCTCAAGCCGTGGATGTCACTTACCTTGGTATCCACCTAGACAGAAGACTAACTTGGCGCAAGCACATTGAGGCAAAAAAGTCACAGCTTAAACTGAAAGCGAGTAGCTTACATTGGATCATCAATGCTCGGTCACCTCTACGTCTGGAGTATAAAGTCCTCCTATATAACTCCGTACTGAAACCCATCTGGACTTACGGTGCCGTACTATGGGGAAATGCAAGTACCAGCAATGTCGACATTATACAAAGGGCGCAGTCGAAGATTTTAAGATCAATCACTGGGGCTCCGTGGTACATACGGAACGACAACATTCAAAATGATCTAAATATACCTAGCGTAAAATCTGAAATAGGTAGTCAACAACTAAAGTATTCTGCGAAACTGGATGTACACCCTAATGTTCTTGCCAATTCCCTTACGCGAACTAATAATAGAACTCGTATTAAAAGAAATGACAGTCCAACCCAATAATAAATGATTAGGACCGCCTGCAATATCCCCTGGATATATCTTAAGTACTAGATTAAGAAAAATATCTCAAACATGTTGTTAGGCTCTAATTTAAAAGTAGGTTCAACAAATATATATTAAACGTTAAAAAAAAAAGTTTCGTGAAAAACTATGTTTAATTGTAGATAAGCCCAGAGATGGAGGTAGAGGCTCATCGAACGATGGAAATACGGCAAGAAAATTTTTTTCAAATCCAAGGTTGGCTTCCGAAATAACAGGAATAAGTGAGAATCTAATCTATCGTTGTGAACTATACTTTTAGCTCTATCATCGGGGTATAAAATTAATGCCGACAAATTTAACGCATATGCGTTCGATACACTCATCAAAGAGTATCCGTGGTACTATATGCCAGCAACTGTGCATAAAGTTCTTATTCATGGTTCTGCAATAATAGAACACGCAATTGTTTCAATTGCATTCCTCCTATTACGGTCCGACCCATTTATAACCAGGTCAGAGAAATGTCCCAAAGAATGATAACCCAAAATTGTTTATTATTTATAATTATAAGTTTTGCTTGAATTTCATAGCAATAAATGTGGCTGGCTCTGGCTCTGGCTGCGGTCAAAGAAATAATATGGAATCATGTAGCTTCAAGGGGTATTTGTCCAAATAAGTTAAAAGATTGGGAATTGTGGTGGTGGCTCGTTGAGGCAAAAGATGAATGGCCTAAACAAAAAAACAGATGATAGGTATTTGTGGTAAATTCCGAACTAATAAAAACAGAGAGTGTATTATGCAAGAGCTAAATGAAATGAATTCCTGTATGAATAAGCTGGCCAGAATTACGGCAAATGTATAAAGATTTATTGGCATTAAAAAGATATAAAGTGTTCCCATCATATTTAACTGTCAAAGAGCTTAGGCATGCTAAAAATTTTATATCAATTTAGCAGAGAGATATCATGTCTTATGCAGAACAAGCAAATTGACATGAAAAGCAAAATTGTGTCATTCAATTTCATAACACGAGAATAGATTTTGCACGGTCCATATCATATAAGATGCTTAAAAAAACGTGGATACAAAATATTCAAAGGGTACATAGCATTATTCGTGTGCTTGTCAACTAAGGCAATTCCTTTAGAAGTTGTTAGTAACTTGTTAACCGATGCTATCCCACTATGCAGTTTTGAGCATTTAATTCAAAAATCTATGTTTAACAATAATTTTCAATCTCATTGCATTGCGTGAAGTAATAAATATGTTTTGCAATTGTTTTTCGACAAAATGGGTGTGGCATCTCGCCTCCACGGTGAAAAAACCGTACTTTGCCCAAAAAAGTATGCTAATTATCATTAAAATAATACGTTTCCTACAAGCGTTATGATTTTAATATTTTCTTCAAATTAAGGGTCAAGATTCATAGAAAAATCTACAAAATGTTAAAGTTGATCAATATCATTATCTGCATAAGTAAAATAGACACTTAAAACAAGCAACTGAATTCTGCAAAATTCCACGTGCAGTTGTGTCGCCTTCCGCAAAGTTTAAAAATGAATCGCCTAAATTTTGAATTATTGTGCTTTTTGCCAATATCTCCGCATTTTCCCAAGTATTATCTACTTCGTTAGGCATTGGGATTATCAATTACTTTAATAACTTTTAATTCCGTCTAGTCTAAATTTCTATGTAGAATACTTTTCGCCGCAGAAAGGCTTAAATTGTACTTATTCTTTTCCATTTTCTACGTATCTATGTAACAACGTTTCTTTGTGTTAAGAATACATATATTTATTATTATAATAATGGCCTTAGTGATAAATTTAGGTGCGCGATGTGATCGAGGCGAGAGTACGATTGCGAGTGCTTTTTGAATCAACGCTTCTGCCTTATTTGCCAATGAGTGAGTCGACCAGATAGGTACGGCCGCTGCGTGTCGTTCTGTCTCGGTCACTACCTACTTCACGATTGCCATGATTATGCCCGCCAGACACTTCATTTCCTACACTGGACTGGAATCCTAATCAAAAACCGTATAAAACACTCATTCCTCAACTGATTCGAAACACAGAACCTACAAGCAACTGCTATAACCGTCCAAACCAGCTGCGGCAACACTACGCTGGTTGCCTCTGAAAAGGAATTCACAGGTTTCTTTAATACACTCGAGAACGCTTCATTGCAGCAGGGGACTACAACGCCAAACTTACGCACTGGGGATCTCGCCTGGTAAATCCTAAAGGCAAGCAGTTGTACAACACAAGGGGGTAGGCCTACTTATTGGCCATCAGATCCACAGAAAGTGCCTGACTTGATTGATTTCGCAGTAACCAAGAGGATTCCGCGTAATCGGGATTACTGCGGAAACACTGCTAGATTTAACCTCCGATCACTCTCCAGTGCTATTCACACTGTTAACAAGACCTCAAGTACTTGATCGCTCATATTAGCTTACAAACAACAAAACAAATTGGCTTAAATTTAAAATGTACAGGAGTGCCCACATTGACTGTTCGCCGAAACTGGACGCTGCAGGGGACATTGACGTGTGTGTCTCTGCACTTGAGTCGATGCTGGGAGCTGCAGCAAGAGAATCTACTCCACATGCGTCTACTTACGATAAACCTGTTGACAGGCCTACGACCCGGCGGATAGAACAATAGGTGAGGGAAAAACGACGTCTAAGAAGAGAATGGCAGATTACTAGATCACCAGCAGCAAAACTTCCTAAGGCATGCCAATCGGAACCTCTCCAAGGAGTTAAGACAAGAGGAAATCTGGGCTCAAAGGAAATACATAGAAAAGCTCAGTTCATCCAGCACTAAACACCCTCTGTGGAAAGCCCAACCAACTTTAAGCGCTCCTACAGAGACAGTTTCGCCAATCGGTGGATGGGCCCGCAGTGACGAAGAGAGGGCATCCGTATTTGCCACACATCTTAAAATTGTTTTCTAGCCAAATCCCACATCAAAGTTATTTGAACTTCCCCATTCGAGCACATTAACGGATAGTGTGCTGTCCTGACAACTCATTCCACCCGAATGATCCTAGCAAAGGCTTTATGAACTCGGCCACTGTTGAGGTCTTACAAGGTCCTTACCATCGCCAACTTTCTCAACGTTGTATCGACCGTGCCTATTCACCTTTGTGACCTAAGTGGCCTAAGTGACCTAAGTGGTCCTAAGTATTTACCTCTCAACTTTAGTCCTGTCCCATACAGCGAACGTTTTATCGCCACTAAGTCGTTTAAATAATATTTTCTTTCCCATTTCCCCATTTTTGTCAAACGTCCTTTTTATTTCCTGCTGTATTTCATCGATATTCTTTCGAGCCTCCGCTCTAATCTCTTCACGATCACAGTCCAATTCTTCTTTGTAATCATCGTAACTATTATTAAAAATCTTTATATCCCTTCTCCGGAACTAAGCTCCTGATCAATTTAGTCCAATCATCTGACAACTGTGCTTCCTTCAGTCTATGGGTTATGGTGTCGGTTAGCAGAAAACAAGATAAACGGCTTAACCGCATCTTTCAACCGAAACGATGTTCAATCTGGTAATCGAAATCTTGTAGGTACATTGCCCAACGTGCTACACGTAACGGAATCTCTTTCTTTTTGATTGCCATCGTGAACGCATTACCATCTGAAATCTTAAATCTCAACCCTAACACATATACACTCCATTTTATTAATGCTCCTATAACCGCTAAATCCTCAAGTTCATATGAATCGTACTTCTCTTCGCAAGGTTTAGTTTTCCGACTCATATACTGTACCGGATGAAATAAACCATCTTTTGAAGCTTTCTGTAAAAGCGCAGCTCCGAAACCATGTTTCGAGGCATCAGTGTGAATCTCAGTCTCTAACTTAGAATTGTATAACTTTAAAACGAAACCTTTGGTCAATGCTAACTTCAATTGCTCGAACGCTACCATTTGCAATTCTTTAAACTCACAATTGTTATCTTTTCGCAAAGTGTCAGTCAAGGGCTTGCTTGTTACTTCGTATCCTTCGATGAATCTACAGAAATCATGTGGGATCGGAAATCTTGAAACGGCATCAGAGTTCTCCTTACTTAGCTTAATAATTCCATTTTCAACTATATAGCCCAAAAAATGTACTTTACTCTGCAGAATCTGCCATTTCTCCCATGGTACGTATAGGAATTCATACTGACCTTTCTGAGTTACGAATGCTGTGTACTTCTGAGATTTTTCTTTAACGGCAACATGAAAAAAACCGTTTGTTAGATCTAGAGTAGTTTAAACTAACGCACCTGGAAGTTTTTCTAATACTGTATCCATCTGTGGCATAGGAAAATTATCTCGGTCCACTTTCTCATTTAGCTCTCTGAAATCGCAGCACAGACGCTTTTTCCCATTCTTCTTTGTTACAAGTACAACAGCCGAAGTATATTCGGAAAAACTTGGCCTTATTATCTTTTCCTCCAACCATTTTTGTACTGTACTGTCAACAATTTTTTGATCGGACTCTGCTAGACGCCTTGGATGCTGATAAACTGGCATCTCATCGGTTAGTACAATCTTCATTTTTATAGGAGTGTTTGTAATTCTAATAGGTTTGTAAATTTTAATCAACTTCTTGACTTCATTGGCGATTTCTAAAATGATATGTGACAAGTCACTCTTGATTTCCACTTTATTCTGTTCAGCACTGTGCATACACATGATTTCAAATTCCTTAAACAACTCAGCACAAGATCCATTCGAATTACACAGTAATTCTTTTCTCTTGATGCTCACATCGATCTAACAGCAAACAGCGACATTACTCCGCCAACCAGCAATAGCTCTGTACTGATTTCGCGGGGCTCCTTGCGTCGATCCATGGCCATTTATGAGCCTAAGGCCACCCCAGCAGACCCCAATTGGGTCCCCACACCACCGGAATGGATCGTCTACACCCCCGATAGGCGGGTCCCGGCTGAAATCAGAGATTGGGTGGTTGCACGTTTTCAAGACGAACCGCGGAGGAATCATAATTTCCTGATGTGGGCGGATGACCGGCTGTTCCGTATCCAGATTAGCCAGCGCCGGCGAATCACGGTCCATTTCGTCTGCGCAAAGTAAAGACATCGTGTGACGAATCACATTACTTTTTAAGCTAAACTACGCCCATGAAGGGCCCTTTTGTTATTCTCCTTTTTTAAGACACGCAGGATATAAGTAGTATAGTATTCTTAAATTTTGCATCTTTTGCTATTACTTGGCATGCCCGTACCTTCTCCCATAAATAATTTATTTTATTAATATATATTATCCATATCCCATTTCCAGTTCAACTCTACTACATCTACTAGCGTTTTTATTACAGGAGGTAACATTCCCGCGCGACGCTCCTTTGCTATCATCAAACATTTCTGACATATTTGCTAATGCTTCAACTATCACCGACTTAATAGTGAATGGTTTTTCTGAGTCTTCTATGGCTATTAGTTTGAAAACTATTTTTAAAACCTATTTGTGTAATTTATCTCTGTAGTACTGATGATCGAAAGGACCCTGATGGATCAATTTGTCATGGTTAAGCCGCATCCATCAATTACTAATTTCTTTAACTTTCTCTATCACCTTGCTAGTTATATTTCTGGAAACTAGTGCTAATTGCCCAAAAAAGTATGCTAATTATCATTAAATATACAAGCAACTGAATTCTGCAAAATTCAACGTGCAGTTGTGTCGCCTTCCGCAAAGTTTAAAAATGAATCGCCTAAATTTTGAATTATTGTGCTTTTTGCCAATATCTCCGCATTTTCCCAAGTATTATCTACTTCGTTAGGCATTGGGATTATCAATTACTTTAATAACTTTTAATTCCGTCTAGTCTAAATTTCTATGTAGAATACTTTTCGCCGCAGAAAGGCTTAAATTGTACTTATTCTTTTCCATTTTCTACGTATCTATGTAACAACGTTTCTTTGTGTTAAGAATACATATATTTATTATTATAATAATGGCCTTAGTGATAAATTTGGGTGCGCGATGTGATCGAGGCGAGAGTACGATTGCGAATGCTTTTTGAATCAACGCTTCTGCCTTATTTGCCAATGAGTGAGTCGACCAGATAGGTACGGCCGCTGCGTGTCGTTCTGTCTCGGTCACTACCTACTTCACGATTGCCATGATTATGCCCGCCAGACACTTCATTTCCTACAATCGGAACTAAGTCGTTTAAATTATATTTTCTTTCCCATTTCCCCATTTTTGTCAAACGTCCTTTTTATTTCCTGCTGTATTTCATCGACATTCTTTCGAGCCTCCGCTCTAATCTCTTCACGATCACAGTCCAATTCTTCTAATAACGAATCGGTTATCAGCTTTTTTATTTCAGGATCACCAGGACTACGCATCTCTATTCCTGTCAATATCTTAAAAGGTTTAACTTTTGTACTTCTTGGGGCAGTATTATTAACAAGTTGTTGCACACGTCCTACATACTTGTACCAGTTTCCCTCATTCTCTTGGCTTAACTTTGAAATCATCGGGAATATTATCTTATGCATCCTTTCTCCTTGGCCATTGCCACGGCGTACACCTGTTGCTATCAGTAAATGCTGTACATCCTGTCTGTTACAATATTCTTTAAACGCATTGGATGTGAATGCTGCTCCCCTGTAAGAAATTATTCTCACTGGGTTACCAAAAATTATGGCCTGCTTTTCAAGACAACTAACTACTTCATCGACTCCAGTTCTCCGAGTCGGATACAACCATACAAACTTAGAGAAACCATCAACAATAACAAGTATATGATTGTAACGATTTGTTGTGACCTCCATCGGGCCAATTGCTTATTGGCATCAAATATCCTTCCTTTTTACCGGTTTTTGCATTAACAATAAGACATTCCTCGCAACACTCAACAACACGGGCTACCTTTTCTTTTAACTTTGGAATATAATACGATTTTTCTACGATATCCTGAGTCTTTCTAGCTCCAAAATGTCCTTGTTTGTGTGCAATCTGTATTATTTCCTTTTTCATCTGCGAGGGTACGACGATGCGTTCTTTATTGGGGTTCTTTAACAATATTTCATTGTCAATCTAAAAATCTTCATATTCCTTCTCCTGAACCAAGCTCCTACTCAATTTAGTCCAATCATCTGATAACTGTGCTTCCTTCAGTCTATGGGTTATGGTGTCGGTTAGCAGAAAACAAGATAAACGGCTCAAGGCATGCCGCATCTTTGAACCTAAACGATGTTCAATCTGGTAATCGAAATCTTGTAGATACATTGCCCAACGTGCTCCACGTAACGGAACCTCTTTCTTGTTCATTGTCATCGTGAACGTATTACAATCTGTGACAATCTTAAATTTCAAGCCTAACGCATATACACGCCACTTTATTAATCCTCCTATAACCGCTTAAACCTCAAGTTCATATGAATCGTACTTCTCTTCGCAAGGTTTAGTTTTCCGACTCATATACTGTACCGGATGAAATAAACCATCTTCTGAATCTTTCTGTAAAAGCGCAGCTCCGAAACCATGTTTCGAGGCATCAATGTGAATCTCAGTCTCTAGCTTAGAATTGTATAACTTTAAAACGTTACCTTTGGTCAATGCTAACTTCAATTGCTCGAACGCTACCATTTGCAATTCTTTAAACTCAAACTTGTTGTCTTTTCGCAAAATGTCAGTCAAGTGCTTAGCTGTTACTGCGGCATCAGTCTTCTCCTTACTTGGCTTAATACTTTCATTTTCAACTATATATCCCAAAAAATTTACTTTACTCTGCAGTATCTGACATTTCTCCCGGTTTATTCTCAACCCATTCTCCGCAGCTATCTTCAACACCCTTTTAAGTTTAATTAGACCATCATTCACCCTAACGCTTGGTATAATTATATCGTCCATATACACCACTGCATCTCCATTCTTCACTGATTCTCTCATTACTGCCATTATAAATCTGGTAAAAACTGCTGGAGAGTTTGAAATACCGAATGGTACGTATAGGAATTCATACTGACCATTCTGGGTTACGAATTCTGTGTACTTCTGATATTTTTCTTCAACGGGAACGTGAAAAAAAAACGATCTAGAGTAGTATAAACTAACGCACCTTGAAGTTTTTCTAATACGGTATCCATCTGTGGCATAGGAAAATTATCTCGGACCACTTTCTCATTTAGTTTTCTGTAATCGCAGCACAGACGCTTTTTCCCATTCTTGTTTGTTTCAAGTACAACAGGCGAAGCATATTCGGAAAAACTTGGCTTTATTATCTTTTCCTCCAACCATTCTTGTACTGTACTGTCTACAATGTTTTGATCGGACTCTGCTAGACGCCTTGGATGCTGATAAACTGGCAACTCATAGATTAGTACAATCTTCATTTCTATAGGAGTGTTTGTATTTCTAATAGGTTATAACTTTTAATCAATTTCCTAACTTCACTGGCGATTTGCACTGATATGTGGCAAGTCACTCTTGATTTCCACTTTATTCTGTTCTGTACTATGCATACACATGCTTTCAAATTCCTTAAACAACTCATCACAAGATCCATTCGCTTTACACAGTGAGTCTTTCTCTCTGATGCTTACAAACTTTGTACCTTTCTTTGTAACAACCAAATCGACGTGATCTAATATGGTTCTACCTAAAATTGCCTGATATGCCATGTCCTCATCAGGAACGATATGAATCTCGACTTCCATCTCTATGTCATCTATCATGACACATGCTAAAACTACCAAACGTCATGACATGACTTCCACCAATGCCCGTAAGGCTCTTCGAGTATCCTGTTAATGACGTAATTCCAAGTTTGACAAACACGCTCTTGACATCAACAACTTACAATCGTTTTTACCGTTACTTTCAACTCTAAACCCGTATCAGTAAATTTACCGATGGTTTTCCTAATTTATCTCCACAATATTGGTTCATTCCGCTTTAGTGGGTATCCTTTCCCTGCATTCAAATGAACGATGGCCTGTTTCGCCACACTTAAAACAAGTAAACGTTTTCTTGCCACAGTCTTCTCATCATGTGCGAAGGATCACCGCACTTAAAACATTTGCGTTCTCCCCTGTTATCAAACGGCGACAAACGACTGAAAGTCATAAAAGAGCACTTAGAACATTAAGGTGTAATTTATTAACGTGATATCAATCACAGAACGATCGGGAGATCTGATTCCAAGTACTGTTGGAAAGAAGGATCATTATGTGAATAACAAATCTTGACGTCATAAACAAACATGAGCACACGCGTGAATGAGCCAAGGCCAAAGGTAAATCATTTATAAACAAGGTAAATAACAGTGGGCCTAGATGACTGCCTTGGGGGACACCTGACGTAACTCGAATAGTTTTAGATATCGAGGAACGAAAAAGACACCTTTGGGTTCTGCCAATTGGATACGACTTAACCAAGCCAATAGTTTTAGGAAAAACCCACGATGTTAAAGTTTCATAAGAAGCATAGAATGATCAACCATTTTGAAAGCCCTTACTTATAGTCAGTATAAATAACACCAGTTTGACACTTATTACGGAAGCCATGGTGTACAAGGGTAGTCAATTCTAAAAGGTTAGTAAGTGACGAACGACCTTTCATGAAGCCATGCTGACAAGGAGAAATAGTGGATCTGGATAGGTGGGAAGACGTAATTATTTTCTCAAACAGCTTAGGTTATACCGAAAGTTTGGCAATGCCACGGTAGTTAGAAATATCCGATTTGTTACCCTTTTTAAAAAGCGGAATAATAAAAGACTCCTTCCAAATATCAGGAAAGCTACAAGTCTCACTCGATATAAAGGAATAACC